>CM076569.1:371302710-371651662 GCA_034641835.2 Pinus albicaulis | reverse complement strand
ATGTAAGCCTTTTTCTCAATCACCCCATTGAGGAAGGTTGTCTTTACATCCATGTGATGTATCTTCCATGCCATTTGCGTTGAAAGTGCAAGGATGGATCTGATTGACGAGTACCTTACGACTGGTGCAAAGGTCTCATCATAATTAATCCCCTCCACCTGAGAGAACACTATGGCCACAAATTTTCCATTTTTTTTCTCCACACTCTAATCTGCTGCTTGCTTCACCTTTTAGATCCACATGGATCCTACAACTAATGTCCCCTCGGGTCTTGGGACAACTTCCCATGCACTGTTTTTGATAATGGAGTCATACTCCTCAACCATGACATCAACCTAAATTGGTTGATGCACTTCTTCCTCAAAAGAGGATGGATCTATCTCTACACCTTCACTCATAAGAGCCATGTAGCCAGTGTACTGCTATGGGGACCTTCTCTGCCTCTGCTGTGATGTGCGTGCTCCCACATTCTATCTTGCACCAAGCATCAACCTGTCAACCTCTCTGGTGCGATTCCTTCCGTCTCGGGATGTCTCTGCATGAATTAGTGCTTCCACTCTCTACACCTTTGCTTGTGGTTGCTCCACATATAGAGGTTATTCTTTTGGAGGCAAGATCTACTCAACTACATGAAACTGAAGCTCCCTCTCAAGGGAAATTCACATGGACTTCTCTTCATTGAATTTCAATTCTCTTCTGACCAATGTAATCTTGTGTGTTGGAAAGTACACTCGATAGTTGTGAGGTGTATCATTGTAAGCAACAAATATCCCCAACTCAGCTTTTAGCTCTAGCTTCTTCCTGGAATCTTTGGTCACATGACAATAAATGGATGAAACAAAAATTTTAAAATGCGACACATTTTGTCTCTTATCTAAAAAAATTTCCTCTCATGTACTCATCCCAAGTATCCGATGAGGACTTCTTTTCTCCACATATTTTTTTGTTGCATGCTTCCACCCATTGATGCAATGGTAGGCCCTGATCATGCAGCATCACTCCTGCTACTCCCACAACCGTTCAACTCTTCCTTTCTGCAACCCCATTATGTTGTGGGTTATCAGGTGTTATCAATTTGCTTCAAATTCCTTCTAAATCACATAAGTTATTGAATTCATTAGAAACATATTCTACACCATTTTCACTCCTCAAAGCCTTCGCCTTCTTCTCTGTATCTTTCTCGATAAGTGCCTTGAACTCACAAAAATTTTAGAACTTCTGATATTTCTTCTGTATGAATAAAATCCAACACTTGCGTGAAAAATCATCTACAAAAATCACATAATACATGTGTTCTTCTATGGAAGTTGTTGAGAATGGTCCACACACGTCTAAGTGAACTCTCCAAAGGATCACCTTTGCTCGTCTTTTGTTATCGTGAAAGGTGGCCTTGGTATACCTCCCCAATGTACACCCTTTGCATGTATCTCACTTCTCAAGTGCACCCTTTGGAAGTCCTATAGAAATATGTTGCATGATCTTCAAAGTTCCATGGTGTAGATTTCCCAACCTTCTGTGCCATAACTCACCAATGTCCCATGTCTCTACCTTCTCTACTTTCGTGCTCAAGGAAACATAGTCTTCTACATCCAATTTGTACTATTTCTTTTCTCAAACCCCAATATTCTTCACATTTCCCGTGGATTTCTGATGAAGTAATTCCTTTCCTTTGCTAAATATCACATCATAGCCACTATCTTCCAACATAGAAAAAGAAACCAAATTCTTATTTAAACCAGGAACATACATGACATATTTTAATGTGAGAGGAGTACCTAACTCCCTCTGAATTTTAATTGTACCTATGTCTGTAACGCTATACCTCCTATCATCTCCCATCTCGATGTGCATCTGGATATCCTTCTCCTCCAAGTTACTAAATAATTATTGTTTCTGGTCATATGGAACAAATATCCACTATCTAAGTACCACACAAAAGCCATCACTGATGACACCATGCATGTGATTAGGGTGAAATACAACTCAAACTATGAAGTAATTGCTTCACTTGTCACTCCTCTCGAGTGCTTCTTTCTGGTCTTCTTGTGCAGGCACTTTGTAGCATAGTGTCCAAGCTCATGATAGTGAATTTTTTTTACCTTTGATAAGTCTTTATTCTTTCCTGCTTGACCGGAATATGATTTTGAATGGGATGCCTTTCCTTTACCTTTCTTTGCCTTTCTAGCCAAGGCACAATTCTCCTCCTCATCAGTCTTTGATGAGGATCCATCTCTGGTGTTCTTCCGAATCTCTTCTTGTATCAAGTCAGACCATAATCGCTCCCACTCTGGTAGCTTCTCCCTCCCATTCACCAAGTCCTGGTAGCTATGCCAGCTCTTGGGAGGGCTGATAAGTGATAGGCATCCCAACACTTCCAAGCTCATCTAGACATTGAGTGAGCTTCATCAAGTATTTTGGAATCGTGTCACCCTTCTCCATCTTGATATTTATGAGCTTGTCCTTTAGCGCCAGCTTCTTGTGGTCACTATTATTTTGAAACATATTTTTTAAGGCCTTCCACATAATATATGGAGTTTTCTTTCCATGGAGGTTCAAGAAAATATGATATCGAACTCCTTATAAAATAATCCTTCTCGCCTTTGCTACATTTTTCTTCCATGCATCAAGAATTTGAGCACCTATTGCTACGGGCTGGGGAATATCAATATCTATGAATTCCTTCAATTCACTGTCCTCTAGCACTTCCTCCACCGTGTCCTTCCATGTATGTAATTCCAATTACCCTCGACGGCATGTTTGAGTCTCAATCCAGAGAAAGACATCGTAATCTACTACTAGTCCTGAAGAATAAATCTGCAAATTTGATTGACCTATTCAAAACAAATTATGGTTCTTCTCTTCTATATTGATTCCTGCTCTGATACCATTTATAAAATCCACATAGATTCATTTGATCTTGTAACATGCTAAAAAAAATATTGAATCTATTTTGACAAATTACGGAAACCAATTACAATCGCACAATCACATGAACAAGAAAGAGAAAGAATTTGAATCGCACAACATAAAGATGTATCTTGGGAAAGCCTCAGCTAAAAACCCCACTATCTGTATATTGCATTAATTCAATAATATGAAAGAATACAATGTTATTTCCCTTCATGAGAAACATTTGCACTATCTCTGACTGTATCACTATGATCCCAACAAGAATGGTTTGATACTTAACCAATTTCCTTCTTTTGGGTTGCTCAGCCTTGCTTACGCATTCTTGGAGGAATTGAGCCCATATTAATTAGGAAATTCCCAACAATTGATTGCACAATTCATCTAAGGTGTCATGTTGACGTCATGCATGACCTGTACAATTTTTTAATTATACAATTGATATTTATCTCCCCTTTAACTCCAATCTCAACTGGGTTTTCCTTAGAACTAACATGAAAATACTATTTATAGTGAATTATCAGTTATCTGATTGATCATTGGATGTGAATTAAATCATGTTTAATTCACTGGACTTAGCACTAGTTCATCTCTCAACTAGAACTAGTTAAATTGATTTTAACTCAAATAATTGAATTAACTAATTACAACTCAAAATAAACTAGAGCTGGACCCCTTAAAACTTGAAGAGAACTCTACATGCCTCTAGTTTGACCCTCAACTCGAATTGACTAAGCTAACTAAGTCTTCCTAAATCGGTTAACTCGTACAAGTTGTCATATGATGTGGAATTATAATTTCCTTCTAATTATATTAAGAGAAAAATAAATTAGGAGCCCTTCTTGTTGCCAATTTCAACAGAATGCATAAATGGATTCAACACCTGAAAAACCCTTGGGGAACTTGAATTTTACAGATTAAGCAACTTAAACTTGAATTTCTAAAAATATTTGTCTTGTTGTATATTATAGATTAATGCCTACTAACATTTATCAACCATTTAACTTATATAGTATAAATGAGAAAAAAAATTAAGATAATTTTTTATTTTATTAAGTTTATAGAGAAATTTTTTTATTAATCATATAGATAATTGTGTGCTCATTTAACTTGTACAAGTTGCCATGTGATGTGGAATTAAAATTTCCTTCTAATTTAATTAAGAGAAAATTAAATTAGAATCCCTTCCTTTTTCCAATTTCAACAAAATGGATAAATGGATTCAACACCCTGAAAAACCCTTGGGGAACTCGAATTTTACAGATTAAACAACTTAAACTTGAATTTATAAAAATCTTTGTCTTGTTGTCTATTATGGATTAATGCCTACTAACATTTATCAACCATTTAACTTATATAGTATAAATGAGAAAAAAAAATTAAGATATTTTATTTTTTATATTTTAAGTTTATAGATAGCTTTTTTATTAATCACATAGATAGTTGTGTGGTCGACACCTTTAGAGCTACCCATTTTGGTTCATCGTCAAGAATGAAGATAGAAGGTCTTATCTAAACCCACAATTAAATAAAGTAAAATTACACAATATTGTAAACGTTAAAAATTTTAAAGATTTAAATTTTTTCAATAAATTTAAGTTTTAGAAATATATTTTATGCAAAATTTAATATTTTACATAATTTGTTTTGAAATATATTTATAAAATAAATATGAATAAAAAACATTTTAAATAAATGGTAAAACAATTCTTCCAACCAAGGGAAGTTGATTTTTTTTATAAACATTTAATTGTGTAGTCTAACTCGTAGAAAAAGTAACCTTTTCAAAATACTTGTAGTAAAAATTAAATAGTTATTTAATGCTAACACTTGTAAACTAATTATTCTTCACAACCGATATATATGTATACTTATCCAATATTATCCAATTAAGATTTCTTTGATCGCATAATCATCCATTTCCGTTGACTTATCAATAACTAATTTTTATATTTTCCGTAACAAATCAATTTATTTGCGATTTATCAACTAATTATTCTTATCCAATCAAGATTTCCTTTGATTGGATAATCATCAATTTCCGTTGACTTATTAGTAAGCAATTTCTGTTTTGAAAATGCTGGTCCTTAATTTTAAATAACAAGTCAATTTGTTTTTCACTTTCATATTCAGAACAACAATATATTATAAATCCTTCACCATAAACAGAACAAGGAATCCTGGCTAGTATACTGCTGGAAAATTTCAAACATGGCCAGATAATAATCCAAATCTAATTTTTCCTGACACTATTTATGATTTTGCAGGATACAAAAGACTGTGGTGGGACTTATTAAACAAAGATGGAAGAGATGAGACCCATTATACAAAATTGAAATTTGCTCCTACTTGGATTAACTCAAGGGAAGCTGTTGTTCCATGGTTATATGACTGGTGGCATCACTATGGTGTCAGTCCATATAGTATGGACCCAAATTTTTATGAAACCTATTGTCGTAGGTTTTGTACAGATTGTATCGAAGGACCAGCCAGAGAGTGCTTTCATTATCCCTGCAGAAAGTGGGAGAAATTGGTGGATTAGAATATAAAATGGTGAATCTTATCTTGAAATCCTACATGCAGATGCATTATCAATGGCTTGTCATGACCAAGATCAAGCACCAGATCGTCCTCAATAAGCCCATGATCGTTCGACGAATCTATACGAACGCTTGGGACGATGAGTTTTACGGATTGAGATATCCTGGTATCACGATCTTGGATACTCCTGCAGCATCAACCAGTACAAGTGGTCCTCGGGAGCCCCACTAAAAAGGCTCTCCCCGTGTAATAATGATACCTAGTCACGGGTCCATAGTGACAGAGCTTTTCACGGAGGCTTTTCATCTGTCCGAAAAGTATCTCCTTTGTATAAAATTATTCTGTTTCCTCGTGGGCCTTGTACTTAAAGGCATCCACAGTGTATATTCACCCACTTTCACATGTATGTGTCGGTAAGTTGAATCTCCGTGCGGATGTCACCTCTCGGTGTTACCCGAAAACGATGATCCGCTTGCCAAGTGTCAATAATCGGATGGGCTACAGAAATGTTTGTCCCCTCTTCCAATCTATATAACGAAGGGTAAGGCTCATTTGTAACCATCGGCATTTGGAGTTTGAGTCTTTGTGTTTTGAGAATCCGAGTTTTTCTCCTTGCTCTGCATCTGCGCAATCTCTACGATCTGCTTGCATCACGGAGTCTTGACTCACAGTCCTTAGGAGAACTGAGAAGCCTGCGGGTCTATGTGCTCGGCATAGATCAGAACCTAAAGAGTGTGAGGAGTGGAGTCGAGTGGGTGTGTGTGTTTGTGTGCATAAGTAAGGTTGCGAGATAAGTACGGCAAGTCAACGAAAACGCCTCCGGTAACGATACGCTCTTTATGGTATCATGATGCGATGCAAATCCATTATAGTCGATCTGCGGTACGACCGCTTGAATCCATATCAATACGCAAAACGTGCTGCTATTAATAAAAGATAGAAATTATTTATCATTTCCGCATTTGATGCGTCACTGCGAGTTTGTATAGCTGTTCGAATACTTGCATTTCTTGAAAGGTTTGAAAGTTAACCTTAAGTTTGCAGGGTTCGCCGAAACAAGTGAGGGCCTTCGGACGTTGTGAGCGAGGAATGACGTTCGAAGAGCCGTAGTTGCGTGAAGCTTCGGTAGGTTCGTGTAGGGGTGTTCACGATTCGGGTTCATATAAAGCGGTTTTAGGAGAAACTTATGGGCCAAATACGCCGTTAAGGGCAACAAGCGGCTTTTGAGAAGCCTATGCTAGAAGTTGGTATCAGAGCCAGTTGGTATCACCTGGTTCGTAAAAGGTCAGTACTTAAACCAGTCTCTCTTTGAAAAATATAAAATGGATTCACCTATGAGAAGTTCCGTGTCTTTCAGAGAATTAGAAGAGAAAGATAGAGCTGAACAAAACCTATTAAGAGATATGTTTACTAGTAGCAGTAGTAGAGTAATCAATGAGTCTGATCATCTCTATGAAGAAGTTGAACCTCAAGCAAGATGGGTTTGCCTAGAATGTCAACTGTCTCAAGTCTATAGTGACTAGGTGTACGGCATCTGAAAGCAGCCACTAGGATCACCATTAAAGAGTCGGTCAGCTCTATAGAAGAGAATAGTGATCGTGTACAGTTAATCCCTATTCTAAACCCAAAGGAACTTCAAGCTGAAGCTAAAAAGCTGGGAACCCAATTTTTGCATTTGGGTTGTGTAAGAGTTGGTATTCATGCATTAGTACATCTGGGTGTTGATGCTTATGTGCTTGCTACTGTCAGAGATCTGATGCACAATAAGTATACATATTCTTTAATTGGAGGAATTGTTGCTCCATTGTCTAATGGACCGGTGTGGTTTGATTGTTATCCGAACTTTTCGGTATCAATCACAGATGAAACCCTGGCAGATATCTTGCAGCTTCAGATCCCAACAATGGGATTTGATATGAGGAAGGAAAGACAAAACATTTCCATTCAGTTTCGTGGTTGTTTCCGCCATACCTCCACTATGTTTCCTGCAGTCCTCCATGCACCCAGTCGAGAGTCCAAAACCAGTGTCGTAGTCCTGAATGATCCTAAAAATCAAAAGATAGAACATCAGGCCATTAAATGGGAAGATTTGACTTTCCCAGAACACTGGACAGTTCCGAACCCTAAGCCTCTCGCTGTACAGAAAATAACCTCTGCCAACATTACAGAGAATCAATCCTCAGCTATCCTGTCTTTTCCCAGAAGGTCAACCATAGACAAAAGAAGGATTGAAGCCTGCAAGAAGTCTCCTATGTATATACCTCCAGATTGTATAGACACTGGTTGCAATTCAATTGTTTCTAATTGTAGACATGTAGCTTTGTTTGAGTTTTCTCAGTTTGTTAATTTTCAGCCCCTGAGTGTCCAATGTCCGCAATGTAAACAGCATGTTAATTTTCAGAGTCTTGCCTATACTGTTCTTCATGAAAACCATAATAATAGGACTGGTGAAGCCCCTCCTGCGTCTTCTCCACACCCATGTCCTAATCCAAAATGATCTGACATTCCATTCCCTCATGAGGACGAGCATGTTCTTATGATGCATCTTATTCCACAATTGGAAGATGAAGATCCAACACTCACAGAGATTCTAATGAATCAGAGACCAGCAAATAGTCCAAGATAAGGATTGGGCTACATTGAAAAAACAAATCAGTTGATCCCTGAATGTAGATTTAGATATTTGCCTCCAGGAACTAAAAGACCATCAGTGCCTGAAATCCAAAAATTTTATACTTTAATGGATGGTTGTTTAAAACATGAGATCCCTACCAAATGGATGAATCAGATGTTGAATTGGGATCTATTCACCAATCCACAGGCTGATGCGTTTGCAGAAATTTTCCCAAAAGAAGAAAAGATGAAGATGGCTGCAGAATGGAAAACCTATATGGAAGAAGAGAATGTTTGGATTTCGTTCTATTCATGGAAGAAGAAGATGGAATCTGAAGTGGTTTTGATGGCAGATTCAGTTGCCTTTTCTTCACATGCCTGGATTGCACCAGATGGCAGTAAAATTGAGACCCATTCCACTTACCCTCCTTTCAAAAGTATTGTCCTAGGTGAAGGACAAAGTTCAGCACTTGCTTGTCCTCTGGTTCAGAGAGACAATTCTGTCAGTGGAACAGAGGGTAGAATACAAAAATTTTCTGAGCAGGTTAATTGGACTAACACTGCTTTAACTGGTCTTGAGAAAAATGTTGCAAAGACTGCTCTGGTCAAAGATCAAAGAGATTCAGTTTCTAATCTATCTGACAAGTTTGACAGATTAAATTTGAAGAAAGCTAGAAAGCCTATTCCGGCTTCATTTTTGACCAAGGGAAAGAGTATCCATCCACATGAGATAGAAATCCCTGTGTCTCAGTTTCCTAATCTCCTTCCTAAAGAAGTGCCACAGCTGCCTCAGTCCCCTGAGCCTAAGCCAGAAGAAAAATATGAAAAAATAACCATAGCCACTACTCTTGAAATCTCAGATTCTGAAAAACATGCTTTTCCTATATATGACCCTTTGGAACCTCAGTTTACTAGACCTGCAGCCCCTGATCTTTATGATGCAGGAAAGATTCCACCAAGAGAGACTTTCCATGAAGGAAGTCATAAAGAATGGAACATTGATGGGTTTTCTGCATCACAGATCATGCAAATGCTTGATCAAATGATCATTGAATATAAACTGATGTGTGTGGAAGGGAAAAGTGAAATTGAAGCATGTAAGACACTAATTCAGTGTTTTACGGGTACTCTGGCTAGATGGTGGGAGTTAGAGTCATCCCTTGTTATGTTACATAAGATGGAGAAAGAAGTTCTCAAGGATTAACAGGGTGATATAATGCTTAATCCAGATGGCACAACTATGAATAATATGATTGGTGCATTGACAACACTGATCCAGGAACATTTATGTGGTGCAGAATTTGCAGTCATGGATAAAAATGAATTGATACTGATGAATTGGAAATGTAATAATATTAATCTGTGTGAAGATTTCCGCAGAGATTGGATTGCAAGAATATTCTTGGTAAAATACCCAAAGAACATCCTGTGGAAACAAGTCTATTTGGCAGCTCTACCATCTAAGTTGGTAGATATTCTGAAACTCCAAGAAGCATTTCCCCTACTTCTCGAAGTCTATCTTTGGGGAGATCTTTATGCTATAATTACTAAACCCTTGATCTCTTTGTGTACGAGTTCAAAGATGCAAAAGTCTATAAATAAATTAAATAGGCTTCCTGGTACTAAGTCTTTTTGTGGTAGATATGGTATAACAGTTGATGATCCTTTGGTGCATCGCAGAAAGCATAAGAGACAAGCAAAGAAGGCTTACAAAAGAAGTAAAGCCTCAACCTACAGACTGAGTTCAGGAAAAGGACAAGAACTCAGAAGGCCTAAAAAGATAAGAAGGCCAAAAGAAAGAAGAAGATCTTCAAGGTATAAGCCCAATACTCATTACTATCAGCCCCATGATATCCGTCCTAAAGATACGAAGCTGAATAGAATGAAAGAAATTGTCTGTTGGCTCTGTGGTCAACCTGGGCATACTTCTAATCTGTGTCCTTCCTCCCTTGAGTCTAAAAGAGGCCTTGGTAAGAAATATGCTAAAAACAAACAACCATCTACTAGTAAGACTGTTAAACAAGAACCTAGATGTGCACACTGCCATTCCACATTCCATAAAACAGTAGATTGTACAAATCGCGCTCAGCATCTCTTGATCCAACAACACGCTGAGCAGTCCCTTTCTTCTTCTTCTGACTATTCCTCCTCCTCTTCCAAGGAACAAGTCAATATGTATTGTAATTGTTCTGACTCAGATGCCTGCCATTGTTCTGAGTCTGATTCTGACTCCTTCTCTTCTGCTGAAGAAGAACTTCCTCATGTCCTCATGGCCCAAGTCGATGATGATCTCAAGCTTTTTGCTCAAATTCGAGCCATGGAGGGAGGTGATCTCAAAGGTGCCCTCCTTGCAGCCTATATGAAGAATCTTCCTGGTTCTTCTAGTTCTTCATCGAGTTCTTCTAAGAAGCCCACTTTTGTTCAATCTTCTTATGAAAGAAACACTAAATTGTATCTCCAGCATACTTCTAACAAAGCTCGTAACCTCACTTTGGGGGAGGTGAGAAAGGAGATACATGACTTAAAAACTGAAATCCGCAGCATGAAAAATGAATTTTATGTCTTGAAATCTCAAGCTCAACAGCCAGCTGCCTCCTCTTCTACAGCTATTTCAGGCAGACAGACAAATTATATGCTGCATTCTACTCCAAAGACTAAAGTTTAGTTTACAACAGGCAAGTTTGATCCTTCAGCTGGTTTCAGTTAAATCGGGGATATGCAGGTCCTCGCCATCCAATACCAACAACACCATGTGAAGGTAAATCTTTGTGTTTCTGGTCATGTGTAAAAGGTCATTGCCCTCATAGACTCTGGATCCGATATTAAACTTGTTTCTAAACACATAATCCCATCAAGATATTGGACTACATCTAAAAAGGAAGTCATGGGATTAGGAACAAAACAGTTGAAGTTTGAAGTTGCCAAAGCTGCCGTATGTTTTGATTCAAAATGTGTGAAGCTTTCCTTTGCAGTTTCTGATATTCCAGTAGACTGTATTTTGGGAAATATTTTTCTAGCAGCAGTAGAACCACATGGGTCTTTTAGATTTCCTGAAAAATCTGCAGGATATTTTATCACCATTTCTGGAGAAAGAATTGAACTTCCATATACCTCCAGACCCATAATTTCACCCATGGTTCAGGCCATGCAGGCAAAAGAAGAGAAACTTCAAACAGCTGTAAAAAGCCTGGAATAACTCAAGGATCACAAGAACACAATAAGAATTGAAGAACAGTTGAGTTCTCCAGCTATCCAAAAAAGAATCTCTGAAATTCAGAAAGAATTTGAAGAAACATGCTGCTCAGAAGAGCCCAATGCCTTTTGGCACCGAAAGCAGCATAGTATTGAGCTACCTTACAAAGAAGGTTATACTGGAAAACCTTGTAAGTCTAGAGCCATTTCCATGTCTGTTGAGCACAGACAACTTTGCCAAAAAGAGATTGAACAACTTCTTCAGAAGAAGCTCATCAGAGAATCCAGCAGTCCTTGGAACTGCTATGGGTTCTATGTCAATAAAAGGAGTGAACAAATCAGAGGAGTTCCTAGATTAGTCATAAACTACAAACCTCTGAGTAATGTTCTGGAATATGACACTTATCCGATCCCCCATAAAGGTGATCTAATGAGAAGAATTTCAGGAGACAAAGTGTTTTCTAAGTTTGATTTAAAGTCAGGCTTCTGGAAAGTTGCTATTGCCGAAGGTGATAGATGGAAGACTGCATTTAGTGTTCCCCATGGACACTATGAATGGAACGTAATGCCATTCGGTTTGAAACATGCGCCTTCTAAATTCCAGAAGGTAATGGATTCTATCTTTAAGCCCTATGATGACTGGTTACTTTCCTATATAGATGATCTGCTAATATTTTCCAAAAACTTGCAAGACCACTTCAAACATTTGAGGATCTTTATGAAGCTGGTCCAAAAGAATGGTTTAGTCTTGAGAAAAAAGAAAATGGAGCTTTGCAAGACTAAAATCAAGTTTTTGGGGCATGAAATTGAAAATGATCAAATTTCTCTTCAGCACGATGCACTGGAGTTTGCTGATAGATTCCCTGATGTTATCATGGATAAAACTCAGTTGCAAAGGTTTTTAGGCTGTTTAAACTATGTGAGCAATTTCTATCCGTCATGCACCCTTGACAGGTCTCTGCTCAACCAGAGACTCAGAAAGAATCCGAACCCTTGGATAGAGAAGCACACTCAAGCAGTAAGAGAAATAAAATCCAAGGTTCGTAATCTCCCTGTTTTATATGTTGCTGATGATAATGCTTTTAAAATTGTTGAAACAGATGCAAGCAACATAGGATGGGGAGGGTTCCTCAAATAGAAGCGAAAGAAAGACAGCCCAAAGGAGCAAGAACAGGTTGTGCAGTTTGTTTCAAGAGTTTGGAGCAAGGCAGAATTAAATTATGCTCCTATTGAGAAAGAGGTAAAGGCAACCTGGAATAGCATCAGTAAGTTTTCTATCCATTTGGCTAATAGAGATTTTCTGCTCAGAACTGATGCAAAAGCCATGGAAAAAGTTTTAACAAAAGAAATAAAGAACCTAGAAGATGCAAAGTTTGCTAGATGGCAAGCTCTGTTTCCATATTTCAGTTTTAAAGTCGAACATATTAAGGGTTTTGAAAATTGTATTCCAGAATTTTTGAGCAGAGAATATATCCAGCACCAAAAACAGAGAGATGACCCTGAAAAGGAAGAATTACATGTTATGGTCATTCTCACAGAATGGAATCTGGCCTATCAAAGAGAAGAAATCAGATATATTCCAAATGAAGAATCATGGCCTGTATATGCAGAAAAATGGAGGCCAAATTGGCAGCTCCGAAATACACAAGTGCTTGATGCAAACCTTCAAAGACACAATGACCTTCAACACTTGGTACCTGGAAGGAGAGTGTATCCTAAAGGATGCAGGTGGATACATGACATGATGTATTCACACGGCATGGCAGCTTTAGAAGAAGCAGAACGGTCACTCTCACAAGATTTTTGGGATCTCTCCGTCATATGTACTGGAGGCGGAGACAGAACAAGAATATATTATAAATCCTTCACCATAAACAGAACAAGGAATCCTGGCTAGTATACTGCTGGAAAATTTCAAACATGGCCAGATAATAATCCAAATCTAATTTTTCCTGACACTATTTATGATTTTGCAGGATACAAAAGACTGTGGTGGGACTTATTAAACAAAGATGGAAGAGATGAAACCAATTATACAAAATTGAAATTTTCTCCTACTTGGATTAACTCAAGGGAAGCTGCTGTTCCATGGTTATCTGACTGGTGGCATCACTATGGTGTCAGTCCATATAGTATGGACCCAAATTTTTATGAAACCTATTGTCATAGGTTTTGTACAGATTGTATCGAAGGACTAGCCGGAGAGTGCTTTCATTATCCCTGCCAGAAAGTGGGAGAAATTGGTGGATTAGAATATAAAATGGTGAATCCTATCTTGAAATCCTACATGCAGATGCATTATCAATGGCTTGTTATGACCAAGATCAAGCACCAGATCGTCCTCAATAAGCCCATGATCATCCAACGAATCTATACGAAGGCTTGGGACGATGAGTTTCATGGATTGAGAGCCCCACTAAAAAGGTTTTCCCATTGTAAATAATGATACCTAGTCACGGGTCTATTGTGACAGAGTTTTCTCGTGGGTTTTTCCTCTGTTCCAAAAGCATCCACTATGTCCTTTAATTCCTCGTGGGCTTTGTAAGGTATCCATAGTGTACGCTCACCCACTATCACTAAAATCTGTCGGTAGGTCAGGATCTCTGTGCGGATGTCACGTTATGTGTTACCCAAAAACGATGATCCTACTGCCAAGTGTCAATAATCGGATGGTCTATAGGAATTTTTTCCCCCTCTCCATTCTATATAAGGAGGGGTCAGGCTCATTTGTAACCATCGGCATTTGGAGTTTGAGTCTTTTGCATTTCTGTGTTTTTGAGTCCCAGTTTAGCTCCCTGCTCTGCATCTGCACAATCTCTGCGATCTGCTCGCATCACGGAGTCTTGACTCATAGTCCTTAGGAGAACTGAGAAGCCTGCGTGTCTGTTCATGTGACAGGCAAGAACCTAAAGTGGCCAGTTCTTTAGATTGAGTCTGTATATTTATGTCAGTGTGTTTATATCTCTGATACAGAGTCTGTATTTTGGCCAGGAAGCCTCCGGTATTGCATGCTCATTCACTGAGTTGCATCAGTCCGGTAAAAGCCAATACAGTCGATCTATGATACAGAGTTTGAGTCTAGAGAGTCTGTAATCTGATTGTGAAGCATTTTGCTATACATAAAAGAGAGAAATTTTTACCATTCTGCATTTCTGAGTACTGTCACTCTGAGTTTATATAACTGTTAAGATAGTTGCATTGCTTGAAAGTTCGCCATAAGTTCGCCCGAGGTTCGCGAAACAAGTGAGGGATGCCCAGGCCGTGTAAAGGCAAGGTATGCCATTGAAAAAGCCGTCAGTTGTGTGAATATTCAGTAGGTTCGTGTAGGGGTTCACAGTTGGGTTCACATAAAGCAGTTTTCAGAGAAGCTTAACAAGGCCAAGACTACCCGTTGAGGACAGCAAGCACGCTTTTGAGAAGCCTCTGCTAGCAGTTTTGGTATCAGAGCCAGTAAGTCGGTATCACCTGGTTCGTAAAAGGTCATTACTTAAACCAGTCTCTCTTTGAAAAATATAAAATGGATTCACCTATGAGAAAATCTGTCTTTTAGAGAATTAGAAGAGAAAGATAGAGCTGAACAAAACCTATTGAGGGATATGCTTGCTAGTAGCAGTAGTAAAGTAATCAATGATTCTGATCATCTCTATGAAGAGGTGGAACCTCAAGCAAGATGGGTTTTGCCTAGAATATCCGCCTCTCAAGTCTATAGTGACCTAGGTGTCTGGCATCTAAAAGCAGCCACTAGGATCACCATCAAAGAGTCGGTCAGCTCTATAGAAGAGAATAGTGATTGTGTACAGTTAATCCCTATTCTAAACCCAAAGGAACTTCAAGCTGAAGCTAAAAAGCTAGGAACCCAATTTTTTCATTTGGGTTGTGTAAGAGTTGATATTCATGCATTAGTACATCCGGGTGTTGATGCTTATGTGCTTGCTACTGTCAGAGATCTGACGCACAATGGGTGGTTGTTTAAAACATGAGATCCCTGCCAAATGGATGAAGCAGATGTTGAATTGGGATCTATTCACCAATCCACAGGCTGATGCGTTTGCAGAAGTTTTCCCAAAAGAAGAAAAGATGAAGATGGCTGCAGAATGGAAAAATTATATGGAAGAAGAGAATGTTTAGATTTCATTCTATTCATGGAAGAAGAAGATGGAATTTGAAGTGGTTTTGATGGTAGATTCAGTTGCCTCTTCTTCACATGCCTGGACTGCACCAGATGGTAGTAAAATTGAGACCCATTCCACTTACCCTCCTTTCAAAAGTATTGTCCTGGGTGAAGGACAAAGTTCAGCACTTGCTTGTCCTCTGGTTCAGAGAGACAATTCTTTCAGTGGAACACAGGGTAGAATACAAAAATTTTCTGAGCAGGTTAATTGGACTAACACTGCTTTAACTGGTCTTGAGAAAAATGTTGCAAAGACTGCTCTGGTCAATGATCAAATAGATTCAGTTCAAGTTTCTGTAAATGATGTACATAGAGTTTTAAATTCAGTACAATGTGATTTGCAAGTAGTTAGACATATTTCTGAAAAATCTCTTGATAAATTTGATGATGTGGAAAGTTGTATAATAGAGCAGTCCATTTCCACAAGAGATTCAGTTTCTAATCTGTCTGACAAGTTTGACAGATTAAATTTGAAGAAAGCTAGCAAGCCTATTCCGGCTTCATTTTTTACCAAGGGAAAGAATATCCATCCACATGAGATAGAAAGCCCTGTGTCTCAGTTTCCTCATCTCTTTCCTAAAGAAGTGCCACAGCTGCCTCAGTCCCCTGAGCCTAAGCCAGAAGAAAAATCTGAAAAAATAACCATAGCCACTGCTCTTGAAATCTCAGATTCTGAAAAACATGCTTTTCCTATATATGAACCTTTGGAACCTCAGTTTACCATACCTGCAACCCCTGATCTTTATGGTGCAGGAAAGATTCCACCAAGAGAGACTTTCCATGAAGGAAGTCATAAATAATGGAACATTGATGGGTTGTCTGCATCACAGATCAGGCAAATGCTTGATCAAATGATCATTGAATATAAACTGATGTGTGTGGAAGGGAAAAGTGAAATTGAAGCATGTAAGACACTAATTAAGTGTTTTACGGGTACTCTGGCTAGATGGGGGGAGTTAGAGTCATCCCCTGTTATGTTAGATAAGATGGAGAAAGAAGTTCTCAAGGATGAACAGGGTGATGTAATGTTTAATCCAGATGGCACAACTATGAATAATATGATTGGTGCATTGACAGCATTGATCCAGGAACATTTCTGTGGTGCAAAATTTGCAGTCACAGATAAAAATGAATTGATACTGATGAATTTGAAATGTAATAATATTAATCAGTATGAAGATTTCCACAGAGATTGGATTGCAAGAATATTCTTGGTAAAAGACCCAAAGAATATCCTGTGGAAACAAGTCTATCTGGCAGCCCTACCATCTAAGTTGGTAGATATTCTGAAACTCCAAGAAGCATTTCCCATACCTCCCAAAGTCTATCTTTGGGGATATCTTTATGCTACAATTACTAAAGTCTTGATCTCTTTGTGTACCAGTTCAAAGATGCAAAAGTCTATAGATAAATTAAATAGGCTTCCTGGTACTAAGTCTTTTTGTGGTAGATATGGTATAACAGTTGATGATCCTTTGGTGCAGAACTCAAGAAAAAGACAAGAACTCAGAAGGCCTAAAGAGAGCAGAAGGCCAAAAGAAAGAAGAAGATCTTCAAGGTATAAGCCCAATACTCATTACTATCAGCCCCATGATATCCGTCCTAAAGATACCAAGCTGAATAGAATGAAAGAAATTGTCTGTTGGCTTTGTGGTCAACCTGGGCATACTTCTAATCTGTGGCCTTCCACCCTTGAGTCTAAAAGAGGCCTTGGTAAGAAATCTGCTAAAAACAAACAGCCATCTACTAGTCATACTGTTAAACAAGAACCTATATGTGCACACTGCCATTCCACATTCCATAAAATAGCAGATTGTACAAATTGACCTCAGCATCTCTCGATCCAACAACATGCTGAGCCATCCCTTTCTTCTTCTTCTGACTATTCCTCCTCCTCTTCCGAGGAACAAGTCAATATGTATTGTAATTGTTCTGACTCAGATGCCTGCCATTGTTCTGAGTCTGATTCTGACTCCTTCTCTTCTGCTGAAGAAGAACTTCCTCATGTCCTCATGGCCCATGTCGATGATGGTCTCAATCTTTTTGCTCAAATTCGAGCCATGGAGGAAGGTGATCTCAAAGCTGCCCTCTTTGCAGCCTATATGAAGAATCTTCTGGGTTCTTCCAGTTCTTCATCCAGTTCTTCTAAGAAGCCCACTTTTGTTGAATCTTCTTATGAAAGAAACACTAAATCGTATCTCCATCATAGTTCTAACAAAGCTCGTAACCTCACTTTGGGGGAGGTGAGCAAGGAGATACATGACTTAAAAACTGAAATCTGCAGTATGAAAAATGAAATATGAAATTTCTGTCCTAAAATGTCAAGCTCAACAGCCAGCCGCCTCCTCTTCTACAGCTATTTCAGGCAGAGAGAAAAATTATATGCTGCATTTTACTCCAAAGACTGAAGATCAGTTTGTAACAGGCAAGTTTGATCCTTCAGCTGGTTTCAGTGAAATCGGGGATATGCAGGTCCTCGCCATCCAATACCAACAACACCATGTGAAGGTAAATCTTTGTGTTGCTGGTCATGTGTACAAGGTTATTGCACTCATAGACTCTGGATCCGATATTAACCTTGTTTCTAAACACATAATCCCATCAAGATATTGGACTACATCTGAAAAGGAAGTCATGGGATTAGGAACAAAACAGTTGAAGTTTGAAGTTGCCAAAGCTGCTGTATGTTTTGATTCAAAATGTGTGAAGCTTTCCTTTGCAGTTTCTGATATTCCAGTAGACTGTATTTTGGGAAATATTTTTCTAGCAGCAGTAGAACCACATGGGTCTTTTAGATTTCCTGACAAATCTACAGGATATTTTATCACCATTTTTGGAGAAAGAATTGAACTGCCATATACCTCTAGACCCAAAATTTCACCCATGGTTCAGGCCATGCAGGCAAAAGAAGAGAAACTTCAAACAGCTGTAAAAAGCCTGGAAGAACTCAAGGATCACAAGAACACAATAAGAATTGAAGAACAATTGAGTTCTCCAGCTATCCAGAAAAGAATCTCTGAAATTCAGAGAGAATTTGAAGAAACATGCTGCTCAGAAGAGCCCAATGCCTTTTGGCTCCGAAAGCAGCATAGTATTGAGCTACCTTACAAAGAAGGTTATATTGGCAAACCTTGTAAGTCTAGAGCCATTTCCATGTCTGTTGAGCATATACAACTTTTCCAAAAAGAGATTGAACAACTTCTTCAGAAGAAGCTCATCAGAGAATCCAACAGTCCTTGGAACTGCTATGGGTTCTATGTCAATAAAAGGAGTGAACAAATCAGAGGAGTTTCCATATTAGTGATAAACTACAAACCTTTGAATAATGTTCTAGCAGATGACACTTATCCGATCCCCCATAAAGGTGATCTGATGAGAAGAATTTCAGGAGCCAAAGTGTTTTCTAAGTTTGATCTAAAGTCAGGCTTCTGGCAAGTTGCTATTGCAGAATGTGATAGAAGGAAGACTGCATTTAGTGTACCCCATGGACACTATGAATGGAAAGTAATGCCATTCGGTTTGAAACATGCGCCTTCTAAATTCCAGAAGGTAATGGATTCTATCTTTAAGCCCTATGATGACTGGTTACTTGATTATATAGACGATCTGCTAATATTTTCCAAAAACTTGCAAGACCACTTCAAACATTTGAGGATCTTTCTGAAGCTGGTCCAAAAGAATGGTTTAGTCTTGAGAAAAAATAAAATGGAGCTTTGCAAGACTAAAATCAAGTTTTTGGGGCATGAAATTGAAAATGGTCAAATTTCTCTTCAGCACCATGCACTGGAGTTTGCTGATAGATTCCCTGATGTTATCATGGATAAAACTCAGTTGCAAAGGTTTTTAGGCTATTTAAACTATGTGAGCAATTTCTATCCGTCATGCGCCCTCGACAGGTCTCTGCTCAACCAGAGACTCAGAAAGAATCCGAAGCCTTGGACAGAGAAGCACACTCAAGCAGTAAGAGAAATAAAATCCAAGGTTCATAATCTCCCTATTTTATATGTTGCTGATGATAATGCTTTTAAAATTGTTGAAACAGATGCAAGCAACATAGGATGGGGAGGTGTCCTCAAACAGAAGCCAAAGAAAGACAGCCCAAAGGAGCAAGAACAGGTTGTGCAGTTTGTTCCAGGAGTTTGGAGAAAGGCATAATTAAATTATGCTCCTATTGAGAAAGAGGTAAAGGCAGCCTGGAATAGCATCAGTAAGTTTTCTATCCATTTGGCTAATAGAGATTTTCTGCTCAGAACTGATGCAAAAGCCATGGAAAAAGTTTTAACAAAATAAATAAAGAACCCAGAAGATGCAAAGTTTGCTAGATGGCAAGCTCTGTTTGCTTATTTCAGTTTTAAAGTTGAACATATTAAGGGTTCTAAAAATTGTATTCCAGAGTTTTTGAGCAGAGAATATATCCAGCACCAAGAACAGAGAGATGACCCTGAAAAGGAAGAAATACATGTTATGATCATTCTCATAGAATAGAATCAGGCCTATCAAAGAGAAGAAATCAGATATATTCCAGATGAAGAATCATGACCTGTATATGCAGAAAAATGGAGGCCAACTTGGCAGCTCCGAAATACACAAGTGCTTGATGCAAACCTTCAAAGTCACAATGACCTTCAGCACTTGGTACCTGGAAGGAGAGTGTATCCTAAAGTAAGCAGGTGGATACATGACATGATGTATTCACACAGCATGGCAGCTTTAGAAGAAGCAGAAAAGTCACTCTCACAAGATTTTTGGGATCTCTCTGTCATATGTACTGGAGGCGGAGACAGAACAAGAATATATTATAAATCCTTCACCATAAACAGAACAAGGAATCCTGGCCAGTATACTGCTGGAAAATTTCAAACATGGCCAGATAATAATCCAAATCTAATTTTTCCTGACACTATTTATGATTTTGCACAAAAGACTGTGGTGGTAATTATTAAACAAAGATGGAAGAGATGAAACCCATTATACAAAATTGAAATTTGCTCCTACTTGGATTAACTCAAGGGAAGCTGCTGTTCCATGGTTATCTGACTGGTGGCATCACTATGGTGTCAGTCCATATAGTATGGACCCAAATTTTTATGAAACCTATTGTCGTAGGTTTTGTACAGATTGTATCGAAGGACCAGCCGGAGGGTGCTTTCATTATCCCTGCCAGAAAGTGGGAGAAATTGGTGGATTAGAATATAAAATGGTGAATCCTATCTTGAAATCGTACATGAAGATGCATTATCAATGGCTTGTTATGACCAACATCAAGCACCAGATCGTCCTCAATAAGCCCATGATCATCCGACGAATCTATACGAAGGCTTGAGATGATGAGTTTTATAGATTGAGATATCCTGGTATCACGATCTTGGATACTCCTGCAGCATCAACCAGTACAAGTGGTCCTCGGGAGCCCCACTAAAAAGGTTTTCCCATTGTAAATAATGATACCTAGTCACTGGTCTATTGTGACATAGTTTTCTCGTGGGTTTTTCCTCTGTTCGAAAAGCATCCACTATGCACTTTAATTCCTCGTGGGCCTTGTAAGGTATCCATAGTGTACGCTCACCCACTATCACTAAAATCTATCGGTAGGTCAGGATCTCCGTGCGGATGTCACGTTATGTGTTACCCGAAAACGATGATCCTACTGCCAAGTGTCAATAATCGGATGGTCTACAGGAATTTTTTCCCCCTCTCCATTCTATATAAGGAGGGGTAAGGCTCATTTGTAACCATCGGCATTTGGAGTTTGAGTCTTTTGCATTTCTGTGTTTTTGAGTCTGAGTTTTGCTCCCTGCTCTGCGTCTGCGCAATCTCTGTGATCTGCTCACATCACATAGTCTTGACTCATAGTCCTTAAGAGAACTGAGAAGCATGCGTGTCTGTTCATGTGATAGGCAAGAACCTAAAGTGGCCAGTTCTTTAGGTTGAGTCTGTATATTTATGTCAGTGTGTTTATATCTCTGAGACAGAGTCTGTATTTTGGCCAGGAAGCCTTCGGTATTGCATGCTCATTCACTGAGTTGCATCAGTATGGTAAAATCCAATACAGTCGATCTCTAATACAGAGTTTGAGTCCAGAGAGTCTGTAATATGATTGTGAAGCATTTTGCTATAAATAAAAGAGAGAAATTTTTACCATTCCGCATTTCTGAGTACTGTCACTCTGAGTTTATATAGCTGTTAAGATACTTGCATTGCTTGAAAGTTCGCCATAAGTTCGCCCGAGGTTCACGAAACAAGTGAGGGACGCGCATGCCGTGTAAAGGCGAGATATGCCGTTGAATAGGCCGTTAGTTGCGTGAAGCTTCAGTAGGTTCGTGTAGGGGTTCACAGTTGGGTTCACATAAAGCAGTGTTAAGAGAAACTTAACAAGGCCAAGACTGCTCGTTGAGGACATCAAGCAAGCTTTTGAGAAGCCTCTGCTAGCAGTTAGCATATCGTTCTACATCATAGTAACAAAATTATTAAATTATTCATTTTAAACCCCATGACGTATGGGTGGAATAACTAATACGGTCATGTAGTCTAGAAGTATATCACTCTAAATTAATATATTTAATTCGTCATTGTAAACCCCATGGTGTATGGGTGAAATGATGAAGAGCAGACCATATTCATATAAACTTAGAACCATTATCATAAATGAAAAGGATAAGATAAGCACTCTTTAGGAATTATAATAATTAATAGATATGCATATAGGAAAAACAGTGCAAAGAACTAGCTATTTGTTAAAAAAAGTACTCAAGCTCTAAACAAATTAAAAAAAAAAAAAATGTTTCTCTTCTTAGGTGGACTTATGATAGGGTCTGTGATTAGTGAAGGGGAACTTAAGATAGGTCTAGTTAAAATGGATGCCATCATGATATGATATGGATAACTCTTCTTGCTTCTTAATTTCACAACATTTAGGATCTTGGCTGGGTAGCATAGTATATATATATAAGTTCATAGAATTATTTTCAATGGTAGTTGCAATACTCCATACCAAAAAAATAAGCAGTAAGAGTTTCTAGTGGGGAAATAATGAAAAAAAGAATTTCAATGAGATGAAATAAAATATTAGTCAAGAACTATTTCTCTCCTTTCCAAACTTATAGAGGCATATTCAATTAGATATAGATGCACATGGGCATGCATGGGATAAGTCGTCATGAAAGGATTCAAACTAATTTTCTACCATTTAAAAAAACTTTCAAGGGGGAGTATTAGACTACCCTACCTTTGGTAAGGAACTCTATTTTTTGGTTCAAGCTATTAAGAAGTGGAAGAACTATATAATAGGCATGGATACCATCATCCACAAAAATTGTTATCCACTGGATTATTTTCAAGCCTAGAGTAAGCGTTGCCAAAGAAAATATCACAAGTCGATGTGTTTTTATATATTTTCATCTAGTTATCAAGTACAAGAAGGGTAGCCCTAATAAGTTGGTAGACATGCTATAAATGCCACCTACAACCAAGATACAACTTAAGGAACTATTATGCACATGGAGCCATATACCCATGACGCATACAAAGATGAAAACACATAAGATGAATATTTCATGCAGGAAGAGGCATACAAAGAAGATGATGACTTCATGGAGGTGTTTTAATAACTACGAGAATAAATTCAAATAGAATATGGTATTGAAAAATATGACTATCATCTCCAAACTAGGTTACTGTACAAGATGGAAAATTTTTATGTCCCTAAAGGTTAAATACTACAACTTATCAAAGAGGTTCACACTTCCAAGATTGCAAGACATATTGGTGCTAGGAAGGTAGTTCCTAATTTACAAGTGTATGTGTACTAGTGCATGATGCAAGAAGATATAGAAATATATAAAATAGGATGTATACTTTTGTTTACCATCAATTAAAGTAACAAGAAAGGTGTACAATCCCTTGTGGATACCTACTAGACCATGGGAAATAATTTCCATGGATTTTGTGAGTGGATTAGCAACAAAAAGGAATGGATATGACTATTTACTCATGTTAATTGATAGTTACAACAAAATCTGCATCTTGGCACCTTGTAAAAGGAACATCAAAGAACAAGTAGTAAATGTGTTCTTTGAATAGGCCTAGGTGCATTTTGGGATACCAAGAAGCATCATCTCAGATATGGATGAGAGAATATGGACACTTAGTTGAAGAGGTACACAAAATTTCATCAATAAACACATGGGTATATAAAATTATTCAATAACTCCTTGGTGTAAAATTTAAGGGGTTATAATCATAAACATATGACAAATTAGGATGAAAATCTTATTTTTATTCAAAATTATTATAAAAGATCAATTACTCTTATACTAGTAAGTCTCCTTTTGAAACATGTTTTGGTATTTTCCTCCCTCGCCTTTGGATGTTGTATATGTATAACAAGGTGGAGTGAGGGAGGCCACACTAGAGAAGCATTGAAAGAATATAAATTTGTCAAAAGGATTTGGAAGGTCCCTATGAAAGTGTGATATATGATAAATAAGTCATAAGAAAGGTACAATGCTTGACATTACTAGAATAAAATAGAGAAATAATTCGAAACGAGAAATAGAGTTTGGTTAAGCTAAACATGAAAATATTATAGGGCCTCGGTAAGGAGATAATGGGTCTATGGTATGGAAATTTTGAAATGTTATAGGATGTGGGAGATAATGCTTGAAGACTCATTCTACCCAGATACATGCACATTTACTTAGTATTGAATCGGAAGAACTTGAAAATCTATCAACCTTTCATGTTGGATCATGAGGAGTAGGTCTAACCTACCATAGTGGAATTAACACCTGATTCTCAGTTAAAGTTTCTAGAAGGAATAGTTTTGTAGAAGCATATAACTATAAGGTTGGGTAACATGAACTTTGATATATTTTTTTGAAAGAACAACATATACGAGAAGAAAAATGGTACTCTAAGGAGAAGTTAGAGGAAATATTTCCTCACCTAATTTAATGAATATTTTGGGGACCAAAAACCTCCCTAGATTGTGAGGTGTGGTTCATATTTGATCATCATACTATTTTTCATTTATCTTGATACTTTCCATGTAGAAAAAATTATTTTAACAATAGATTCTAGTTTCGAAAATTGGGTTCTTGATTTTTTTGAGGTCATTTTGGACCATTAAACGATTGTTTCTTGTGGTGTTAGGGTAAGAAATTGTAAACAAACCCCTAATATTTATCTATGCATAAAAACCCTTGTGAAAATCACCTTAATTAGACCTCATACGGGTAATTTATACCTCCTATAAACTGACCTAAGTTGTTAGCCACCATGGTATGAGTGGATGCTGTTAGCACCCAATCTGAACCTTAGGCTGAAAAAGGCAAATCAGGGTAACAACTAAACCACGCTCAGCCTTGTAGCTAGCCCTACAAGGACAGGAGAGGGCTCTCTTCGTAGAATGGATATTCAATAAAATGGTAATGAACTGGTTTTAGGATAGGTATATAAATGGGAAAAAGAGTTTTGATGAATTACTGAAATTTCAGGGATGTATGGAACAAGAGGACAGTATGAACTGAGGAATTAAATCGGGATGCAGAATATTTCATAGGGCAAGATAGGCAGGAGGTTTAGCAATTAAGTCTAAATAAGATGAAATGGAAAGACTGTTGAGAAGTTGAAAAGGGCATAATAAATGAATCCTTTTCAAACAGAAGAAAATACACAGAGTATGAATGATTCCCCAAGGCAGAGCATATAAAATGGATTCTACCTTTCTAACTTGAAAATATTCAACTGGAGATGTTAATGAATGAATGGTGTAACATAACAATGTACATATGAAACATAAAGGATAAACATATGCTAAAACTCATACCACATGAATCCCATAAATCAGAGCTGCATCACTTTATTTAATTCCCTGCCAAACTGTACAACGGAGCGCAGAGCTCACTGCCACACTATTCCCCTACTTCTGAGTTTTTAGACCTGAGACCTCTTTTTGCAAATAATTAGAATTTACAATAAATAGACGAATTTTTCCGGAATACAAATCGATGGAAGGGGAGAAATCAAAATAGAAGATAGAAGGCCAAAAGCCAACAGTCTCTTCATAAAGGAAGAGCTGCATTACATCTGGCCAGTGAGAAGGCAAAAAATTGTAACGTAGATTTCTCTACAACGTAACTGAAGATGTGACTGTTACAATTTGGGTCTCGGCCTCTGGCTGTCGCTTTGCTTTCCATTATTCCTTTTGAATATCTGGCTTTTAATAAGATGCCATTACAGTAAATTGGAATAAACTAAAATAATGCCTTACGTGAAGGGAAATAGTGAATAAGAAGGAAGGGAGAGGAGGCGGGACCAGCATCTTAATCGCAATCGGGATCGGGAGCGGGAAAATATATACAAAATAAAACTTTCGATGCGATTGGATTAAAACATGGGAAATCCTTTAATAAATGTAATAAAATGCGATTTTGGGACTTGCAAAGGGGAAAGGGCCTTTATATTATAATGGGGAGTAAGTGTTGTATGGTGGGCCTGGGGATATAATCGCAATCGCAATATTGGAATTTGCGATGGGAAATTGCGATGGGAATTTTGCGACGGGAATTTGTGATGGGAATTTGCGATGGGGATTTGTGATGGGAATTTGCGATGGGGATTTGCGATGGGAATTTGCGACGGGGATTTGCGATGGGAATTTGCGATGGGAATTTGCGATGATCGCACATCACACATCGCAAATTCCACATCAACAAGACACTTGAATCTCTAAACTTGCGATTTTGCGATTTTGCGCTAAAGTGGTGGGGTTTATATATATGATATAACTTTGTTATAAAGTTTGTGGGGTATTGGTCGGAGAAGTGTTTAAGGGGAGGGACTTTGTAATATGAATTTTTTTATTATAAAGTCCAAAGGCATGGAGGGGAAGTGGTTGGGTAATAAAATCACATATTTTATTAAATGATTTACAATGCGATATTATAATCGAAAGGGGGAAGGAAGGGGTTTTCAAAGGGATTTGAACATAAAGTTAAAGGGGAAACATGGGAAATAGGTGGGGCTTAGGGAATAGAGGGCTTTTACTTCACTTAAGCACAAAATTCAATCGAGAAGCCAGTTTTGAGATTGTAATATACCGTTCGAAAGCTCTTTCCGGGCTCTTTCTGATGGATCTGCTTTGAAGATGATTTAGCGCTGAGCATACTGCGGAAAACTTCTCTAAAGGAGGAGACATCACTTTTGTGGAGATAACAGCTTCTGAATTGTGGCTGAAAGGCAAAGTATCATGTCTTCACCTCAAAACATGGTTTTGAGGTGAAGCTTGCATCAAACCAAACAAATGATATCTTTTATCTTCCTGGTGCTATGAATTTGTATTTATTGACTTCCTCATGACTTTGCTAATCTTTATTTGACAATTGACTCATTAATTTGACCATGGCGAGACCTTAGAGACTAATGAGACCCATCCTATGACCTAATAATATGATTTTGAGAATGAAAGTGACAAATGACTGAAGATCGTAGGAAGGAAAATCAGCAAGTACCTCATGAGGGAAACTGGTAACAAATTACTACCATCAATGAATCCATGACCTAACGGAATGGCGAAGTTGATTATTATGGGACTCCTAATATGCAAATGCAAAAGAGAAATTTTGATCATTGATGGTAGTATGACTAGAGTGACACTAACAGATGCCATGTTATCCACCATTACTTTCACATGTGGGGCTAGCCATGTGAGGAATTTCAAGAAAATTATAGAAGGCTGAAATCCTTATCATATTTATGGTTGAGGATGGAATATCCCTAACCTTAGGTGGGTATTAGGCTATGTGAATTACTATGCTACTAGGAGAAAATGAGTTTCATTATTTTGCATTGTACTTGTTCTATAGTGGAGAAAAAGATACGAGAATGGTATTTCTAGAGATAATGGAGAAGCTGGACAATCTTGTAGCAATAATTCAAGTTGTAGTGTTAAAAGGTAACTCCATATATTTATCCATTCCTTTTCATGTGCATTCTTATAACTATATAAAAAAGAGAAGATTATAGGCCTCACTTTGTAGTTGGGTTTTCTCTTGTATTGGGTTTCCCAGGGTAAATCTTATTTTCATTTGCATGGGTGGCATTTTTATCTCATGAACTATTTTAGTGGAATATCCAAAATAATGTTTGTATCAGCTCACAACAATGGAAGTTGAAGAAAAAATTGCACAGGAAGCAATTCAAGGGGAAAAATAGGTTTCTTAGCTTATTGTGATGATATTGATCAATTTAGTGCTAAATTGGGAAATGAGGAGTAGGGTTTGGAATTATTTCTGAAGTTTAGAGAAAAAGAGGATTAAGTTTCTAAATTTGAGGATAAATAAATATTGAGGACCATGCCCATGATGGTAAGGAATTTATTTGATAAATTTTTTAGTTATAAATTTTCAAGTAAAATTAATAATTAACACAACTTTGTTGATGCTATAGAATTGGGAAAGGAACACAATGGTAGCATAGAAAATTACGATCAATAGATTGAGGAAGAGGGTGGAGAAAATAATCTCTTGAGGGTTGTAGTGGGAGGAAAAAGAGGCATATTTTCTAATTCTACTAGTTAAGTTAACAAGGTTGTTGACATTAAAGTTTAATTTTGATGAAGACCTCAAATATTTGGGAAATATTCTTGATGTTGTGAAAGAATGATAAGAACATGAATTTGAAGAAAAGTTTGTAGAAGTAAAGATACCTAGGGACTGTATAGAAAAAGCAATCAAGGAAGTGAACAAGCACGTAAAAAAAATTAAAATTGAGATAAGGTATGGTGAGAAATAATTTATTGATGGATATGAAATGGTTGAGATTTTTGAATAAATGAAAATAATTGAGGATTTTGTGAAGGGATAAGAAAACTATGGTATGATTGTGTACAATGTGGATGATGGCTCTATTGTGATAACAACCTAGGATAAGGAATATATGGTAGTCATGAAACATGTATAGGAAATTGTATAATATGAAAAGGAAATCACCTTGAAGACCATACCAAATGGAGATATACAGAGATAAGCTACAATAGCAAGTGTGTTTGAAGGAAGGCTCTTATATTAAAGAGTAGGAGCATGAATTCGAGAAAGGATTCCATATTGACAATATACATAAAATACACATGAACATTGACTTATTAGTAGTAAAAGTGGATGGTAAGGCTAATTTAACTGCAATATCGGAAATAGAAAATAATAATAGGAGTTTGAAGTTGCATTTGCAATAATACAAGATGAAAGATAAGTGGAAGAGGAGAATATGAAAGAAAAATTATATTTATATAAATATTTAAGTGCATATTTTCATGTTCATGTTTACAACAATGTTAGAAATATAAATGATGAAAATTAAAATATTCATGAAGTGTTGAAGATGCCAAGAAAAAATAAAAAATGAAGAGAAATTAAAATGAGATTAAATTACAATTTAAAGCAATATACATTTAGAAGTTCAGGGAAGAATTATATGTTTATATAAACATTATTGGAATGATGGATAACATGAGGTTCAATGCATGTAAAATGATAGAAATGTTGTTGAGGATGTTGATGGTGGTGATGTTGAAGGTGTTGGTGATGATTATGACAGTAATGTTACAAGAGATAAAGATATTGATGAAGGGAATCATGAAAAAACAACACCATTATAGAATAGCATCAACATTGTTGATTTCAACTTGTAAAATTAATTACCACAAATATATTATTAATAAAATAAAAAATTCAATGCCACACACATACACATTAAACGCAACTTTCACCATGGAAACCCAAAATTGGTAAAACTAGTAATATTTTTTTCTTAAGTATATTCTTTATTTACAATGTTATAATAAAAAATGTATATCCTACAACATACATTAACCCTACATTAAAATTACACTTTCATTTCTTAAAAAAATTACAAAATGATGGTATGAACCAAAAAAATGCCAAAAAAGGATGTGAGAAACCACCCAAAAGAACTTTTATTAGGGGCTTTCCTTCCCCTATGATGCCTACGTTACACTTTCCATAATGTATCACATGTTGTACGTCTCTTGTAAGGAATATAAAATATACGCAACATTCTCCCACATTTTGTTTCTTTGCATATAAGCGGGCACTTGAATACATGATCAACAATCCATGAAAATAATCCCCATTGTTTCTCTACACCAAGAGAACTTCTCAATGCTTATTCAATTTGTTAATGAATATATAACAATATACAACATGTCCACCTATACAGAAAAGACCTTCTTGTATTGAACCATGTCTTTCAAAAAGTGATACTCAACATAAATATATGCTTTGTATTAAAATGATAAATTGGGTTCTTAATTAAGAAGATTACACTTTGAATATCACAGTATATTCTTACAACTTACTTTTTGTACCTACCTAATACCTAAATAAAATTTTGGCAACCATATTACTTCCTTAATTGCATGAGTGGCTACAGTGTATTTGACTCATGTAATTGAGAGTGCCACTGTACAATATCTGTTGCTCACCAAATTAAATACTTCTCCAAATAGATTAAACACATACCCACTTCTATATATTCTATGATCCACATCTCCAACCCAATATATATCAATGAATCCGTGTATGTCCATCACTCTATCCAATCCTTGGTAAAAATATCCATAGTTATTAGTGCCACACAAATAGCTAAAGCCATTTTACTATTGTCGAATGCTCCTTCCCTAGTTTTGACATGTACATGCTCAATATTCCCACCACAAGTGTAATTTATGATCTAGTACATACCATTAGATACACTAAAATACAAACCACATTGGCTTATGTAACATAATACATGTCCACTTCCTCTTCTTTTGTCTTAGGACACTATTATGCAAATAATTAGTTTATGTTTTGCATAATAAACTTCTACAATATTATATTGAAATAAATCAATTTATTTAAATATAATTTCTTGTTTTCCTAATAGTTTTTAAATTCGATGCCCAAAATAAAATTTATATCATCAATATCCTTTATGCAAATTTAGATGGAAACTAATTTTTGACTTCCCAGATGTTTTCCTTATCATTTTCAATTAACAACATATCACCCACATACAAGACCAAATAAATAACAATCACCAACTAATTTGGAGTACAAATAATGATCCTCTTTTCTCCTTGTGAAGCAATCAATGAATATATAAGTATAAAATTTTGATACACATCTTTGGTGATTTTTTTAACCCATACATGGAATTTTTTTAGCTTGCATACCATATTTTTCTTTTCATTCACTACAAAGTTTTCTTGCTAGTTCATGTAGATTTCTTCTTCCTGGTCACCATGTAGGTATGTCCTCATGTCCATATACTTTAATTGAAAATTTAAAGAAGCAATAGCAGATAAAATAAATCTAACAAAAGTTAACTAGGAAACAAGAGAAAAAATATCACCGAAGTCAATTCCCATTACTCGGGAGTAACCTTTTGCTACTAATCGAGATTTTTAATTTTCCACTTGTCCTTCCACATTCAAATTATTTTTAACACCCATTTGTTGCTAATGGGATTTATTCTAGCTAAATAATCCACTGTATCCCAAACTCCATTCTTTTCTGTGGATACCATTTCTTCAACCATGTATTTTTCCTAATGTTTTCCATCATCTAAGTCAATTTCATCCCTAATAGAATTTAATCTCATTTTTAGTAATAAAAAAAAAAAAAATAGAATTAAAATCGAGTGGAATATACCTTTTTTATTTCATTCATTCCAAAACCAATATTTTCAATACTAGAATATGTGGTTCTTTTTTTTGTTCTTATATATTTTCTGATTAACAATTCTTCAATTCAAACTTTATGTTATCTAATTATTTTTCCCCTTTATAGGACTTCCCATTCAATAAATTGTTTTATTTCCCTAAATAAAACATCTCAACTGTGTACAAACTTCTTATTTTATGGTTTTCAAAGCTTATAAACTTTCAAACCATCTCTATATCAAATAAAGATGCACTTTTCACCTTTATTATCTACCTTACTCCTATTTTCCTTTGGAATGTTTACATAAGAATCATATCCAAATAATCTGATATGTTTAAGAAACTGTTTATTTCCAATCCCTACCTTATGTAGAAACTTGTCATCGAACATTAATGATGACGATTGATTTGTAGCTAACATGAAGTGTCCATTTCCTTTGTCCAAAATTCTTGTCTTAATTGTTTTGGTCTTGAATTTTCCTCTTTCTAATATCCTTTTACCATCACATCCATATTTTTCATATATAGTTTTGCCACATTTACAAATGATAAGGTAATATAGGGCATGCTCAGGAAAATAAAAAATATTATTCATTCATAGCTTTTTAATTCCTTCATAGCTTAGTCTCATATTTATATTTCACGCTTAGATTAACTCTCATTAAGACTACGCACATCAATAATTTGTTAATATTATCCACTCACTACTTTTCAAGTTGATATTGTTTATGTTTTAATTTCTTATGTGATGGTAGAATAGTGGATATTTTAATTTAATTAGATTAGATTTGTTTCCTTTCAAGACCATTAAATTATATTTTCTTTTCTTGTTCAATATCATAGGTTTTCAATTATGAAAAATAGCATAGACTTTATTTTTTTTCTCATTATTGTAGTATTTCAATTCTGATTAATTAGAATAGAAATTTAGTTTCAGTTTGGTAAAATAGTCATTTCAATTCCTAGATTGATGTACTTTAATTTCTGGAATTTTAGCTCAGTTGGTTGATCTTACAAAAAGAACATGTGTGTAACTTGACAAGATTTAGTCTTCAATAGTTGAACTTTACACTTTGCCTTTAAATTTGAGATCCATAATAAAAATAAAACTCCTATTATATAGTGCACATTCACTTCACAAGGATAGGAACCCCGAGTTTGACAATTTAATGAAGTAATTTAACTAATAATTGAATTAAACAACATTTTTTTGCGCCATTTCCATGGAAGTGTATATAGGACCTTATTTTTGGTTTCAACTTGCATATCATACTAGATGCATAGTGAAAATCATATTAGAATAATTTAGAATGCATGTATAGAGAATGAGGTTCTAGAGGTAGATTTGTAAGTAGAGGTAGAGGGAACATTTTAATTCCTACATCGCCAACCACCCTCATTACACCACTTAGTTCTAAATATCCATCGATGCCTGCATTCCATCAAAAACAGGTAGGCATATACTTCCTAAATTGCATAGGTATGAAATTCATCCCAGGGATTCAATAATATCATCTGTGGAAGCTGCAATAGAAGTACCTACATCCCCTATTGGAGGAGTCATATTTCTTTCTTTAATAGGTGAACAACTCTTAGTACAAGAGTTAGAAGTACCTAGTGAAGAGGAGGATGATTTTTTTTTAAATACCAATAGTAGAAGAATAAGAGGAAGAAGAAGTATACAACCCTATTATTGAATCTTATATTAGCTTTGAGGAATCTATAATGGAAAGAGAAGGAGAAGGAGAAGTACACAATGGAGAGGAAAGACCAAAAATTAGTGGAGGAAGAGGCAGGGGCAGTAATAGAGGTGGTCGAGGTGTTAGAGGAGGAAGGGGAGATGATAGATATTTTCATGAATATTATTCTTTAGGATCCCCTATTTTAGATAAAAATACCACTACTACCATAAAATATATCTCACTATCCATCCTTCCTAATTTTCATGGCTTGAGAACTCAATATCTAGATACATTTATTTTTGACTTTGAAGTATTGTGTAGATAATATGACTATCTACTTGATACTAAAAAATTAAAATGATTTCTTTCCAAACTAGAGGATGGAGCTCTTAAATGGTTCATGGGTATAGAAATACATTCTATTAGAACATGGGATGATATAAAAATAATATTCATAGAAAATTATAAAGATTACTATACACTATGACCTTAAGGATGAAGTCTTTAAGATGGTTCAAAAAGAGGATGAAAACCATGAATATTTGGTGGAAATATTTCTCTACAATATTAAAGGTTTAAATTTCATAATTTAGATGAAGAGACATTAAAAACTATTTTTCCGAAAACTATAAGGGATGAGTGGATTGATATTCTCAATTTAATGGGTAAAGATGTTGTCTCTCATTTTTCATTCGAAGAAATAGATGAGTTGTGAAAACATATTGCAATTTGAAAGGAAAAATGTGGTAAGAACCCAAGAGGTTCAGTCATGTCGATAGTAAGAAAAGATGAAATTGGAAGAATAATTAGAGCATAATTAGGAAATTATCTAGTTTATCACTAAAAATTCCAAGTATATCAGTTTTGAAGCGAGAATTTCCTCTTGATAGTGTTGAAATATGTGTTATATGTGCATAAATCCATGATACAAAGGAATGTCCTCCAATACATGGAACTAAGGTTATTTTCTAAAAAGAAGCCGAAATAAGTCAGGCTTAATCAAGTTTCTATGTTTCCCCCAAAATATATTGGAAACCTTGACAAACAGGTATGATAAAATATCCAAATGAAAAATATCAATCATATGCACAACCAAAAAGAAATTGGAACATACCTATGCCTTGGAAAACATCGCCACCTCAACCCCAAAATCCATCATGGTCATAGGGTTGGTGAAATTATTATGGTAGGAATACTTAGTATCCTCAATTTCAATAGTCATACCCTTAATACCAACCTCAATATTGTCCTCATCAGCCTCCTCAACCCACTCAACCACAATTCCAACCTCAATTAACTACAATTCAACCACTTCCCTTGCCATACACTCCATTTCCTAAAACGTATAGTCAACTACTTGCTCAAACACTCCCAAATCCAAATAATAAAACTCCTTAACAACCCATCTATATGGTTAAAATTTCCAAGCTTGTATGGTAGCTCCTCCAGGTATGAACGATGTTCAACTTAGATTTGGTAGAGCCTTGCAAAATAAATCACCACCAGTTGTCATTCAAGAATATAAGGAGGATAAAGTTCATGAAAAATAGGCATCTCTTGATTAAGAAAATACTCCTACAATGGAATATGTTCCTACACAATTAGGTGAAAACAAAATAAAATCAACTCTTACAATTCCTATAGTAGAGGAACTTTCTGTTTCCTTAGAAATTACCCCTTTTCCTGAAAGGATTCAAATTGATAAGGGAACGGAAAGGAAAATAATTTTACCTAAATCTAATATGCTATATGAATTAAGAAAAAATTTGCATCAAAATTCCTTTACTTCAAGCTATAAAGGAAATACCCATATTTTCAAAAGCAATAAAGTAGTTGTGCATTAAAATCCGAGGAAGAAAAAGAAAAGATATTAAAAATATTAAATTGGTAGGAATCATTGCACACATTATGATGGGGAAAAAAATAGTCCAAAATTATTTAGATCTAGGTAGTCCTATTGAAAAAATCAACATCAATGGTATTGAAATTCCAAACACTTTGATTGGTTTAGGAGCAACCATTAATATCACGAGAAAACAAACTATGGATCATTTAAAGCTTCCCAATCTTCAATATACCCCAACTTTATTTCAACTAGCAGATAGATATGTTATTAAACCTTATGGCATATAGAAGATGTACTTGTATCTTTAGATTCATGTGAATATCCTATTGACTTTATGATTTTTACTCCCAAGAATAATTTAGGAGGGAAATCATTTATTCTTGCTAAACCTTGGCTAGATAAAACTTATGCAATTATAAATTATAGATTCAGTGATATGTAAATTTCTAAGGGAAATTATACTAAGAGATTCACATTATATCCACCTACAAAAACAATAACTAAAATAGAAGTGAAGTTTGGATTGATGATGATAATGAAGGTTTTGCAAATATTCAACATGTATTTACTCTTTCACAACTTCATGAGGAAGATCAATTGATAAATTTGATGAATAATGACTACTATTATTCATATCATTAGATCTAAGACTTTTGTGATCCATATTGTAGATAGATATATTTCAGATTAATCACATCATTAGGATTTGGTTGACGTTTCGAACCACCTAATGTGGTTCATCATCCTTGTCTTGAGGATGAACCACATTACATTGTTTGAAACGTCGACCAAATCCTAATGATGTGATTAATCCAAAAGATATTTATCTACATTCTTCATATCGTTAACAAGATAAAATTTTTCAATAAAAATGTAACATTGAATATTATCATCTAGAAAATGTAAAGTAGCTTTACATTTTGTCAAAAAGTTTGGAAATTATTTAGTAGAAATTTTTCCAAGAAAAACATCAAACATTAATAATAACTTAGAATAACTTCAAAATATACAACTAATAAAGATGCTAAAAAAATATTCTTTTGCATATGCATGGGAATACACTGGCATAAAAGGAATTCACCCTAATACATGTATACAACACATCTATTGTAGAAAATATATAACTTATGTGTTATATATCCAAGATTCTCCTGATCACAAACTATTTTAACTTCATGCACAATACATAATCTATTCCACCATTGATCATCACATGCAGAAATTAAATGAATTGCAATGCACACATGAAACCACTAAAATTCACACACATTAACACAGTTTTTTGACGGGAAAGCCTAAAGCTAAAAACCCCAACTATCTGTATATAATATATGTCATAGAGATCATGTAACAATCCTCATACAAATTCTCAGGCCCGATGTTGCAAATCCATGCACCGATCTTTGCCACCTGCTAGCCTGCCTCTATTGCGCAATCCCTACTGAAGAATGGCTCTGAATGAACTCAAATTCACCAAGCTTGCACTGCGCAATCCTCATTGGCATCTCCACTGAGTGTTGGATGCAATCAATGAATCATTATAGTCAAAACCAATAGTTACACTTGCTCTTTCACCTATCTCTCCACTAGTCTCCACTGAAACTGCCATGCACTGTAGTTAACTGATGTATTCTTCAGTTGACTAATGAGTTATTATTTAGTGAATTAATTAACTAATTAATTCACACCACTCTCACTAGTGTATCAATCATTTAGACTAAATACAACTAGCTCAATTGAGTCTAACTGAGTTAAACTCAACACAACTCCATTAGCTACATCTATAACTCCACCAAACTCTGTCACATGAGTTCTAACTAAAGTCCTCTTGCATTAGCTCCAGTAAACCCTCAGGAATAGCGTAATTCATTCTTTCAGCTGTTGTGCCACATTTGTGCACTTAACTGAAGTCCTCCAAGAGAATAAGATAATGTTTAGAGTCTAAATATTATTAAGAGCTAATAATATTTGACATATCTATTTTTAGACTGGAAATCTAAAAATAGATTCCGCCAAATATATCTAAAAATAGAAGCCCATTTATTTTTCCAACTTGACCAACCATCCACAAATAGCATCCTGTAACTCATAGAATATGATTGACATGTCTAAAAATAGACATAGTATAAAAGGAGACATTGTGCCAAAAATAGCCTGTGGGCCCACTTAGTGAAGGCGACTCTTTTCACTAAGGTCATCATCTTGTTGAACCTCAAGACTCCCTCTCAAGAAGATAGGGATTATCTTCCACCCCGATCCTGTCTCTATGGTATTCGAGTTTTCTCCTGGTGAGCGCCTTCATCAGAATATCTGCATCCTGATCCTCCGTAGGAATGTAAGAAAGCAACATGATCTTCTATTGCACACAATCTCTGATATGATGATACCAGATGTCAATGAGTTTAGATCTATCATGAAATACTGGATTAACTGAGAGTTTAATGCAACTCTGATTATCACAATATATCACCGTGGGATCTAAATGAGAACCGAACAACCCGACCAGGATCTTCCTCATTCATATAGCCTCGCATGTAGCCAAAATTTCTGCCATATACTCGGCCTCCACGGAACTGAGTGCCACAAATCTTTGTTTCCTGCTATACCAAGAAAATGCTATAGACATGATACTAAATATCCCACCAGATGTGCTCTTTCTGTCCGTTGGGCTTCCTGCCCAATCTGCATCTGTGAAGCCATGTAGCTTCACCTCATCTGATTGTCTGTACCATAATCCATATCCCAATGTGCCACTGAGATACCTAAGGACATGCTTGCCTTCCTTTCAAAAGATCTTGGTAGGATTAACCATCGCTTGTGAAAGCTGGTTAACAACATAGCATATGTCCAGTTGTGTATTGACTACATACATGAGAGAACCAACCAACTGTTGATAAACAATGGCATCCACTACCTCTGTTGATGGGAATACACTGGCATAAAACAAATTCTCCCTAATACATGTATACAACACATCTATTGTAGAAATTATATAACTTATGTGTTATATATCCAAGATTCTCCTGATCACAAACTATTTTAACTTCATGCACAATACATAATCTATTCCACCATTGATCATCACATGCGAAAATTAAATCAATTGCAATGCACACATGAAACCATAAAAATTCACATAAATTAACACAGTTTTTTAACGGGAAATCCTGAAGCTAAAAACCCCAAATATATGCATATAATATATGTCATAGAGATCATGTAAAAATCTTCATACAAAGCTCTCAGGCCCGATCTTTCAAATCCATGCACCGATCTTTGCCACCTGCTAGCCTACCTCTATTGTGCAATCCTTGCTGAAGAATGGCTCTGAATGAACTCAAATTCACCAAGCTTGCACTGTGCAATCCTCATTGGCATCTCCATTGAGTGTTGGATGCAATCAATGCATCACTATAGTCATAATTGATAGTCACACTTTCTCTTTCACCTATCTCTCCACTGGACTCCACTGAAACTGACATGCACTGCCGTTAACCGATGTATTCTTCAGTTGATTAATGAGTTATTATTTAGTGAATTAATTAAATAATCAATTCACAACACTCTCACTAGTGTATCAATCAGTTAGACTAAATACAACTAGCTCAATTGAGTATAACTGAGTTAAACTGAACATAACTCCATCAATTACTTCTATAACTCCACCAAACTCTGTCACATGAGTTCTAACTGAAGTCCTCCTGCATTAGCTCCAGTAAACCCTTAGGAATAGTGTAATTCCTTCTGTCAGCTGCTGTGCCACATCTGTGCACTTAACTGAAGTGCTCCAAGAGAATAAGATAATATTTAAAGTCTATATATTACTAAGAGCTAATAATATTTTTCTATTTTTAGACTGGCATTCTAAAAATAGATTCTGCCCAATATGTCTAAAAGTAGAAGTCCATATATTTTTCCAACTTGACCAACCATCCAAAAATAACATCCTGCAACTCATAGAATATGATCAACATGTCTAAAAATAGACATAGTTTAAAAATACACTTTGCGCCAAAAATAGCCTGCGGGCCGACTTAGTGAAGGTGACTCTTTTCACTAAGCTCATCATCTTGTTGAATCTCAACACTCCCTCTCAACAAGATAGGGATTATCTGCCACCCCGATCCTGTCTCTATGGTATTCGAATTTTCTCCAGGTGAGCTTCTTCATCAGAATATCTGCATCCTGATCCTCCGTAGGAATGTAACAAAGCAACATGATATTTCGCTGCACACAATATCTGATATGATGATACCAGATGTTAATGTGTTTAGATCTATCATGAAATACTGGATTAACTAAGAGTTTAATGCAACTCTGATTATCACAATATATCATCGTGCGATCTAAATGAGAACTGAACAACCCAACCAGGATCTTCCTCATCCATATAGCCTCGCATGCAGCCAAACTTGCTACCATGTACTCGATTTTCACGGAACTGAGTGCCACAGATCATTGTTTCCTGCTATACCAAGAAACTGCTATAGACCCGATACTGAATATCCCTCCAGATGTGCTCTTTTTGTCCGTTGGGCTTCCTTCCCAATCTACATCCGTGAAACCATGCAGCTTCACCTCATCCAACTGTCTATACCATAATCCATATCCTGATGTGCCCTTATGATACCTCAAGACATGCTTGTCTGCCTTCCAAAAGATCTTGGTAGGCTTAACCATCGCTTGTGAAAGCTGGTTAACAGCATAGCATATGTCCGGTCATGTATTGAATAGATACATGAGCGAACCAACCAACTGTCGATAAATAGTGGCATCAACTACCTCTGCTGATGTAGCATCCTCTTTCCTCCAACCACCAGGAAGAGGAGTTTCGATAGGCTTGCAGCCTTGCATGTGAAACTTCTCCAGTATCTCTCGGGCATACTTGCCTTGAGACACAAACATTCCACCCTTCCGCTGCCAAATTTCAAATCCCAGGAAATAATGAAGGAGGCCCAAGTCCTTCATCTCAAACTCCTTTGCAAGATCTTCCTTGCATGAGTGTATCAATATTTCATCACCCATTAGTATCAAATCATCTACATAAAGTAAAATGGTCAACAACTTACCCTCCACCACAATCTGGTGTAGGTTCGGATCTGGCTCACTCTTGGTGAAACCAAGTCTAATGAAATAAATTTCTATCCATGTGTACCAAGCATAAGGTGCTTGTTTCAGCCCATACAACACTCTTTTGAGCCTGCACACATGCGAATTGCTGCTAAAGATTTCGAATCCTTCAGGCTGCTCTATGTACACCTCCTCCTCAATGATTCCGTTGAGGAACATAGTCTTCACATCCATCTGATGAATGTGCCAACCCATCTATGCTGAGAGAGCAAGGATGGTCTATATGGAAGAATACCTTATGATAGGTGCAAAGTTTTCTTCATAGTCAATCCCATCGATCTGTGAGAAGCCCCAGGCAAAAAATCTTGCCTTATAGTTCTCGACGCTCCCATCAACAACTTGCTTCACTTTGTAGATCCATCTCGAACCTACCATTGATTTCCCTTCCGGCCTTGGGACAATCTCCCTTGCACTGTTTCTGAAAATCAAATCATACTCTTCCACCATGGCATCTACCCATGCGAGATCCTCCACAGCTTCCTCGAAAGAGGATGGCTCCATCATAATACACTTGCTCATCAGAGCCATGTATCCAGTAAATTGGTTAGGTGACTATCTTTGTTTGTGCTGTGATGTAGGAACTCCTAGATTCTGCACTGCATCAAGATTCAGTTGCTCATCTTCTGTAGTGCTCTTCCGCCCTCTGATGTTTGGCATTACATGAGTGGTTTCTTCCACTCCATTAACCTCCTCTTGTGGATGATCCACATCCTGAGGCTCATCTTTAGGAAAAAGTAGCTCCTCATCTACATGCAAGTATAGCTCCCTCTCAAGTGAAAACTTCATGGATTTCTCCTCATTAAATTTGATATCCAGTCGCACAATAGTCATCCGACTATCTGGAAAATACACACGATAATTGTGGGGTGTTTCTTTGTACCCCACAAATATCCCAACCTTTGCGGTCAGCTCTAGCTTCTTCTTGGCATCCTTCGTCACATGAATGTAAACAGGTAAGCCAAAAATCTTCAAATGAGAAATATCAGGCTTCTTACCAGAAAACACCTCTTCAGGTGTACTCTTGCCAAGTACTCTATGAGGACAGCGGTTTTGCACATAAACCACAGTGTTGCATGCCTCAGCCCACAAGTGTATGGGAAGGCCCTGATCATGCAACATCGCTCGTGCAACACCCACGATCATTTCATTTATTTCTCTCCGTCACCCCATTCTGCTGTAGGTTATGAGGCGCTATGAGCTCTCTTAAAATTCCTTCTTTACTGTAGAATTCTTTGAATTTGCCAGAGATGTATTCAAGACCACTATCACTCCTTAGAGCTTTCACCTGCTTCCCTGACTTTTTCTCAACCAGCCCCTTGAACTCACAGAATTTTGAGTATGTATCGCTCTTCTTCTGCATGAATAAGATCCAACACTTACAAGAAAAGTCATCAACAAATATCACATAATACCTATGTTTTGCTGTTGAAGCAACCGAGAAAGGTCCACACACGTCTGTGTGAATTCTCTCAAGGATCATCATGGCATGACTATCCTTCTCATGAAAAGTGGTCTTCACAATTTTTCCCAAAGTACATCCCTTGCACTGATCTGACTGCGCAAGTGTACCCTTGGGAAGCCCGGTATAAATCTGCTGCAAAATTTTCAAAGCGCCATGGTGAAGATGGCCCAATCTCCTGTGCCACAATTCATCATCATCCTGGCTCACCACTCCTTCTGCTTTTCCTGCCATTGCTGCGCAACCATCTACCTGTAATTGATAAAGTTTCTTAACTCGAAACCATATCCTCTGAGTTTCACTAGTTGTTTTACTGCGCAAGAAAGCATTTCCCTTGCTAAAAACAACATCATAACCCTTATCTTCCAACATTGCCACAGAGATCAGATTCTTCTTCAATCCTGGAACATGCATGACATCCTTCAAGATGAAAGTTTTTCAAGACTCCCTCTCAAAGGAAATGGCCCCGATACCAGTTGCACTATATCTACCATCATCGCCCATCTCCAAGATCCTTCTCATCTAGATCAATAAATAAATCTTTGTCTCCGGTCATATGGAAAGACACACCACTATCAAGAAACCAAACTGATCCCATCAAACTTGAAACTAAGCATGTGATTAGTGAAAAATACAGCTCAAACTATGAGGCTAAGGCCTCTCCAGCTGTAGATCCAAAAGCCTACTTATTTTTCTTCTTCTATGGAAAATTAGTGGCATAATTTCTGTGTTGGTGAGAGTGAAAGCACTTCACCTTAGACAAGTCCTGTTCCTTGCCTTTTGCACCAGATTGAGAAGGATTTTTCTTCTGCTTCCCTTTCCTTGCTTTGGCAGCCAAAGTGAAATTTTCTTCATCTTCATTCTTTGATGGAGATACATCCCTGGTACCCCACCTTATCTCCTCCTGCACAAGATCTGACCAAAGTCGCTCCCATCCTGGCAGTTTCTCCTGACCATTGACAAAGTCCTCGTAGCTATGTGAACTCTTTGAAAGCCTAAGGAGAGCCAAGATCAACAAGTCCTCTTCATATACAGTAACCCTCACACTTTCCAGCTCATCCTTGTAGTGGACAAACTTCGTGAGGTATTTTGGTATACTGTTGCCTTTCTCCATTTTTATTTTGCTGAGCTTGTCTTTAAGCACCAACTTCCTCTCGTTGCTTCTTCTTTGGAACAAGTCTGTCAAATCTTTCCATATCAAGAATGGAGAAGCTTTACCATGAAGGCTGGACACTGTGTGACCCTCCACACCTCCAAAAGAATCCTTTGACATTTTTCTGTCTTCTTTTTCCATGCGTCAAGTGAGGCTACATCACTAAAAGTAGGTTTTAGAATATCAACATCTATGAACTCCTTCAACCCATTATCATCTAGCATCACCTCCATCCTATCCTTCCAGGCAATATAATTCGAACTTCCATCAAGGGCATACTCCAATCACAATCCATTGAAAGAAATTTCAATGAATGCTCAACTTTGACACCAAGAAAACACTGCAACAAATTCGAATTCCACCAGCACAAAACTCAACCGCTTCAATGATTGTAATCTTATATGATCAATCCTGCTTTGATGCCATGTAGAAATTTTATAAATTATGAGTTAGATATCCAAGATTCTCCTGATGAAACATTATTTTAACTTCATGCACAATACAGAATCTACTCCACCATTGATCATCACATGCGGAAATTAAATCAATTGCAATGCACACATGAAACCATAAAAATTCACAGACATTGACACAATTGTTTAATGCGAAAGCCTGAAGATTAAAAACCCAAATATCTGTCTATAATATATCTCATAGAGATCATGTAACAATCCTCATACAAATCTGATCATATCAAACTCTCAATACAATACAATCGCTACACACTAATGAGGCCTGATCTTGCAAATCCATGCACCGATATTTGCACCTGCTAGCCTGCCTCTACTACGAAATCCATGTTGAAGAATGGCTCTGAATGAACTCAAACTCACCAAGCTTGCACTACCCAATCCTCATTGGCATCTACAATGAGTGTTGGATGCAATCAATGCATCACTATAGTCACAACTGATAATCACACTTTCTCTTTCACCTATCTCTCTACTGGTCTCCACTGAAACTGCCATGCATTGTAGTTAAATGATGTATTATTTAGTTGATTAATAAGTTATTATTTAGTGAATTAATTAAATAATTAATTCACACCACTCTCACTAGTGTATCAATCAGTTAGACTAAATACAACTAGCTCAACTGAGTCTAACTGAATTAAACTGAACACAACTCCATCAACTACTTCTATAACTCCACCGAACTCTGTCACATGAATTCTAACTAAATTCCCCATGCATTAGCTCCAGTAAACCCTAAGGAATAGCGTAATTGCTTCTGTCAGCTGCTATGCCACATCTGTGCACTTAACTGAAGTTCTCCAAGAGAATAAGATAATGTTTAGAGTCGAAATATTATTAAGAGCTAATAATATTCGAGATATCTATTTTTAGACTAGCAATCTAAAAATAGATTCTGCCCAATATGTCTAAAAATGAAAGTCCATATATTTTTCCAGCTTGACCAACCATCCACAAATAGAATCCCGTAACTCATAGAATATGATTGACATGTCTAAAAATAGAGTTTGTGCCAAAAATAGCCTACGGGCCCACTTAGTGAAGGCGACTCTTTTCACTAAGCTCATCATCTTGTTGAATCTAAACACTCACTCTAAACAAGATAAGGATTATTTTCCACTTTGATCCTGTCTCTATGGTATTCGAATTTTCTCCTGGTGAGCACCTTCGTCAGAATATCAGCATCGTGATCCTCCGTGGGAAAGTAAGAAAGCAACATGATCTTCTGCCACACACAATCTATGATATGATGATATCGGATGTCAATGTGTTTAGATCTATCATGAAATACTGGATTAACTGATATTTTAATGCAATTATGATTATCAAAATATATTACCATGGGATCTAAATGAGAACCGAACAACCCGACCAGGATCTTCCTCATCCATATAGCCTTGCATCTAGCCAAACGTGTTGCCATGTACTCGGGCTCCACGAAACTGAGTGCCATAGATCTTTGTTTCCTACTGTACCAAGAAACTACTATAGACCCAATATTGAATATCCCTCCAGATGTGCTCTTTTTGTCCGTTGGGCTTCCTGCCCAATCTGCATCCATGAAGCCATGCAGCTTCACCTCATCTAATTGTCTGTACCATAATCCATATCCCGATGTGACCCTAAGATACCTCAAGACATGCTTTCCTGCCTTCCAAAAGAGCTTGGAAGGCTTAACCATTGCTTGTCAAAGCTGTTCAATAGCATAGCATATGTCCAGTCATGTATTGACTAGATACATGAGCGAACCAACCAACTGCCGATAAATAGTGGCATCCACTGCCTCTGCCGATGTAGCATCCTCTTTCCTCCAACCACCAGGAAGAGGAGTGTTTATAGGATTGCAACCTTGCATGTGAAACTTCTCGAGTATCTCCCAGGCATACTTGCCTTGAGACACAAACAGTCCACCCTTCCGCTGCCAAATTTCCAATCCCAGGAAATAATGAAATAGGCCCGAGTCCTTCATCTTGAACTCCTTTGCAAGATCTGCCTTGCATGAGTGTATCGACAGTTCATCACTCGTTAGTATCAAATCATCTACATTAAGTAAAATGATCAACAACTTACCCTCTACCATAATTTGGTATAGGTTCGGATCCAACTCACTCTTGGAGAAACCAAGTTTGGTGAAATAAATGTCTATCCATGTGTACCAAGCATGAGGTGCTTGTTTTAGCCCATACAATGCTCTTTTGAGCTTGCACACATGTGACTCACTACTGAAGATTTTGAATCCTTCAGGCTACTCTATGTACACCTCCTCCTCAATGATTCTGTTGAGGAACACAATCTTCACATCCATCTGATGAATGTGCCAGCCCATCTGCGCTGAGAGAGAAAGGATGGTCCATATGGAAGAATACCTTGCGACAGGTGCAAAGGTTTCTTCATAGTCAATCCCCTCGATCTGTGAGAAGCCCTAGGAAAAAAATATTTTCTTATACTTCTTGATGCTCCCATCAGCAGTTTGCTTCACTTTGTAGATCCATCTCGAACCTACCACTAATTTCCCTTCTGGACTTGCGACAATATCCCATGCACTGTTTCTGATAATCGAATCATACTCTTCCACCATGGCATCTACAGATGTGGGATCCTCCACACCTTCCTCGAAAGAGGATGGATCTGTCACGATACACTTGCTCATCAGGGTCATGTATCCATTAAATCGGTCACGTAACTGCCTCTATCTGCGTTGTGATGTAGGAACTCCAACATTCTGCACTACATGAAGATTCAGTCACTCAGCTTCTATAGTGTGCTTCCGCCCTTTGCTGTTTGGCACTGCATGAGTGGTTTCTTCCACTCCATGAACCTCCTCTTATGGCTGATCCAAATCCTGAGGCTCATCTTTAGGAACAAGTAGCTCCTCATCTGCATGCAAGTGTAGCTCCCTCTCAAGCAACAACTTCATGGCTTTCTCCTCATTAAATTTGATATCTCATCGCACAACAGTCATCCGACTGTCTGGAAAATACACATGATAATTGCGGGGTGTTTTTGTGTACCCCACAAATATCCCTACCTCTGTGGTAGGCTCCAGCTTCTTCCTAGCATCCTTCATCACATGAATGTGAACAGGTGAGCCAAAAATCTTCAAATGAGAAATATCAAGCTTCTTACCAGAAAATGCCTCTTTGGGTGTACTCATGCCAAGTGCTCTATGAGGAAAATGGTTTTGCAAATAAACCGCAATGTTGCATGCCTCATCCCACAAGTGTATGGGAAGGCTATGATCATGAAACATCACCTGTGAAACACCCACAATCATTCTGTTCTTTCTCTCCATGACCCCATTGTGCTATGGGTTATGAGGCGCTATGAGCTCTCTTTCAATACCTTCTTTGCTGCAGAAGTATTTGAATTTTCCAGAGATGTATTCACCACCATTATCACTCCTTAGAGCTTTCACCTACTTCTCCGACTCTTTATCAATCAACGCCTTGAACTCACAAAAATTTGAGTATGTCTCGCTCTTCTTCTACATGAAGAAGATCCAACACTTACGAGAAAATTCATCAACAAAAATCACATAATACCTGTGTCTTGTTGTTGAAGCAACTGAGAAAGGTCCACACATGTCTGTGTGAAATATCTCAAGGATCGTCGTCATGCGACTATCCTTCTCATGAAAAGTGGTCTTCAAAAATTTTCCCAAAGTACATCCCTTGCACTGATCTGACTGCGAAAGTGTACCCTTGGGAAGCCCGGTAGAAATCTGCTGCAAAATTTTCAAAGCGCCATGGTGAACATGGCCCAATCTCTTGTGCCACAATTTTCCCTCATCCCGGCTCACCACTCCTTCTGCTTTTCCTGCCATTGTTGTGCATCCATCTACCTGCAATTGATAAAGGTTCTTAACCCAAACGCCTATCCTCCGGGTTTTACCAGTTGTTTTACTGCGCAGGAAATCCTTTCCCTCGCTAAAAATAACACATAACCCTTGTCTTCGAACATCGCCACAGAGACCAGATTGTTCATCAATCCTGGAAAATGCATGAAATCCTTCAAAATGAAAGGTTTTCCAAACTCCCTCTCAAAGGAAATGGTCCTGATACCATCACATTGTATCTACCATCATCGCCCATCTCAATGTGCACTCCAATATCCTTGTCATCGAGATCACTAAACAAATCATTGTCTTCAGTCATATGGAAAGATGCACCATTGTCAAGAAACCACATTAATCTTATCACACTTGAAGCCAAGCATGTGATTAGTGAAAAATCCATCTATAACTATGAGGCTAAGGCCTCTCCAGCTGCAGATCTAGCAGCCTGCTTATTTTTCTTCTTATGTGGACAATTAGTGGCATAATGTCTGTGTTGGTGATAGTGAAAGCACTTCACCTTAGACAAGTCTTGCTTCTTGCCTTTCGCACCGGATTGAGAAGGATTTTTCTTCCCCTTCCCTTTCCTTGCTTTGGTAACCAAAGCACAATTTTCTTCATCTTCATTATTCGATGAAGATCCATCCCTGGTACCCCGCCTTATTGCCTCCTGCACAAGATTCGACCAAAGTCGCTCCCATCCCGGCAGTTTCTCCCGACCATTGACAGAGTCCCCGTAGCCATGCCAACTCTTCGGAAGCCCAAGGAGAGCCAAGCTCACCAATTCCTCTTCATCTACAATAACCCCCACACTTCCTAGCTCATCCTTGTAGTGGACAAACTTCGTGAGGTATTTTGGTATACTGTCACCTTTCTCCATTTTTATTTTCCTTAGCTTGTCTTTAAGCGCCAAATTCCTCTGGTCGCTTCTACTTTGGAACAAGTCTGTCAAAGCTTTCCACATCAAGAATGGAGAAGCTTTACTGTGAAGGCTAGACACTATGTGATCCTTCACACCTTCCAACAGAATCTTTCGACATTTTGCTATCTTCTTTTGCCATGCATCAAGTGCGGCTACATCGCTAGAAGCAAGTTTCAAAATATCAGCATCTATGAACTCCTTCAACCCATTATCATGCATCACCACCTCCATCCTGTCCTTCCATGAAATATAATTCGAACTGACATCAAGGGCATACTCCAATCGCAATCCGTTGAAATAAATTTAAATGAATTCTCACCTTTGACACCAAGAAAACACTGCAACAATTTCGAATTCCACCAGCGCAAAACTCAATCGCTTCAATAATTACAATATTCTATGATCAATCTTGCTTCGATACCATGTATAAATTATATAACTTATGTGTTATATATCCAAGATTCTCCTAATCACAAACTATTTTAACTTCATGCAAAATACAAAATCTATTCCACCATTGATCATCACATGCGGAAATTAAATCAATTGCAATGCACACATGAAACCATAAAAATTCACACATTAACGTTGTTGTTTAATGGGAAATCTTGGAGCTAAAAACCCCAACTATCTGTATATAAGATATGTCATAGATATCATGTAACGATCATCATACAAAGCTGATCATATCAAGCTCTCAGTATAATACAATCACTACAGACTAATCAGGCCTGATCTTGCAAATCCATTCACCGATCTTTGCCACCTACTAGCCTGCCTCTACTACGCAATCCCTGCTAGAATGGCTCTGAATGAACTTGAATTCACCAATATTGCACTGCACAATCCTCATTGGCATATCCACTGAGTGTTGGATGCAATTAATGCATCACTATAGTCACAACTGATAGTCACACTTGCTTTTTCACCTATCTCTCCACTGGTCTCCACTGAAACTGCCATGCACTATAGTTAACTGATGTATTCCTCAGTTTATTAATGAGTTATTATTTAATGAATTAATTTACTAATTAATTCACAACACTCTCACCAGTGTATCAATCAGTTAGAATAAATACAACTAGCTCAACTGAGTCTAACTAAATTAAACTGAACACAACTCCATCAACTACTTCTATAACTCCACCAAACTCTGTCACATGAGTTCTAACTAAATTCCTCATGCATTAGATCCAGTAAACCCTCAAGAATAGCATAATTCCTTCTGTCAGCTACTGTGTCGCATCTGTGCACTTAAATGAAGTTCTCCAAGAGAATAAGATAATGTTTAGAGTCCAAATATTATTAAGAGCTAATAATATTCCACATATCTATTTTTAGACTGGAAATCTAAAAACATATTCTGCCCAATATGTCTAAAAATAGAAGTCCATCTATTTTTCCAACTTGACCAACCATCCACAAATAGCATCCTACAACTCATAGAATATGATCGAAATGTCTAAAAATATACATAGCCTAAAAATAGACTTTGTGCCAAAAATAGCTTGCGGGCCCACTTAGTGAAGGCGAATCTTTTCACTAAGCTCATCATCTTTATGAATCTGAAAACTCCCTCTCAACAAGATAGGGATTATCTGTCTCTATGGTATTCAAATTTTCCCATGGTGAGCGCCTTTATCAGAATATAAGCATCCTAATCCTCTGTAGGAATGTAAGATGATGAGTTTAGTGAAAAGAGTCACCTTCACTAAGTGCGCCCGCAAGCTATTTTTTGGCACAAAGTCTATTTTTAGACATGTCGACCATATTCTATGAGTTGCAGGATGCTATTTGTGGATGGTTGGTCAAGATGGAAAAATAGATGGACATCTGTTTTTAGACATATTGGGAGGAATCTATGTTTAGATTTCTAGTCTAAAAATAGATATGTCCAATATTATTAGCTATTAATAATATTTGGACTCTAAACATTATCTTATTCTATTGGAGCACTTCAGTTAAGTGCACAGATGTGGCACAACATATGACAGAATGAATTACACTATTCCTGAGGGTTTACTAGAGCTAATGCATGAGGACTTCAATTAGAACTCATGTGACAGAGTTTGGTGGAGTTATAGAAGTAGTTGATGGAGTTGTGTTTAGTTTAACTCAGTTAGACTCAGTTGAGCTAGTTGTATTTAGTCTAACTGATTGATACACTAGTGAGAGTGGTGTGAATTAATTAGTTAATTAATTCACTAAATAATAACTCATTAATCGACTGAAGAATACATCAGTTAACTACAGTGCATGGTAGTTTCAGTGGAAACTAGTGGAGAGATAGGTGAAAGAGAAAGTGTGACTATCAGTTGTGACTATAGTGATGCATTGATTGCATCCAACACTCAATGGAGATGCCAATAAGGATTGCGCAGTGAAAGCTTGGTGCATTTGAGTTCATTCAGAGCCATTCTTCAGTAGGGATTGCATAGTACAGGAAGGCTAGTAGGTGGCAAAGATCAGTGCATGGATTTGCAAGATCGGGCCTGATTAGTGTGTAGTGATAGTATTGTACTGAGAGCTTGATATGATCAGCTTTGTATGAGGATTGTCACATGATCTCTATGAAATATATTATATATAGATAGTTGGGGTTTTTAGCTTAATGATTTCCCGTTAAATAACTATGTTAATGTGTGTGAATTTTATGGTTTCATGTGTGCAATGCAATTGATTTAATTTCCGCATGTGATGGTCAATGGTGGAATAGATTCTGTATTGTGAATGAAGTTAAAATATTTTGTGATCAGGAGAATCTTGGATATATAACACATAAGTTATATAATTTCTACATGTTATCGAAGCAGGATTGATCATAGAAGATTGCAATTATTGGAACGGTTGAGTTTTGTGCTGGTGGAATTCGAATTTGCTGCAGTGTTTTCCTAGTGTCAAAGTTGAGCATTCATTGAAATTTCTTTCAACGGATTGCGATTGGAGTATGCCCTTGATGGCAGATCAAATTATATTGCATGGAAGGAAAGGATGGAGGTGGTGCTGGATGATAACGGGTTGAAGATGTTCATAGATGCTGATATTCCGAAACCTGCTTCTAGCGATTCAGCCGCACTTAACGCATGGCAAAAGAAGACAAAAAAATGTTGAAGGATTCTATTGGAAGGTGTGAAGGATCACATAGTGTCTAGCCTTCATGGTAAAGCTTCTCCATTATTGACGTGGAAATATTTGACAGAATTTTTCCAAAGTAGAAGCGACCAGAGGAAGGTGGCGCTTAAAGACAAGCTCATGAAAATAAAAATGGAGAAAGGCGACAGTATACCAAAATACCTCACGAAGTTTTTCCACTACAAGGATGAGATGGGAAGTGTAAGGGTTACTATAGGTGAAGAGGAATTGGTGAGCTCGGCTCTCCTTGGGCTTCCGAAGAGTTGGCATGGCTATGAGGACTCTGTCAATGCTCAGGAGAAACTGCCAGGATGGTAGTGACTTTCATCGGATCTTATGCAGGAGGAGATAAGGTCGGGTACCAGGGATGGATCTTCATCGAAGAATGAAGATGAAGAAAATTGTGCTTTGGCTACCAAAGCAAGGAAAGGGAAGGGGAAGAAAAATCCTTCTCAATCTGGTGCGAAAGGAAAGAAGCAGGACTTGTCCAAGTTGAAGTGCTTTCACTGTTACCAACACAGACATTACGCCACTAATTGTCCACATAAGAAGAACAATATGCAGGCTGCTAGATCTGTAGCTCGAGAGGCCTTAGCCTTGTAGTTTGAGCTGGATTTTTTGCTGATCACATGCTTGGTTTCAAGTGTGATGGGATCAATGTGGTTTCCTAACAGTGGTGCGTCTTTCCATATGACTGGAGACAAAGATTTTTTTAGTGATCTAGATGAGAAGGATCTTGGAGTGCACATTGAGATGGGCGATGATGGTAGATACAGTGCAAATGGTATCAGGACCATTTCCTTTGAGAGGGAGTCTGGAAAAACTTTCATCTTGAAGGATGTCATGCATGTTCCAGGATTGAAGAAGAATCTGATCTTTGTGGTGATGTTGGAAGACAAGGGTTATGATGTTGTTTTTAGCAAGGGAAAGGCTTTCCTACACCCTAAAACAACTGTTTGAACCTGGAGGATAGGGGTTCAAGTTAAGAACCTTTATCAATTGCAGGTAGATGGTTGTGCGGCAATGGAAGGCAAAGTAAAAGGAGTGGTGAGCCAGGATGACAGCGAATTGTGGCATAGGAGATTGGGCCATCTTCACCATGGCGCTTTGAAAATTTTGTAGCAGATTTCTACAGGGCTTCTCAAGGGTACACTTGCGCAGTCAGATCAGTGCAAGGGATGTACTTTGGGAAAATTTGTGAAGACCACTTTTCATGAGAAGGACAGTCACGCCACGATGATCCTTGACAGAATTCACACAGACGTGTGTGGACCTTTCTTGGTTGCTTCAACAACAAAACATAGGTATTATGTGATTTTTGTTGATGATTTTTCTCGTAAGTGTTGGATCTTATTCATGTAGAATAAGAGCGAGACATACTCAAAGTTCTGTGAGTTGAAGGCGCTGCTTGAGAAAGAGTTGGGGAAGCAGGTGAGAGGTCTAAGGAGCGATAATAGTGGTGAATACATCTCTGGCGAATTCAAAGAATTCTGCACCAAAGAAGGAATTCGAAGAGAGCTCATAGCGCCTCATAACCCACAACAGAATGGGGTTGCGGAGAGAAATAACAGAATGATCGTGGGTGCTGCACAGGCGATGTTGCATGATCAGGGCCTTCCCATACACTTTTGGGTTGAGGCGTGCAACATTGCGGTTTATTTGAAAAACCGTTGTCCTCATAGAGTACTTGGCGTGAGTACACCGAAAGAGGTGTTTTCCGGTAAGAAGCTTGATATTTCTCATTTGAAGATTTTTGGCTCACTTGTTTACATTCATGTGACGAAGGATGCCAGGAAGAAGTTGGAGCTGACCGCAAAGGTTGGGATATTTGTGGGGTACATAGAAACACCCCACAATTATTGTGTGTATTTTCTAAATAGTCGGATGACTGTTGTGCGATGGGATATCAAATTTCATGAGGAGAAAGTCATGAAGTTGTCGCTTGAGAGGGAGCTACACTTGCATGCAGATGAGGAGCTACTTGTTCCTAAAGATGTGCCTCAGGATGTGGATTAGCCACAAGAGGAGGTTCATGGAGTGGAAGAAATCACTCATGTATCTCCAAACATCAGAGGGCGGAAGCGCACTACAGAAGCTGAGCGATTGAATCTTGATGCAGTGCAGAATGTAGGAGTTCCTACATCACAACGCAGATAGAGATAGTCACCTGACCAATTGACTGGATACATGGATCTGATGAGTAAGTGTATCATGACAGAGCCATCCTCTTTCTAGGAAGCCGTGGAGGATCCCGCATGGGTAGATGCCATGGTGGAAGAGTATGATTTGACTGTCATAAACAGTGCATGGGAGGTTGTCCCAAGGCCGGAAGGGAAATCAATGGTAGGTTCAAGATGTATCTACAAAGTGAAGCAAGTTACTAACGGGAGCGTCAAGAAGTATCAGGCAAGATTTGTTGCTCGGGGCTTCTCATAGATCAAGGGGATTGACTATGAAGAAACCTTTGCACCTGTCGCAAGGTATTCTTCCATACAGACCATCCTTTCTCTCTCAGTGCATATGGGTTGGCACATTCATCATATGGATGTGAATACTGTGTTCCTCAATAGAGTAATTGACGAGGAGGTGTACATAGGGCAGCCTGAAGGATTCGAAATCTTCAGCAGTGAGTCGCATGTGTGCAGGCTCAAAAGAGCGTTGTATGGGCTGAAACAAGCACCTCATGCTTGGTACACACAGAAAGACAGTTATTTCACCAGACTTGGTTTCGCCAAGAGTGAGGTAGATTCGAACCTATACCAGATTGTGGTGGAGGGTAAGTTGTTGACCATTTTACTTTATGTAGATGATTTGATACTAACGGGTGATGAACTGTTGATACACTCATGCAAGGTATATCTTGAAAAGGAGTTCGAGATGATGGACTTGGGCCTCCTTCATTATTTCCTGGGATTAGAAATTTGGTAGCGGAAGGGTGGAATGTTTGTGTCTCAAGGCAAATATGCCCGGGAGATACTGGATAAGCTTCACATGAAAGGATGCAAGCCTATCGACACTCCTCTTCCTGGTGGTTGGAGGAAAGAGGATGCTACATCGATAGAGGTAGTGGATGCCATTGTTTATCGACAGTTGGTTGGTTCACTCATGTTTCTATTCAATACGTGACCAGACATATGCTATGCTGTTAACCAGTTTTCACAACCGATGGTTAACCCTACCAAGATCTTTTGGAAGGTAGAGAAGCATGTCTTGAGGTATCTCTGGGGCACATCAGGATATGGATTATGGTATGGACAATCGGATGAGGTGAAGCTACATGGCTTCACAAATGCAGATTGGGCAAGAAGCCCAATGGACAGAAAGAGCACATCTGGAGGGATATTAAGTATTGGGTGTACAATAGTTTCTTGGTACAGTAGGAAACAAAGATCCGCGGCACTCAGTTCTGCGAAGGCCGAGTAAATGGTAGCAAGTTTGGCTGCATGCGAGGCTATACGGATGAGGAAGATCCTGGTCGGGTTGTTCGGTTCTCATTTAGATCCCACGGTGATATATTGTGATAATCAGAGTTGCATTAAACTCTCAGTTAATCCATTATTTCATGATATATCTAAACACATTGATATACGGTATCATCATATCAGAGATTGTGTGCAACGAAAGATCATGTTGCTTTCTTACATTGCTAAAGAGGATCAGGATGCAGATATTCTGATGAAGGCGCTCACCAGGAGAAAATTTGAATACCATAGAGACACGATGGGGGTGGTAGATAATCCCTATCTTGTTGAGAGGGAGCGTTGAGATTCAACAAGATGATGAGCTTAGTGAAAAGAGTCACCTTCACTAAGTGGGCCCGTAGGCTATTTTTGGCGCAAAGTCTATTTTTAGACTATGTCTATTTTTAGGCATGTTGATCATATTCTATGAGTTGCAGGATGCTATTTGTGGATGGTTGGTCAAGTTGGAAAAATATATGGACTTCTAATTTTAGACATATTGGGTAGAATCTATTTTTAGATTTCTAGTCTAAAAATAGATATGTCGAATATTATTAGATCTTAATAATATATGGACTCTAAACATTATCTTATTCTCTTGGAGCACTTCAGTTAAGTGCACAAATGTGGCACAGCAGCTGACAGAAGGAATTATGCTATTCCTGAAGGTTTACTAGAGCTAATGCATGATGACTTCAGTTAGAACTCATGTGATAGAGTTTAGTGGAGTTATAGAAGTAGTTGATGGAGTTGTGTTTAGTTTAACTCAGTTAGACTCAGTTGAGCTAGTTGTATTTAGTCTAACTGATTGATACACTAGTGAGAGTGGTGTGAATTAATTAGTTAATTAATTCACTAAATACTAACTCATTAATTAACTGAAGAATACATCATTTAACTACAGTGCATGGCAGTTTCAGTGGAGACCTGTGGAGATATAGGTGAAAGAGCAAGTGTGACTATCAGTTGTGACTATAGTGATGCATTGAATTTATTCAACACCCAGTGGAGATGCCAATGAGGATTTCACAGTGCAATCTTGGTGAATTTAAGTTCATTCATAGCCATTCTTGAGCAGGGATTGTGCAGTAGAGGCAGGCTAGCAGGTGGCAAAGATCGGTGCATGGATTTGCAAGATCGGGCCTGATTAGTATGTAGCGATTGTATTTTACTGAGATCTTGACATGATATGCTTTGTATGAGGATTGTTACACGATCTCTATGACATATATTATATAAAAATAGTTGGGGTTTTTAGCTTCAGGCTTTCCCATTAAACAACTACGTTAAGGTGTGTGAATTTTTATGGTTTCATGTGTGCATTGCAATTGATTTACTTTCTGCATGTGATGATCAATGGTGGAATAGATTCTGTATTGTGCATCAACAAAATTTCAAAATAGTGAGACATCCTCAGAGAGGGATGAATCCCAATATGAGATAAATTGTTAAGGAGGAACTACAAAAAATTATTAGTGTGAATTTTATTTAGCCAATATCAGATAGCCAATGTGTTTCACCTATAGTGATTGTTCCAAAGAATAATTGAAAATGGAGAGTGTGAATTGACTATAGATAACTAAATAAGGCTACTTTAAAATATCATTTTCCACTACCTTTCATTGATCAAGTATTAGATGCTTTAGCAGGGAAGAAATATTTTTGATTTCTTGATGGCTTCAATGAATATAACTAAATTCAAATGGCACCAGAAAATTTTTTTTTTTTATGTCCATGGAGTATGTATGCTTACAAAGTGTTTATTTTAGTCTATGTAACACGCCTACTACATTTCAAAGAGAATTTTAAGGTATTTTTTCTGACTTGGTCCATGACCGTCTAGAAGTTTACATGGATGAATTAATTGTCCACGGAAACACTTTTGAAGAAGCTACAAATAAATTAGAAAAAGTTCTCATTGCATGAGAATAATAAAATCCTTTATTGAGCCATGAAAAATGGTTTATGATGTTTAATGATGGAACTATTTTGGGGCATCATATTTCAAGTGTTCAAATCAAGGTGGATGCATCTAAGGTTATAGAGGTAATCTCCAAAATTTCAGTTCCTACTTTTCAAAGATATGCTAGATGTTTTCTTTGTTTTACATGATATTACAGAATATTTATAGAAAAGTTCACAAAATAGCTTCTCAACTCTTTAAACTTCTTACTAAAGGTTGTGATTTTGTTTGGAATTCTTAATGGGAGAAGGCATTTGAATTATTGAAACAAAAAATTATTGAAGCACCAATATTAAGAGGAATTAACCAGTCTATCCCACTTCATATCTCAATTGATGCTTCAGATACAACCTTAGGAGCTATATTGGGACAAAAATACTTGACTCCTTATCCTATTTATTATACAAGTAAAAATTTGACTCCTGTAGAATTAAATTATACAGTTACTAAAAACGAGGTTTTATCTATTGTTTATGCCATTAATAAATTTCTACATTACATTACAGGTTCTGAAACTTCCATTCATACAAATAATTTTTCTATTAGATGTTTAATGAATAAAGCAATTATTAACAACACGATTACTAGATGGTTGTTATTAACAAGAATTCAACATTACCATCTTGGTTAGGCTAGGAAAGAAAAATATGATTGTGGATTTCCTCTCTAAGATGTAGAATTATAATATTGATACCCTTGTAAAGGATAATTTTTTTGACGAATATATATTTTTTTAGTATCTTCTAAAACTCCTTGGTTTACATATGTTCCTAATTATTAATTACAAGAAAATTTCTCCACAATTATCAGTCAAAGAAAAACATAAAGTTATCAAGAGCAATGCACCCTACTTAAGGATAAAGGGAGAACTGTATAGAACTGGAACTCATTTTATTATCCAGATATGTGTTCAAGAGGATTAAGTACCAATGATATCAAAAGCATGTCATGATAAATCATGTGGAGGAAACTTTGTTGATAAAATAACTACATACAAATTAATTCTTTAAGGGTATTATTAGCCATCTCTTTTTGTAGATGCCAAGTAATATGTCAAAAGATGCGAAAACTACAAAAAGTGGGAAATCTCAGTCAATTAGATGAGATTCCTCTACAACATGAAGTACTCATAGATCCTTTTGAAAAATGGGCTCTAAATTTTGTTGGTCCAAACAGTCCTCCATATAAAGAAAGGATTTATATTATTGTTTGTATATATTATGTTGCAAAATGGGTAGAAGCTAAGACACTTTATTTTTACACTGAAAATGTTATAGTGACATTTCTTTTTGAGGATATTTTCACTCGTTTTAGTGTCCCAAGGGAAATTATGACAGATCAAGGTGCTCAATTCACATTCAAATTGGTGTATAAAATTATGGAGCAATACAAAATCAAGCATTGAAAATCCACTTCGTATCATCCACATGCTTGTGGGCAAGTGGAATCTACCAATAAGGTACTTGAAGTAATATTGACCAAGATTGTACACTTGCACAGAAGAGACTTGGCAGAAAGGCTTGCAGAGGCACTTTAGGCATACTACATCACCTAGAGAAATTCTACTAGACATACTCCTTATGAGCTTATCTATGGGAAGGAAGTATTCCTTCCAACTGCATTATAAGTGGAGACCTTGAGAAAAAAAATAAAGTTGAGTCTTGATCTATATGAAGCTCCAAAACAAATATTGGAAAAACTCAATGAACTAGATGGGATATGACAAGAGTCCATACAAAGAACACACATAATCCAACAACAAAGAACCAGGTGGCATGATAAATTCATCAAAGTCAATAACTTCAAGCTAGGTGATTGGGCTCTTTTTTTTTTTATTCTAAGTTTAATGATATTCAAGGAAAAGTTTAGACACATTGGCTTGGTCCCTATGAAATAGATATTTTTTTTGATAACGGGGCAGTTAGAATTAGGATTATTGATGAAGAAAAAATTACCTTTCTTGTTAATGGTCATAGGTTAAAGTCATATTATAAACCCTTGACAAGAGAAGGGTTTGATGTTGTTGAAAATTTCTGGTAAACTGTGTATTTTGTTTAATGATATGTGCAAAGTTTCAGGTGAACAATTCACCCATTTTAAAGGACATGAATCTTGACTGATGATTGGAAGAGTGCTTCACCAAGATATATAGAGAATGGAGAAAAATAATCATTAGAGAAGGTTAGAATAAAAAGAATGTTGCATAAATAATAATTTTTAACTAAGACAATAGAAAGAGAAATTAATACAATTTATTGAATATTAAAAGATGTAGAAAGAAATTAAGAATATTTAGAAAATAGCTAAATTAAAATATTTAAAATATTTAAAAATTTATTTGAAATTTCTATTAGCTAGAATAAAATAAAAAAGGTGAAAAATAAAAAAGTCATACATTTGAATTGGTTAAAATTTTAAATTTTAAATTTGTGTGTCAAGAATTGGTGTATTATTTATAATAATTTGAGTCAAATTAACTACTTTTATCTTTCGGAATTACAAATTAATTAATATTATTTTTGGAATTACAAATTAAAAGTAAAATAAAAATATTTAAAAATTGACTTGAAATTCTTATAGGGTAGAATAAAAAAAAAAGGAGGTCAATAATACAAAATTCATGCATTTCAATTGGTTAAGAATTTAAATTTAAATTTTGTTGGTTAAGAATTGGTTTATTATTTATAATAATGTGAGCCATATTATTAATATCTTTTGTGGAATTACAAATTAATTAATATTATTGTTGGAATTATAAAATATTTTATTAATTCTATTAATATTATTAAAATGAGATGAGAAAGGATATAGAAATAAATTCAAAAGATCTAGAAATGAATTAAAATTTTAAAAATTAATTTGAAACTCTTATTTGGTAGTTTAAAATAAAAAGTCATTAATAAAAAAGTCATACATTTGAATTGGTAAAGAATAAAAATTTAAATGTTGTTTCTTAAGAATTGGTCTATTATTTATAATATTTGTGTCAAATTAATCAGTATTATTTGTGGAATTACAAATTACTTAATATTGTTATTGGAATTACAAGTATTTATTAATTATATTAATATTATTAGAATGAGATGAGAAAGGATATATAAATAAATGGAAAAGATTTAGAAATGAATTAAAATTAAAATTTTAAAAATTAATTTGAAACTCTTATTTCGTAGACTAAAATAAAGTGTCACTAATAAAAAAAGTCATACATTTGAATTGGTGAAGAATGTTTCTTAAGAATTGGTCTATTATTTATAATAATTTGTGTCAAATTAAATAATATTATTATTGGAATTATAAATAATTAATATTGTTATTAGAATTACAAATTATTTTATTAATTATATTAATATTATTAGAATATTAGAATGGAATGAGAATGATTTAGATCAAAGTTAAAAAAGGTAAAAAGGAGAAAGCATTAGATTAACAATAATAAGATAGAAGTAGAAAGGAATAAATTTAATGAGGGATTGAAATGATGATGTGAAGAGAGAAATAGTGAGATAAAATATAATCACAAGAAGGAAAACTATAAGGAAGTAGAAGGGGAGTGGAGGTGCGGTATTTATAGGAAAAAAGAGAAAATTAAAAGAAATAATAGAAAGGGAGGGTCAAGAAACAAGGGATAGAAACAAGAAGGAATAAAAGAGGGTAAAGGGAAGAAGGGATTACCAAGAGTTAGAATTTATATTACAGGGACATCGTTTAGATGATAAGAAATATATGGTAGGTTTCCGGGAATGGCTTAATGAGTAACCACCTTCTCTATTAAAGTTGTTAGGATGTTTTCAATTTCTAGGGCTTCCCTAATGACCTGGTTGGAGTGGAAGGGAAGAAACAAGAGTTTTGATTTTGTACATATAAACAATATGCTTACTATATAATAAGAGTCTCGAGCGACGAAAATTTTTGCAATGTGGTTTATGGTAAGTGTCAACCATGTTTTCTTTCAACCGAGCTTTAAAGGATCTACTGGTTTACCCTATGTAAGAATTTCCATAGGACTAGGGGATCTCATAGAATTTGGGACTTGACATAAGGTTATTTTTATCCTTGGCCGATCTAAAGAGTTGCCTCAAGGTTTTCTGGGGCTTGAAGAAGGTTTTGATTTTATTTTTAAAGAGGATATTCGATAAATGATTGGTAACCCCTTGAATGTAGGGAAGGGTTAATTTGGATAAGGGATGGATATTGTGAAGATTTTTAGGATGGGGATGGAAAAATGAGTGGAATTTCTTATTTATTTGCGAAGGGGAGTAACCATTGGATTTTAGAGCTTTGGAGAGATGGGCTCTTTCTTTGGGGAAGGAATGGGAATATGAGATCCGAATGGATATATTAGCGATGGATTTAAGGACATATTTTTTAGTAGGATGGTGGTGGGAGTTATCATGAAGTTACCTATCAGTCTCAACCTTATTTTGATAGAATTGGTGAGTAAGGGAACCATCAGGGAGGTGAGAGACAAGGAAATATAGAAAGGGGGAGGGAATGGTTCTCTTCAAGCTCCATAATGAATTGGACATTGGGGGAATGGTATTGAGATGGGATAAGAAAGCTTTGGAGTGCAATTAAACCATGGGACCAAATGACAAAGGTGTCATCTACAAACAACTTCCAAAATTTAAGTTTAAGGTGGAAGATCTCAAGGGAAAGGGCTTCAAAGTGCTCCATAAAAATATTACCCACAACAGGGGAAAGGGATGAGCTCATGGTTTTCCCCTATATTTATCCATAATAAACCACATCAAAAGTGAAAAAGGTGGTGGCAGGAAAATTTTTGATAAGTTTGAGGATTTCGGGATCTACAAGCTTAGTAATGAGATTAATGGCTTCAGGGACATGAATTTTGGTAAATAAGGAAACAACATCAAAGTTAACCATGATGTCATTCTCATAAAACTTGAGGTGTTTTATTTTTTGGATGAAATCAAAGAACTCTTTAGTGAAGGAGGTAGAATGCTCAGAAAAGGGACAATTTTTTTTTGGCAGTGAATTTGGTGAGGGTATGGGTGGGATCCCTAATAGAACTAACTATAGGTCTAAGGAGGATATCATTTTTTAAAATTTTAGGTTGAGCATAAATAATAGGGATAATGGGGTTAAAGGGAATAATAATCTTTCTGATGGTTGGGTTAAGGGATGAATCTTTAATGGCTTTGGTGACCATGTCAATAACAAATTGTAGGGGGTTATTAGTTAAATGTTTGTAAGAAGAAGAGGAAAGGAGATCAAGAAGCTTACTATGGTAATCCTAGGAATTCATAACAAACAACACACTTCCTTTATCAGCTTTAAGAATGAAAACGTTGGGGTTGGAATTGAGATGAATAAGGGATATCAATTCCTCCTTAGTACGGCTAGGCTTGGGGAGCTTGGAGCTTAGGAGAATGCATCCATGTTCTTGTCGAATATCTTACACTACATGGGAGGGAAGACAATGGGAGATTTAAAAAAAGGAGAAAATAATGTCCTCATAAGGAATGCCACAAGGATTAAGGTCAAAGTTAAAGGATTTCTCTAGAAGGCTTAATGAGGGGGTCTCAAGCTCAACGAAGGAAATTTTAACCACTTTGGCATTAAGAGAGTAATGGGGGGAGAGAAGAAAATGAACAAATATTATTATGAAAGGAATTACAATTAACATAGAAACTATTATTAGTATTAAAGGTGATGTTAGGATTAGTAAGAGGAATGGAATTAAAAGGGAGAGGGCAACAATTAACATTGGAATTAGAATTATCAAATTTTGGATTAGAGGAAACATTAAAATTGATATTATAAGAATTATCATTGTTATAGGAATTAGAGTTTGAATTATATTTTGAGTTAATGATGTAATTAAAATTAAAATTATATTTTTAATTATAGATAAATTTAGAATGATATTTAGAAATAGTAAAAGATTTATAAGTACAAGAATATACATTAGAAAAATTACCAAAATTAGGATTATTATTAAAACTTTTAAAATTTAAACTAAAGTTATTTTCCTCCATACTCTATATATCTCGGTCAAAATTTTTTCTCATAATCAGTCAAGCATGCCAAAGGAAGAGTTTGTCAAAAATTTGCAAGAGAATTATTATCTAAAGATGGTGGGAAGGGAATATTTTTCTTCCTTATCACTAAACGAGTTATAATTTATTTGCTTCTAGAAAGAGAGAGAGAGAGAGAGAGAAATAAGTAAAAGAATATAAAAAAAACATATGTATGAAAGAAAACTCTTCTAGCATTTCTATGCAAAAAAAACTTAGAGGAAAACCAAGGTGTCATTGGATTAGTTTTTCACATTTCTCTTCTTTATTTTCCCATTTTATTTTATCTGGCTTTTTCGTTCAAACAAATTAGCAAGTTTGAATAAATATTTTTGAAGAATTTGTTTCTCTTTAAAGAGAAATATTCAATGAATATTAGCATTATCAGAAGTCACTAACATTTATATAGATCAACCACATCAATTACAACAAATTTTACAAGAAAATAAGAAAGTTAAAGAAGTAGTTGAGGAATATGCAAAATTTTGTAGTGGATTTCCAATTATGTAGGTAGTGATGAACCTGCAAGAATTATGAACCTATATATGAACACTCAAGCCCTATAGAAAAGGAAGAAATCAATATCAAAAGGTATGTGTTATAAGGTATGTAAATAGTATGTTAAATTACTTTTCATTAAGGAAGCAATATAATTATATCATATCGAATGTTTATGATACACCCTTTGTAATAATGAGCACAATTATGACCTTATTTACAGTTTTATTCCATCACTAATATGCATTTCGTAATCGATCATGTTAAAATCATTTCCATTGCATATGAATCTCTCAAATTTTTTAGATTCTAATGATATAGTAAATTTGGACCTTTTAAATCATGGCAAATCATTAATGAAAGAGGGAGAGTTATATTGAGAATCGACCACCACCCTGAAAATTTATTTTACGCTAACCTGTCATCGAACCATTCCATCTCATTTTTCATTATTCCATCCATCCTTGTCAAAAGAAGTAATTTAGGAACAAAAAAATTCTCAACACAATGGGTTTGATAGTCCAAAATGAGCCAGAGGGAACAATTTTTCTTAGTGCATATCCACAAGTGTTGTACCCCTTACATAAGGTAGGGTGGACTCAATTTTACAAAATAGTTTATGGACATGAAGTCGAGGTCACTAGAGAATTTTTCTAGGAGTTCGATGGTGTGGACGCTAAAATTTGAGATATAAGGCTGGTGATTATAGAATCATTTGTAGCAGAGGAAACAAAGCTCTCATGAAATGAGTAGAGTTGGTTAAAAAAATAGAAGATGAAGGGTAAAAACTCGAAGACATTCTTGCATGATCCAAGTATGAATATCTCCATTTTCGAGAAAGGAATACGAGTGACAACATTAAAATATAAATGGAGAAACTTGTTATAGTTAGAAATATTTAATTCCTACTTGTTTATGGTTGTAATTCTCTATTTGAGGAGTTTGTTCCTACATAATAGGAAGTAGCTAGAGTATAGTTTCTCCTAGTTTAGTGTGTGGTTGAGAGAATCTCTCAACCACATTACTGTACGTCTAAGATAAAATTCCTATCTTGAGACTATTGCTTGTATAAATATGTGTGTAATTTCCTTGATTCATAATATAGAATTTGAATATAGTTTGTAGTGTGTTATTTTATCTTGGTATCAGAGCTTGGGCCTCGGCCCCTCGTGGGCTGAGGGAAATAGAAAATAAGAGAGTTTTTTTTTTAGTTGTTTGTTTGTTCATCAAGCTCGGTTTTGAGACTGTAGCGATTTGGTGAGGCTGCGTGGACTGATGAAGCCGGTCGAAGCTAAGTGGATCGAGCGTGGGAGGATTCGGGGTGATTATATTCTTGCTGCTTAAGGAAGAGAGCATCTCCGTGTGATTTTCTGCATGGGAATAAATCCATAGTCTGTCAATCTGCAGTAGGAAGAAAAAAATTCAATGTGTAGAGATCTGCTGCTCAACAGAGCTGAGAGAATTGTTTGAGAACAAGAGCTTAGGCGGATCGACAGATTGGAATAAAACTGATCCAGTGAGTGTGCCACTGTTTGACAAGCCACAGATTGGCGTTCTGTGTGGTTAAAGCGTGCCTCTTTGGTATGGATGGCATGATCACCTGGGTGCGTGGAGATCTATGGTGAAGCTAATGTGCATAGTGACATTTTAATTTCAGTGGAAGAAAGCTAAGAGAAGTCGAGTTTATGTGGTGATCCCATAATTTTTGATGGAGCTCGTGGTCGCCAATGAGTCTGTAGTGGAGCACGTCCTGCCTCGTTTGATTTGCAGTGTGCGGATCGGATCGAATCTTGTGTTTTGTGGGGAAACTGCCATGGTGTAGTAGCAGATCCACTACCTGGCTCACCTCACCTATTTTACATCGATTTCTACACAATGTGGGCTGTGCATCTATTTCTGTTTATGTGGCTCTCAGTTTTGTGTTTGAATTAATAGAGGCACAACAAAACTGTGGGGCAGAAATCAGGTTGGAGTTCTCCGTGAGATCACAAGCCCATGAGTGACAGATCATTGTGCTGGATTGTAATTTTGTGAGGATCAGATCTCAGAAACAACATTGATTGTGGGGGAGCTGAAGGATTGACCGCTTTTTTAACTGGGATCCATTTTGGAAATATGCTATATACTTTTCCGCACAAAGCCAAATATGTTGCAATTGCAGAAAAGGGAAAGTCGTTATTGCAGTGTGACTCAAGCAAATATATTAGCCTGTCTATAGGAGAAATGCAAAAGAATCCGATGAACTTTACACTGGTATCTATGCTTGTGGATGACATTTGCAAGAATGTGGAGTTTGATGCTCTAAGAATCATTTTCAACAGATTTCAGTCAATAGTGTCCACTGTACTATCTGCTGAGGTTGTCGAAAAAGAGTCTGAATTAGGAGGACTACTTGGAGACTTGGATTCTTATGAAATTGAAGGATCTAAAACAAACGCAGAAGTGCTGCAGAATCTGAGTGAATTTCACATCATTTGTGCTTTGTTCAATGCTTGTTTGGAAAGTTCTTGTAGTAAACAAGGAGGAAGAATGTCTGCCATGGACAGCTCTAGCATAAATTCTGGTGAGATGCTTGATCGGTTAACCCTGTCTTATAACAGAACTCGTCAAGCTTCAATTACAACAGAATTGTCAGAAATTATTTCTGGTGCTACAGCTTTAACAGAATAAAACTAGACTAACATCAGGTGCTTGATAGAATGTGGCTTAAATTTGTTAATATGCATCAAGAAGCATTTTGATTGAATCCTCGAATGTTGGATTTTTTGTTCTGGTTTCAATTCAGTTTAAATATTTCATTGGAACCAATCGGTGTTGGCTTCATCTACATGCTCAAGTTGAATAATGCAGAGTTCAGCAAAGAGGTCGATAGATTGTTGTGTTTTCTGCAGGTATCAGAAAAGGTGCAGAAGCACATGGAATTGCTGGGAGGTTTTTTAGCTTCCTATGTTTGGAAAATAATCATCTATGGGCAGAGATAAAGAAATTAATGTGAAGAGTTTATTTTGTATTTTCTTGGAATCATGTTTAAATATTATTGAGCCTTATTGAGCCTAGCTAACTCAATGTAGGTAGAGTTATTTTGTTAGAATTCATGACTCTAACAAATGACAGGATAAGCATGGAGTTCCAAGAATTTATTTGACAAAGATGCCCAAGATGTGAAATATGAAAATATGAGGTAAAGGAGCAGCAACAACGTTTATGGTGGACAACAAAGTAGATTTTTGTTTGAGTTAGTGTGGTTTGTGGAATAGACTCCCTAGCATGTTATAAGCAAGTCCAGTTGTTGTAATGGTCATTGTATGTACCCAAAAAATCCAAAATGTTGAAGTATGAAATGTAAGCCTTTTAAAGACATTTTAAAGTTCGTGGTGATCTTAAAACCACTTTGTAATGGTTTGTGGTGAGCCAAAAACCACCTATAGAGCATTTGTGGCTGGATCGCCTTCATGGCTAAAAGTGCCTTTGTGGCCGCGTGTACAAGAAGAACTATGTGCTCACAGAGCTTTGTGCTCGATCGAGTAGGTGGGCTGCAGTAACACCTGGCTCATGGTCTCAGATGATTCATTAATCTTTGAGCAGAAGGGAGTTGGCGCACTTTCTTGGCTAACATTTGTGCTGAGAAGCGTAATTGGCGCGACTGTTCAATACATACTCGTGCCAACGCGCCAAATCTCGGGATTGGTGTAGAAGCGCACGATAAACCCGTGTCAAGATTCTACCTTGCAAATTTTTTTTTCTGGGTGCGGATTTTTTGTTCGAGAAGATGCCACCTCAGCTTTAGTGGAAGATCCGCGAGAAGCCTCACCTTCGCTGGAAGACCTGCAGGAGTTGCAGATCTGAGAAGTTGTGGATCTGTCCGGGAGAGGCAGATTGTGTTTTGGAGATTCTGCACATGCAATTCGCCCGATGGTGGTGGATTTGTAGGTACATATATGCAGTGATAGTGGTCGACAGAATCATGTATGCAAAGGACATCCTATAGGACTAGCAATGCAGCGGTTGGTACCCATGCATTCCGGTGGATGGTTACTATTTTATATGGACGTCGACATATTCCTTTTGACCACAACCAGAATTTGTGAATTAACATCATGACAAGTAGTCATTAAGGGGGGGAGTTAGAAATATTTAATTCCTACTTGTCTATGGTTTTAATTCTCCATTTGAGGAGTTTGTTCCTACATAATAGGAAGTAGCTAGAATATAGTTTCTCCTAGTTTGGTGTGTGGTTGAGAGAATCTCTCAACCACATTACTATATGCCTAAGATAAAATTCCTATCTTGAGACTATTGCTTGTATAAATATGTGTGTAATTTCCTTGATTCATAATATAGAATTTGAATATAGTTTGCAGCGTGCTATTTTATCTGTTATTAGTGCTTCAAAAATTTTTGATCTGTAAGGGAAGATATGGCACAATGCTCTTTTACCATGCCATATTATTGATGCATTAATAATAAGATATTCCATATTATTTGTTGTGCAGCCTTAAGAAAATGACCTTTAGTATATACAGAGACTCAATAGATATTGACAGGGATTTATACCACCATTGTTTAGTGCAAATTCTTGTAGAAGCTCACGTGAGAACCATTGGATATAATTGGAATATTTTTCTGGTTATAAATTATTTCATAGAGGTATCTAAATAGGAATAAGTGAAAAAGGCCAAGAAAATCTGATGCAGGGTACTTCAAAACCCTAACACTGAAACTTCCATAGAAGAGGAGGATTGACAGTCAATGAACCAGTCAAGATGGAAATTCCAACAGATGAAATAGATGATGACACTGCACTCACACAGTTTTTGGAAAATGGTTTTTGGGAAACGTTGAATAGAAAAATAGTAAACAAAATGTTAAACGAAAGAGAGCTAGTCAAAATTCTAAGAAACTTGAGAAAATAAAGGAGACATGGACAACATGCAAAAAGTAAGGAAAAATACAAAAAACAATGCAATAAAAGGAAAATACAAGAATCGGTCTAGCCATAACAAAATTGAAGAAGGAGAAAATGAATTTGTAAAATCTTAACTAAGCATACACAACAAGAACCTATGGGATTTTTAATGGTGATGAATAATACCATGGCGATACAAGAGTGGCAGTAGAATATCCATTTTATCAAAGTACAATGAGAAAAACTCCAAAGATTTGTCTCAACAAGAAGTTGATGATTAATTGGAAAAGTTAGAGCAAAGGGCCCAGAAGAAGGTGAATTTTCCTTTAGCAACTGAATTTTGTGAATGATGATGTTCCTATGACTAATATAGAAACTATCAACACTCGTGAAGAAGAACAAGAAATCGTTAATACTCTAAAATAGGGAATCTATAAATTAGAAGTATAGAACAAACACATACAAGAAGAAAATGAAGAAGTAAGAACACATACAAAAATCTTGAAAGCTCATATTCATACCATGTTGCTGAGGATGTGTTATTGATATAAAAAGAAAAAGCAACTTAAAGCAAACAATAGGTTTCTCAAGAACAAAATCAAGGGCTAGAAGGAAAATTTTTAATGAAAAAACCTAGATGGTCGCTCAATGTGCAAAGAAAGGGAAGATATACAAACTTGCATGTCTTTGTCCCAGAATTTGAAGAAGTTCAGTGACAGAGAATTGCTTCAGATTTTGAGGTTTGGGGGCATCAGGGCTTGAAACATCCTTTGTGTGGGTTAGTTTTGAGATCTCGAATTGTCCTCTTTCTGACATCCTTTTACCATCACATCCATTTTTTTTAATACATAGTTTCAATATATTTCCAAACTATAAGGTCATCTAAGACATGCTTAGGGATAATAAAGGGTATCATTCATCCATAACCTTTAATCTATAGTTTCTTTTTGAAAATTAATTGAAACATTTGAATGGTTACTGAAAAGCGCATATTCCATAGCTAATCAGTGTTTATACAGTTAAGTCCAAGGTTAAGCAGATTCAAACAATATTGAACGTGTAAAAGATATATGGATGGATGCCAAATGCTGAGTACATGGATATGCACTTATTATGCCTATCTAGAAGATTATGAAGTTCAAGAATCTTCTTTGTCAAAGAAAAATTAAAATTTCATTTATTCTTTTGCAAAGTTTCAAGGAAAACGATTTTATCATCAGGCAAGCATGGAATCAAGAAAGTTTGACTTATATTTAAAATCGATGATGTGTTGCTATGAAGTATTATCATGATTTAATCTTCTCGTAGAAAATCATGAGAAGTGAATTTCCTATTTCAATTAGAACATTTATCTATCAATCAAACTAGTTTTTCGGCTTGTAATTCTTCGAAGTTGTTAGTTTAGAAGTGTTATAAATAACTTAAAAAAAAAAAAAATCGTTCTATTTTGGAATTATATTTATCGAAAAATCTGTTCTAGTAATACAACTACTTTTTTCTTAACAATATTGCGATGTGTTGGTGAATTCATTTGTTTATCTTAGTCGAATCTCACTCATGCTCAACATGATCCCCCCTGAAGAGTTGTGAGTTTGTATCATTTGTTAATTTTGTTCTTTCTAAGTAGTTATTTTAATCTGTCTTTTTCTTTTCCTGGTTATAAATTTCATACTTTGTTTATGCTTGGTTTATTTTATTGTTGATTTAATAAAATACGTTGAGCGCTTAATTAAGGTCAAAACAAAGAAAAACATTTCCTTCGTTAGATTCTTGTTTGAATTCCTTCATAGCTTAGTCTCAGATTTATATTTCTAGCGTGGATCAACTCTCATTAAGACTGCGCACATCAATAATTTGTTAAGATTATCCTCTGACTGCTTTTCAAGTTGATCTTGTTTATGTTTTAATTTTTTATGTGCTCGTAGAATAATGGCTATTTTAATTTAATTAGATTAGATTTATTTCCTTTCAAGGCCATTAAAATAGAGTTTCTTTACTTTTTCAATAGCATATATTTTCAATTCTGCAAAGTAACATAGAATTTTAACTCTACTCATTAGTGTAGTATTTTAATTATGCTCAATTATAATAGACTTTTAATTTCAGTTTGGTAAAATAGTCATTTCAATTCTTAGATTAATTCATTTTAATTTTTCACATTTTAGTTAGTTTAGTTGGTTGATTTTACAAAAAGAACATGTGCGTAACTTAATAAGAGTTGGGGAAAATTTTAGGGTCAAAATTTCACAAATGGTCTTTTCTTTTTTTTTTCTTTTTTTTTACATTTTGTGAAAAAAGTATTAGCCAATTTGGTTAAAATTTCTTCTATTTTTTACATATATATGATTAAATGGATGATATTGGCCAAAATTTTACCAATTTTAATAGTAAATTATGTGTATTTTAGTAATTATTCCCATACATTCTATACCTATGACTTTTAAAACCATAATATTCACCTACAATACTATATATATGAAAATTATTTAATCCTTAAAAAATACCCTAACAAGAGCTAGTCTTGAATAGTTGAACTTTACACTTTTCCCTTAAACTTTAAATCCATAATAAAAAATAAACCTCCCAGAATATATAGTGCACATATACTTCAGAAGGATACTAATCCTAAGTTTAACAATTTAATGAACTAATTTAACTAACAATTAAAGTACCCAACACTAATATTAGACCACTAAGCACCCTACTTGTTTTCTCCATTAGTGTCTTGTTCATCTTTTCTACAAATCCCTTCTACCGAGGTTGGGGCCTTAATTTTATTTTCCATCTAATTTTCCAAAAGATACTTAAACTATTTAAATGTATCAAATACTTTAGATTTTTTTCCTAAGGAAATAACTGAACAAATCTGTTGAGAAGTCAATTATAAATGAGAAATCGTATAGAAATTTACCCTGCAATGGAATCAACATGTCCAAACACATAATTGTGCACCAACTATAACAATCCCTCTTCCTTAGTAAGACTAGAGGAGAATCTTACTCAATTTTACTTCTCATATAGATAATCTTAACAAAAATCAAAATATAGTGAGAAATTAGACACCTTCTACATTTCATTTACAACCTATTACTTGGATTCCCTTCTCTCTAATATGTCTTTGTGTTTAATATTATAGCATCATCTTCTCTCTAGAGATTGTAGGACTTTTTCCTTCTTTAGCTCCATCTCAAGAACAAAGGAACTATTGGACCCGTTACTGATATTTCTTCCTAGAAGCTTATAAAAAGTTATAATAAAAAACCCTATATAAATACCATTTCTACTCAAACAATCTTACAAGCTCCATTTACAACACTATTTTTACATCTACATCACTCATCTTGATTTCGAAAATCAAATTTTTGGCTAATATTGAGATGCACAAAACACTAGGGAGTGATTTATTCCTTCCATTCGTGGGTTTTAACTTGGATTTTCATTATCGTATGATTTTTGTTGTTTTTTCATCCTCTACAAAAACATCACTACAATCATATATTTCATACTTGCAAAACCACCCCCTATGAGGAATCATAAGAGTTGACCAACTATGCCTCATGATCTACAGGTGTGTTTGAAGAAGCCAAGTAGACATCCTCTCCTTCATCTGGGGAGGTTTTACTTTTATAAAAGGAGCATCATTAGATCTCTTCCCTTTCTTAACAATTTTGGATCAACATTTTTCTTGCATTTCTCTTCTTTTCCACATCTCCAATAGACACTTGTGAATTTAGCTATATATTATTATCTTCTTCTAGGTTTAGATCTCCCACTTAAGGACTTATTTATATTTATATTTTTTGATCTTCCTATTAGATATATTATTTTTTTCTTTTTTTTGAATTTCCATGTTCTTCCACCTTATCGAATCTGATAACATGTAGGATACTATTTCATCAAAACTTAAATTAATTGTCTTACTACCTATGGAAACAACTAGGCTATCTCATAAGTCTTCTACAAAACAAAAAAATTATTATATACTTAACTTTCTAAAATATAAATATCAATATATAATAATTAACTTACCATAATATTGAAGGTGTTTAAATTCTATCATTGAGTTTCCATCCTTCATTCTCGAGGTAAACAAATTCTTTCATAGGAACAATTTGTTCACCAAGGACATAGACTGATATAAATTCCATAACTTGTTCCATAGTATCTTCATTGAATGTTCTCTTAAGAAATTTAATAATACTGAATTTGAGAGGCACAACCATATTTTTCTCTTTTCCTTCTAATCCAACTTCGTACAGTCTTCTTTTAACATCCTCGTTGATGCAGTAGTTGAATACATAGTGATTTGTTACACTTTTTCCACCAAAAAAATATCCCATTTTGAGATTCCACAACTCAAAATCACACCCATTGAATTTATTCATCCCTATATTTTAACTTCTCACCATTTTTAAAACAAGAATCAATACCACAAATTTCCAATTGTAACAAGTGTTTCCATAGGCTCTATCCAAAACCATGAGCCACAAAGGCATTCCTTTGAATGCATACTACTTTGATACCAAATGTTGCTGGTGAACTTTTATGATTAATTGCTAAAAATAGATTCAAAATATCCAATGAGAGACATACACATATAACACCAGGATTTTACCCTAGAAACCCAAAACCAAGAAAAATGGAAATATTTTTTTAGTATAGTTTCTCTTTATAATGTTGCATTACAATATGTATATCATGTAGTATAAATGAAACTTAAATCCATTAAAACTAGATTAGAATGAAAATTTAGTGCACCAAAAAACTACTAAAAGTGAAAATTGTATGTTGAATTTACCAAAAATAAGCATAAAAAACCACCCAAAGAAATTTATTTCGAAGAGTCCATCATTTCCTTTCATATGATCCCCATAGTACACTAGTGTAATGTATCACATGTGGTCCTAATCAGGAAAATAATATATTTACCCCAATAAACATATACACAATACTGGACAAAGATGTTAAAGGTAATCAATTTTGAAAAACTATAGAAGTACATAAAGAAATTTATTTTAAATAAGAAGTTATTAAAGAAAGGAAAGGGTGTGCTAATGAGTGTGTGAAGTGCTAAAAATATTTTATTGAATGTGAGGATGGTGGCAACGAAGATGGGCTGAGATCAAATTGGGATTGTTAGTCGACTTAATTGTCGGATTAAACCTCTCAATATTAATTATCAATCCAGGAGTCGTAAATGCGAGTTGTACTGTGTATTGGCTCAGCTTACTAATCAGAGTATAAATGTATTCCTTATTAATGATAAACTAGGTGCTGAAACGAAACACAAATTTGCTCACAAATAAACAATCTTGAAAACAAAACTAATTTTATTTACTGCAAACTCCACACTGTAATTAAATTACAAATTAATCCTCAATCATGTAACATTCTCACACTCGCTCCTATGATAACTTAAAAACGTTAATCTAATTATTCCTCTTAAAAACTAACGCTCGAAATTAATCTTGAAATAAGCAAAAGACTACACATTACAAATTCACACCTTGAACTAGGTAAAACTACTTGTTAAAACAAATTCAAGACTCTAAAATAACAGGAGAAACATTCCTAAAAGAAATACTTAAAAGATTCTAGAAATTGCATCCCAAATGATCTATGATAAATCCACACACATTACCCTAATAATAACTTCAAAACTAAAATTACTCTTGATAACAAATTCAAGATTTGAATTAACAAATTAAAACCCTAACTAACTACTTTAATTCATGTAAAATAACACTCAAAAATTCCCATAAAAACTATTTAAATATTCTAATCTAAATGAAAATGAACCATTAAAAATCAAGCCTACTTCAAATCAAATCATCACATTGTATTTGAACTTACCTAATCAAATCCACACTCAATTTTGCTCGAAAATGATTACATTATCAAAACAATAAAAAAATCTAATTAAAAGATATCTAAATCAAACAAATCCTAACTAAAATAGATCTAACTATGGAGTGAAATCATGAAAATTAAAATAATCCTACAAGAGCAATAGCTACACAGTTTCTAACGAAGCTTTGTCTACAACGACCACATAAGATTTAATTAAATAGAATATAAATCTCTCTTAGAAGTGGAAGGTTTTCCCTTTTTGTACGTAGAAGGTAAATTCCCTTTTATCTTTTCTGATGATTACAATTTTATCCAAATTAAACAAAATGTAATTTCATACATTCCATTCTTCAATATCGAATTCTCTTTTCCACAGCAATATGTGAAAGAATATTAAAAACAACACTCTTCGAAAATCCATGGGCTCTTCACAGAAATAATGATCCATAGATCTGCATGTGCTCTTGACGGAAATAGCACAACTCACCCTACAATCGAATTTTCTCTGCATGAGCGCTTTGGATTTTCTCTGTTGATGGTATAATCATAATGAAAACGCAGCTTGGTCCCTCACGGCATTAGTCCACTGGTTGTATTTCTGCTATATCTCTGCGTTAGATATGAATACGGACTCTATTCAAACTTGAACTCGATCTATCTGCATAATATCACATACAGAAAAGATGATTATAACCAGAAAATAAATGAATGATTTAAAAATCCCAATCCACAAGCTATTGCATGGGCTAATAATTCATTGACTTCCCCTCTGCAATTTCATTTCTAATTCACATTCTCTGGGTTTTCCTCACACACACTCACTCTATCTATTGCGCAGCTACCTATCTCTAATGGATTGATCCCCTCATTCTAATGCACAGCGGATATATATACACATTGTTAATTACCAAACTTGGAGGATCTCAAGAGCTAATTAGAATATAGAACAATTGGTTTTAACAATACTTCTGGAATAGGAATGAGCTCTGAACAAAATGCCAAATTGGTAAATCGTTCCTCGTTTTGTGGGCTATTTTTGCTGAAAGGATCTTTATAAAACCTGACAAATAATCTAAATCCCACCCTCAAATGAATGTCGCAAATCTCAATTTTCAATCAAGGGTGTCAATTAAAATTTAATTAACAAGAAATAGACAATCTCTGCGTCTTGCAAACCCAGATCCCAGATCCCAACTCTGGCGAACACATCAACCCGTCAATCTTGCTTGAACTTAGCAGAATTTCCAATGGTAGTTACAGTTTACACGTGTGACAAATGTAGTTATAGGTTTATCTGCATTTCTTGTTTGCAATCGATAGCAGGTTCACATCCGTTGGCCACATTTACCGCACTTGAACTGATCTGCTGTGGCTTTGGGTTTCATCCCACGTTCACACTCAAAAAGTTCCTTGTCTTTGATTTGTTTATTCTCAAGCTTTTTGTTATCACTGGCCATGTCTTCTACTATCGCGACAGTAAGTTTCTCTGGCTTAATTTTCCCATAATTCTGATATCAGTCACACGCGTATCAATATTGCGGACAAACTAATATTACTAGCATTTGAATCTATAACAACAATACAATTTAAATTCTAAGTTTTAGATTGTTTGGCTTCTCCTCCATTTAGTGGGATAACCTATTATGACTATTGAGCATTTTTCGAAGAGTTCCAGGAGACTTCCCTGTAATCAAGTTGGCAATACTTTCAGAGGTTAAGTCCAGAAGGTCATAGATTTCTAGGTAGTCGGAAGCCTTTGAAAGTTGGATGAGTGAGTACTTCTCATGGTCGAAAAGAGCCTTGACGAAATCAGCACCCCAACTTCTAACGATTTCAGCTTGTGCATGGGGAGCAACACGTACATGGTACGTGTATTAATTAATGACCAGAGGTAAAATGTTGCCCGAAACATTTTGCACAATAATGCTTCTCTCACCGTAATCCTTTCTGTTAATCCTATTGAGAAATTCACCACCATCTAACGCCTCCTTTAGGACGCTTAGACAGCGGAGCTACTGCATGATCCACCTTGTATATATTTCCATCAGAGCTACGTCATGTCACTTCATTAGTATTTTCCATGGCTCTTCATATTGACCTCTGACACAAAACAGGAAGTAGTTCTGTGCTGAATGATTTTGAAGAGGAGCAAGGGGAATATAGTTCGAGTCAACGCAGCAAGAAAGTTGGAATTGTATTTGGGATTTATCAACTCATCGCCAAAAACACCAATTCAAACAGTAAAAATTTTGGAGTGCGGTGATTGCCATTCTGCCACAAGTTCATTTTCAAGATTGTTGGGTGAGAAATTGTTGTGAGGGAAGCCAAACGCTTCCATAGTTTAAAGATGGACTAAACTCTTGGAGAGACTATTGGAAATCCTTAGTGAGACAAGTTATAGAATTATGATTGTGTAACATCAAGATTACATCCCTTGTTAACCGTAAATTGGTAGCCAAAGAATTGGTGATAACATAAATTAAGGCAAAGCAAGGGCATCGTTGTAGCATCCATCGATCCCCATAAAAGCTCGATTGAAATGTACACATGAATAGATGGTGATCTATGCTATTTATATGACAATCACTTCGTGACTCTCAAGCAATGGATTTGTACTCCTGAATGGTTTTCCTTGACTATTCTTCTACGATATTTCTATTGCACCACGCATAGATAGCCGAAGTATAGTTTATGCTTCTTTGTAGATTTTGAAAAGGTCGTTGAGACATTTCCATCAGCCCAAATCTACGATGGGTTAGAAGAAGGTTGGGTTATCCTTCCATGAGTAGAACTCAAGGCCAGGACCAACTGTTCGTTATGCTTTACATCATGTCTCTTCCTCCCACAAGTTTTATAGTTCATGTTGATAAAATCTAGCAATGCGTGGACTGAAGGGTGTGTTGGCATAGAACTGTCAACACCTATTAATTTGAAACACTGAAAACCTCCTTCCTTAGGTGATACTGACTATAGTAATGTGATCCATCAGAATTCAAAAATTCTAATAGTAAAATTATGATAATCAAATCAAGGAAAACAAAATTATCTACAAATCTATACATAATGGGGCAGTTGTAATGCCCCCATTAGACAACTAGGAAACACTACCAACCCCCAAAATACAATAAATCATTCATGAAGTCAAATTTCGCTAAACAGTTTTTAGGTTATATGAAACACGGTGCTCTGAACACAACCCACGTCTCGAAATTTGTAGATTCTGCTCCATTTGGTGGCAAATTGGATATTTTCACCTACAACAATTCAACTACCCAGCTACTGCTTTTATTCATTTGGTGAATTTCCTGTAACCAAGAAGAAATTTATTAAAAAAAATCATCGAATTAACTAAAAACAATAATGATAGCTATTGTTTCTAAATTCCTCTAATTAAAAACATAATGGATTAATAACAATTAAAAACACTAGGTACAAGCATGTAATGATGTAATAAATATCGTGAAAATTTGGGCAAAAGTGCGGCTCAACATCCTCCCATGCTGAACTTCTTGCACGTTCTCGTGCAAGCCAAACTATAAGATGACGAAATGAGGTGAGGGAAAACGTCACGAAATATTTTAGTAAGTAAAGACAAGGATGCCTGATTTTGTAATACATTCCTCCACTTGCAACATCTGAAACCATAAGAAATGATAAAACAAGATCAGGTACCGAAAGTAGACATGCTGGAGGAAATAGTGTTTGCACATACCTGTTACCTTGTCCCAAAATGTTATTTTTGCCCAGATTCTTATGATAAGAATCAAATTTTACTGGAGAGGTGCAATTTCAAAAACATAACCACAAGACTCCTGCACCTATTAAAACAATCTCATACCTAGGTCATGCAGCACATAATTAGAGGCAACTACAATCAGTACACATTGTCGCAACCAACACCTTGTGAGTAGTCATCATTGAGAATTTCTTCACTTCAAATACCATAGGAACTAAAGTGAGTTATGATACAACAACCTCTTTATCGGGCACTCTAAATTCTGTTGTTATCCGGATTCAAAAATATATTTCTCTTAAGCTAGTACAAAGAATTACCTTCACTAAGGGTACCACATCATTCAAAGATCCTTGATTTTTTAAAAGATAGAACTCAAAGCATCATCTTCAAATCGTCTTAAAACCGTTGCCCAAGAGAAATGATGAGTCTTAGGGAAAGAGAAGGATGACCAAGAAAATCATAGTATGCAGTTAACTTTAATACCATAGACATGGCCCTGCTGCCCGCAGGTGTCCATAACCTCGACACGGATGTCTTTTAACCTAGTGAAATGTCAGTATCCCACTTACTAGATATAGATTCAGAGTTTGTTTTTTTTTAACTTTTTAGATGAAAGCCACTGTCCTGGCTTGGTAACCAGCTGATGGCAGTGCCACTCACAAGAAGTAACATGGATGAACATCCCGGCTCGTCATGAGACCTCCTGTCTTCCAGTTTTTTGGCTGGAAGCCATTACTCTGGCTTGTTGACCAATAGCGGTAATGTCATGCATGTTAGATCTCATGATCATGGTAGATCGGCTCATCACGAGACCTCCTATCCTTCCCTAATCATTGTAAGCTCTGATTACGTTTAACCTTAAAGGTTACTTAATAAGTGGGGAGACATATTTACTCCTTAAGAGTACAGGATGGTGTGAAAAGTTTTTAATGACTAATCATTGTTGGCTAATTCCTCTACCCTAAAGACTTGTTAAAGATATCCTAGACAATGACCGAAATATTCTTTAAGTTAAAAATGCTAGCTCATTATGGTACTTACAAGAATGGTCCACCATAGGGGTTTTTCAATAGTACCTTCTAAGAGAAACTAAAAATATATATCCGATATGACAACTCATTAGAGCGATTAATCATGGTTACTTTTTGCAAAATCATGAGGCATTAGAGCGAATTATACTCAATAATATTTGTCACAAGTGTGTGTGTTAACAACTGATGTGGATCAAAAGTAGTTTTAATAGGAATTATTTAAAATTTAAAACCCTAATAGCATTGTAACTACTTTATTCATTTATTCTCCTACCCTACTCTACCATAAGAGGTGAAATAAACCTTTTAAGTATAGAAGTACTTCCAATGAAGCCATGTGCAGATCAAGTGCAAATATATATTCATGCTCAGTTTAAACATAGTAACTTGGAGGCGTGCATAAGCTTGAAAAACCAACGAATGTGAATGATATGACAACAAGAGTTTTATAAGAGGAGAATGTTGCCTTGCTTGAGTCATTTTTTGGAACTAATGTTCGATGTAATCATGGTAGCCTTGGCCCATTTCTTGATTTGGCCCATGCCGCTCATCTTCTTCTTCCATGTCATGCTGATTATTCTCCTCAGGGCGAGTAGTCTCTTGATCACATTCCAGATCTGCTGATAGACATGTCAAAAACTCCTCGATCTCAGGTTCCAATGAATATTCTTCGTTGATCATAGTGCATGATTCATTCATCTCCTCAAAAGAAGCTTCTAAATCCTTTTGTGATGGTGGATAAACGGACAAGTCCTTGACTATTGTCAAGAAGTTTTCCTCATGAGTGGTAGAGATCAAGATCCCAGCAGCTGCTAGGGCTTGAGAAAGGACCCTCATACTTGTTATCATCTTTAAGTCCATCTGGTTGATTGATAATCCCTATCTCCACACATAGATTATTAATGGGGGTTCTTACAATACCCTAAAAACGATATATTGTTGAAGACTCGATTTTGAAGATAAATGAATCTTAAGAGATTTTGACTGAAATACAACTCACCACACTTCCATGAAAGGAAAATGTTGAGTCAAAGAAATATTTAATCTACTGAAAGAAAAACAATTCAAAAATTAATTGTCTAAAGCCTGCTTCTACTTCTACACATAAGCAAGATAAGGAAATAAAGGTTCAAGAGACAAGCAACATGGCCAGAAATTGGAGCAACCCCACAATAGTGGATGCGTGGCTCTTCACTCATGTCTTACCATACACTTTCCGCCCTCTGACATCCTACAATATCCTTGAAACTCTGTGAGAAAATTTTACCTGAGCCAAACTGTAACTCCCAGGCAACGGCGCCAAAATGTTGGTCAAATTAATTGTCGAATTAAACCTCTCAATATTAATTATCAATCCGGGAGTTGTAAACGCGAGTTGTACTTCGTATTGGCTCAGATTACTGATCAAAGTATAAATTTACTCCTTATTAATGATAAACTAAGTGCTGAAATGAAACACACATTTTCTCGCAAATAAACAATCTTGAAAAAAAAAAAAAATTTATTTATTGCAAACGCCACACTGTCATTAAATTACAAATTAATCCTCAATCATGTAACATTCTCACACTCGCTCCTATGATAACTTAAAAACCTTAATCTAATTATTCCTCTTAAAAACTAACGCTTGAAATTAATCTTGAAATAAGAAAAAGACTACACATTACAAATTCACACCTTAACCTAGCTAAAACTACTTGTTAAAAAAAATTCAAGATTCTAAAATAACAAGAGAAACATTCCTAAAAGAAATACTTAAAAGATCCTAGAAACACATTACCCTAATAATAACTTCAAAACTAAAATTACTCTTGATAACAAATTCAAAATTTGAATTAACAAATTAAAACCCTAACTAACTACTTTACTTCATGTAAAATAACACTTAAAAATTCCCATAAAAACTATTTAAATATTCTAATCTAAATGAAAATGAAATATTAAAAATCAAGGCCACTTCAAATCAAATCATCACACTGTATTTGAACTTACCTAATCAAATCCACACTCAACTTGCTCGGAAATGATTACATTATCAAAATAATAATAAAAAATATAATTAAAAGAGATCTAAATCAAACCAATTCTAATTAAAATAGATCTAACTATGGAGTGAAATCATGAAAATTAAAATAATCCTACATTTACATTACAAGAGCAATAGCTACACAATTTCTAATGAAGCTCTGTCTACAACCACTACATAATATGTAATTAAATAGAATATAAATCTCTCTTAGAAGTGGAAGGTTTTCCCTTTTTGTACGTAGAAGGTAAATTCGCTTTTATCTATTCTGATGATTACAATTTTATCCAAATTAAACAAAATGTAATTTCATACATTCCATTCTTCAATATCGAATTCTCTTTGCCACAACAATATGTGAAAGAATATTAAAAAAAAACAATCTTCGAATATGCGCGGGCTCTTCACAGAAATCACGATCCATAGATTTGTGTGTGCTCTTCACCGAAATAACACAGCTCACCCTACAATCGACTTTGCTCTGCATGAGTGCTTTGGATTTTCTCTGTTGATGTGTATAATCATAATGAAAACACAACTTGGTCCCTCATGGCATTAGTCCACAGGTTGGATTTCTGCTATATCTCTGCGTTAGATATGAATACAGACTCTTTTCGAACTTGAAATCGATCTATCTTCATAATATCACATACAGAAAAGATGATTATAACCAGAAAATAAATGAATGATTTAAAAATCCCAATCCACAAGCGATTGCACGGGCTAATAATTCATTGACTGCCCCTCTGCAATTTCATTTCTAATTCACATTCTCTGGGTTTTCCTCACACATACTCACTCTATGTATTGCGCAGCTGCCTATCTCTAATGGATCGATCCCCTCATTCTAATGCACAACTGATATATATACACATTGTTAATTACCAAACTTGGAGGATCTTGACAACTAATCAGAAAATAGAACAATTTGTTTTAACAATACTTCTGGAATAGGAATGAGCTCTGAACAGAATGCCAAATTGGTAAATCGTTCCTCATTTTGTGGGTTATTGCTGCTGAAAGGATCTTTAGAAAACTTGACAAATAATCTAAATCCCACCCTCAAATGAATGTTGCAAATCTCAATTTTCAATCAAGGGTGTCAATCAAAGTTTAATTAAAAAGAAATAGACAATCTCTGCGTCTTGCAAACCTAGATCCCAACTCTGGCGAACACATCAACCCGTCAATCTCGCTTGAACTTAGTAGAATTTCCAATGGTTGTTACAGTTTACACATGTGAAAAATCTAGTTATAGGTTTATTTGCATTTCTTATTTGCAATTAATAACAGGTTCACATCCGTTGGCCACATTTACCACACTTGAACTGATTTCTTGTGGCTTTGGGTTTCATCCCATGTTCACACTCAAAAAGCGCCTTGTCTTTGATTTGTTTATTCTCAAGCCTTTTGTTATCATTGGCCATGTCTTCTAATATCGCGAAAACAAGTTTCTTTGGCTTAATTTTCCCATAATTCTGATATTAGTCACACGCGTATCAATATTGCGGACAAACTAATATTACTAGCATTTGAATCTATAGGAACAGTACAATTTAAATTCTAAGTTTTAGATTGTTTGGCTTCTCCTCCATTTAGTGGGATAACCTATTATGACCGTTGAGCATTTTTCGAAGAGTTCCAGGAGACTTCCCCGTAATCAAGTTGGCAATACTTTCAAAGGTTAACTCCATAAGGTCATAGATTTACGGGTAGTCGGAAGCCTTTGAAAGTTGGATGAGTGAGTACTTCTCATCGTCAAAAAGAGCCTTTATGAAATCAACACCCCAACTTCTAACGATTTCAGCTTGTGCAGGGGGAGAAATATGTACATGGTACATGTAATAATTAATGACCAGACGTAAAATGTTGCCCGAAACGTTTTTTACAATAATGCTTCTCTCACCCTCATCCTTTCTATTAATCCTACTGAGAAATTCACCACCATCTAACCCCATCTTCAGGACGCTTAGACAGCGGAGCTACTACCTGATCCACCTTGTATATATTTCCATCAGAACTACGTAATGTCACATCATTAGTATTTTCCATGGCTCTTCATATTGATGTCTGACACAAAACAGAAAGTGGTTCTATGCTGAATGATTTTGAAGAGGAACAAGGGGAGTATAGTTGGAGTCAACACAGCAAGAAAGTTGGAATTGTATTTTGGCTTTATCAACTCATCACCAAAAACACCAATTCAAACAGTAAAATTTTTGGAGTGCAGTGATTGCCACTCTGCCACAAGTTCATTTTCAAGATTGTTTGGTGAGAAATTGTTGTGAGGGAAGCCGAACGTTTCGATAGTTTAAAGATGGACTAAACTCTTGGAGAGACTATTGGAAATCCTTAGTGAGACCAGTTATAGAATTATTGTTGCGTAACATCAAGATTACATCCCTTGTTAACCGTAAATTGGTAGCCAAAGAATTTGGTGATAACATAAATTAAGGCAAAGCAAGGGCATTGTTGTAGTATCCACCGACCCCCATAAAAGCTCGATTGAAATGTACACATGAATAGATGGTGATCTATGCTATTTATATGACAATCACTTCGTGACTCTCAAGCAATGGATTTGTAATCATGAATGGTTTTCCTTGAATATTCTTCTACGATATTTCTATTGCACCACGCAGAGATAGCCAAAGTATAGTTTATGCTTCTTTGTATATTTTTAAAAGATCGTTGAGACATTTCCATCAGCCCAAATCTACGACAGATTAGAAGAAGTTCTGGTTATCCTTCCATCAATGGAACTCAAGGCTAGGACCAACTGTTCATTATGCTTTACATCATGTCTCTTCCTCCCACAAGTTTTATAGTTCATTTTGATAAAATCTAGCAATGCGTGGACTGAAGGGTGTGTTGGTATAGAACTGTCAACACCTATTAATTTGAAACACTGAAAGCCTCCTTCCTTAGGTGATACTGACTATAGTAATGTGATCCATCAGAATTCAAAAATTATGATAGTAAAATTATGATAATAAAATCAAGGAAATCTAAATTATATACAAATCTATACATAAGGGGGCAGTTGTAATGCCCCCATTACATAACAAGGCGACACTACTAACCCCCAAAATACAATAAATCCTTCACGAAGTCGAATTTCGCCAAACCGTTTCTGGGTTATATGAAACACGGTGCTCTGAACACAACCCACGTCTCGAAATTTGTAGATTCTTCTCCATTTGTTCGCAAATTGGATATTTTCACATACAACAATTCAACTCAATTACAACCTTCCTGCAACCAAGAAGAAATTTATTAAAAACACTCATCCAATTAACTAAAAACAAGAATGATAGCTATTGTTTCTAAATTCCTATAATGAACAACATAATGGATTAATAGCGATTAAAAACACCAGGTACAAGCATGTAATGATGTGATAAATATCGCGAAAATTTAGGCAAAAGTGCAGCTCAACATCCCGCCATGCTGAACTTCTTGCACATCCTCGTGCAAGCGAAACTATAAGATGACGAAATAATGTAAGGGAAAACGTCTTTCAAAGATTTTGGTAAGTAAAGACAAGGATGCCTGATGTTGTAATACATTCATTCGCCCGCAACATTTGAAACCATACAAAATGGTAAAACAAGATCAGGTACCGAAACTAGACATGTTGGAGAAAATAGTGTTTGCACATACTTGTTAGCTTGTCCCAAAATGTTATTTTTTCCCAAATTCTTATGATAAGAATCAAATTTGACTGGAGAGGTGCAATTTCAAAAAGATAACCACAAGATTCCTGCACCTATTAAAACAATCTCGTACCTAGGTCATGCATCACACAATGAGAGGCAACTACAATCAATACACATTGTCGCAACCAACACCTTGTGAGTAGTCATCGTTGAGAATTTATTCACATCAAATACCATAGGAATTAAAGTGAGTTATGATACGACAACCTATTTATTGGGCACCCTAAATTCTGTTGTTCTCCGGATTCAAAAATAGATTTCTCTTAAGCTAGTACAAAGAATTACCTTCACTAAGGGTACCACATCATTCAAAGATCCTTGATTTTTTAAAAGATAGAACTCAAAGCATTATCTTCAAATCGTCTTAAGACCGTTCCCCAAGAGAAATGATGAGTCTTAGGGAAAGAGAAGGATGACCAAGAAAATCATAGTATGTAGTTAACTTTAATACCACAGACATGGCCCTGTTGCCCGCAGGTGTCCATAACCTCGACAGAGATGTCTTTTAACCTAGTGAAATGTCACTATCCCACTTACTAGATATAGATTCAGAGTTTTTTTTTTTTTTTTTTTAACTTTTTAGATGAAGGCCACTGTCCTGGCTTGGTAACCAGCTGATGGAAGTGCCACTGACAAGAAGTAACATGGATGAACATGCCGGCTCGTCATGAGACCTCCTGTCTTCCATCTTTTTTGTTGGGAGCCATTACTCTGGCTTGTTGACCAGTAGCGGCAATGTCATGCATGTTAGATCTCATGATCATGGTATATTGGCTCATCACAAGACCTCCTATCCTTCACTAATCTATGTAAGCTCTGATTATGATTAACCTTAAAGGTTACTTAATAAGTGGGGAGACATATCTACTCCTTAAGAGTACAGGATGGTGTGAAAATTTTTTAATGACTAATAATTGCTGGCTAATTCCTCCACCCTAAAGACTTGTTAAAGATATCCCAGACAATGACCGAAAGATTCTTTAAGTTAAGAATGCTAGATCATTATGATATTTACAAGAATGGTCCACCATAGGGGATTTTCAATAGTACCTTCTATGAGAAACTGAAAATATATATCCGAGATGACAACTCATTAAAGCGATTAATGATGGTTACTTTTTGCAAAATCATGAGGCATTAGAGCAAATTGTACTCAATAATATTTGTCACAAGTGTGTGTGTTAACAATTGATGGGATCAAAAGTAGTTTTAACAGGCATTATTTAAAATTCAAAACCCTAATAGCATTGTAATTTCTTTATTCATTTATTCTCCTACCCTACTCTACCCTAAGAGGCGAAAGAAACCTTTTAAGTATAGGAGTACTTACAATGAAGCCATGTGCGGATCAGGTGCAAATACATATTCATGCTCAGATTAAACATATTAACTTGGAGGTGTGCATAAGCTTGAAAAACCAACGAATGTGAATGATATGACAACAAGAGTTTTATAAGAGGAGAATGTTTCCTTGCTTGAGTCGTTGTTTGGAACCAATGTTCGATGTAATCATTGTAGCCTTGGCCCATTTCTTGATTTGGCCCATGCTACTCATCTTATTCTTCCATGTCATCCTAATTATCCTCCTCAGGGTGTGTAGTCTCTTGATCACATTCCGGATCTGCTGATAGACATGTCAAAAACTCCTCGATCTCAGGTTCCAATGGATATTCTTCGTTGATCATAGTACATGATTCATTCTTCTCCTCAAAAGAGACTTCTAAATCCTCTTGTGATGGTGGATAAATGGACAAGTCCTTGACTATTGCCAAGAATTTTTCCTCCTAAGTGGTAGAGATCAAGATCCTAGTAGCTGCTAGGGCTTGAGAAAGGACCCTCATACTTGTTATCATCTTTAAGTCCATCTGGTTGATTGATAATCCCTGTCTCCACACATAGATTATTAATGGGGGTTCTTACAATACCCTAAAAATGATATATTGTTGAAGACTCAATTCTAAAGATAAATTAATTTTAAGAGATTTTGACTGAAATACAACTCACCACAGTTGCATGAAAGGAAAATGTTGAATCAAAGAACTATTTAATCTACTGAAAGTAAAAAAAAATTAGAAATTAATTTTCTAAAGTCTGCTTCTACTTCTACACATAAGCAAGATAAGGAAATAAAAGTTCAAGAGATAAGCAAGATGGCCAGACTTTGGAGAAACCCCACAATAGTGGATGTGTGGCTCTTCACTCACATCTGACCGTACACTCTCTGCCCTCTGACGTCCTCTAATATCCTTGAAACTCTGTGAGAAAATTTTACCTGAGCAAAACTACAACTCTTCGGCAACGACGCCAAAATGTTGGTAGACTTAATTGTTGGATTAAACCTCTCAATATTAATTATCAATCCGGGAGTCGTAAATGTGAGTTGTACTGCGTATTGGCTCAGCTTACTGATCAGAGAATAAATGTATTCCTTATTAATGATAAACTAGGTGCTGAAATGAAACACACATTTGCTCACAAATAAACAATCTTGAAAACAAAACTAATTTTATTTATTGCAAACTCCACATTGTAATTAAATTACAAATTAATCCTCAATCATGTAACATTCTCACACTCGCTCCTATGATAACTTAAAAACCTTAATCTAATTATTCCTCTTAAAAACTAACGCTTGAAATTAATCTTGAAATAAACAAAAGACTACACGTTACAAATTCACACCTTAAGCTAGCTAAAACTACATGTTAAAACAAATTCGACATTCTAAAATAACAGGAGAAACATTCCTAAAAGAAATACTTAAAAGATCCTAGAAATTGCATCGCAAATGATCTATGATAAATCCACACACATTACCCTAATAATAACTTCAAAACTAAAATTACTCTTGATAACAAATTCAATATTTGAATTAACAAATTAAAACCCTAACTAACTACTTTACTTCATGTAAAATAACACTTAAAAATTCCCATAAAAACTATTTAAATATTTTAATCTAAATGAAAATAAACCATTAAAAATCAACCCTACTTCAAATCAAATCATCACACTGTATTTGAACTTGCCTAATCAAATCCACACTCAATTTGCTCAGAAATGATTACATTATCAAAACAAAAAAAAAAAAAATCTAATTAAAAAGATCTAAATCAAACAAATCCTAATTAAAATAGATCTAACTATGGAGTGAAATCATGAAAATTAAAATAATCCTACATTTACATTACAAGAGCAATAGCTACACAATTTCTAACGAAGATTTGTCTACAACCACCACATAAGATGTAATTAAATAGAATATAAATCTCTCTTAGAAGTGGAAGGTTTTCCCTTTTTGTACGTAGAAGGTAAATTCCTTTTATCTTTTCTGATGATTACAATTTTATCCAAATTAAACAAAATGTAATTTCATACATTCCATTTTTCATTATCAAATTCTCTTTGCCACAGAAATATGTGAAAGAATATTAAAAAAAACACTCTTCGAATATGCGTGGGCTCTTCACAGAAATCACGATCCGTAGATCTGCGTGTGCTCTTCACGGAAATAACACAGCTCACCCTACAATCGACTTTGTTGGAATTATTGGAAATTCCAAGCAAACAGTGGAGAGAATAGTCTCCCCTCTACAACACAGAGAAGTTTAAAACAAAAATTTTGCTTACAGACAGAGATGGCATGGAATATTCTTTCTATTTCATTAACAGAACTTAAAAAACCATAAACTGTTACAAATTTCTTCCTCAACAGTGAGGGATTCACAAAATAAACTTGAGACTGCTATAGACGCAGTGCTCTAAACAAATCTTCTCTCTGTCTCTCTTCAAGAACGCACAAACAGTGCTTTTCTTCACCTGCGGGCTCACACACAGCGTTTACAATAACAATACCTTCATTACCATGGCTCTCGGGCCTTTTCTCCTTTTTATATGGCGCGGCGGAACAAAATACATATAAAATATAAACCGAAGAAATAAACGAAATACAAAGGAAAACCTTACAACCCATAAAACTTTAAACATGGCACGACGTACGAGTGGGGTCCACATCGCAGTCGGCCCAAATGCGATTTGCGATGGCGCAAATGGCAGGACAATCAAACTTGTGATCAAACAAAATGCGACGGTGCGATCTGCGATGGCGCATATCGCAACTTTCAAACCTGCGATAACATTTTGCGAAACGAACAATGGAAATGCGATTGTCCGATGGCGCGATGGCGCGACGATCGCACATCGCAAAAACGAACCTTGCGACGGCGGAGGGCGATGACAAATTTGTAATTTGCGATATGCGATTTTGCGCTTTTGCGCTCAAGTGGTAGGGACCACTTGTCCTTCCGCTTCATAAGTGACTTTCACCTATTTTAATTCAATTCATTCATTTGGCTGCTGAGGGCTTTAAAGCCCGACTTGACTGTTTTAGTTAAATCTGCTCCTCCGTAGACAAAATCTTCATTTCTTTTTCTGAAGTAACTTCTCGCCCATAACAAAATTAATTCCTCTGCTATCGGTGGCTGCGGCCCATACAAAATTTAATTCTCCTTACGGTTCTCCATTCTTCTTTAATACAAAGTGCTGTGCACTCAAAAATCTACGCTGTTGCTGCTGCTGTACTTTCATCTCCTTCATGTACAAGGCACAGCAGGTGAATTTAATATTTCTAACACTCCCCCTTAAAGTCAGTTGCTGGGTTATCCATCATACCCAAACATTTCCTTAAAAATTCAAATGTCTTCTGCCCCAATGGTCTAGTTAAAATATCTACATATTACTCCTCTGTTTTACAATGTTGTAAAACAATTTCTCCATTGTTCACCAATTCTCTAATATAATGGAACTTTGTGTCTATGTGCTTTGTTCTCTTATGAAATACTGAATTCTTTGATAATGCAATAGCTGAGCTATTGTCACAATAAATCACTGTCCCTTTTACCTGTTCTTGACATAGACTTCTCAACATTCTTCTCATCCAAATTGATTGACACGCTGCTGCTGTAGCTGCCACATACTCTACTTCTATTGTAGATAATGCTACAATCGGCTGTTTCTTAGAAGCCCATGAAATGGCTCCTGAACCCATATGAAAAACATAACTGGAAGTGCTCTTCCGATCATCTACACTTCCAGCCCAATCACTGTCAATGTATCCAACTAATTCTGAATTTTCTGAAGCTGTATATAAAATACCAAATCTTTTAGTTCCTTTCACATACCTCAGAATTCTCTTTGCTGCTTGCCAATGTGCCTCTTTTGGCTTCTCCATAAATCTGGAAATTAAACTAACAACATGCATAATATCCGGCCTAGTTGCAGTCAAATACATCAGGCTACCAACTATGCTTTTATACAAACTTGGATCAACATCCTTGCTGCTGTCATCTCTACTCAACTTCAATCCCATTACTGTGGGAGTAATTGTAGCTTTGCACTCCTGCATATTAAATATTTCTAGAACTTGATTCACATATTTTTCTTGAGATATAAAAATCCATTTCTCATTTTGTTCAACTTCTATTCCCAAGAAGTATCTCAACAAACCCATGTCAGTCATTTCAAATTCATCTTTCATGACTGTTTTAAAGTTCTCAACAAGGTAATCATCATTACCTGTAAAAATTAAATCATCAACATATAAAACAACAATTAACATCTTACCATCCTTTTCTTTGATGTAGAGGGTGGGTTCTCCCTCACAATTTTCAAATCCATTCTCTAGTAGATAGGAGTCTATCCTACTGTACCATGCTTTTGGAGCTTGCTTTAGCACATAAAGAGCTTTCTTCAATCTGCAGACCTTATGCTCTTGGCCTTTCTTCTCATATCCGAGAGGTTGTTCCACATATACCTCTTCCATTAAAACTCCATTTAGAAATGTAGATTTTACATCCATCTGGTATACTTTCCATTTGTTTTGTGCTGCTATGGATAGCACTTCTCTTACTGTCTCCATTCTTGCAACTGGTGCAAAAGTTTATTCATAATCAATCCCTTGCTTCTGCTTATATCCTTTGACAACAAGTCTGGCCTTGTGTCTTTCTATCTTTCCTTCAGCATTGCTCTTGGTCTTATAGACCCATTTAACTCCAATGACTTCTTTACCTTCTGGTAGATCAACTAACTCCCATGTTTTGTTCTTCTCTATGGCTTTAATTTCATCATCCATAGCTTCTATCCATTTTCTATCTTTAATAGCATCTTCAAAATGAATAGGATCATCAACTTGACAATACAAAGCAAATAAGGAATTCATACCTTCATTTTCTTCTCCTTGCTCATAAATTTCTCTAAGGCTTCTAAACTTTTTCCCTCGTTCACTTGGTGTAGACGTGCTTAATGAAGCACTCATTTCTGCTCCATGTGGTGTGCTTGGAGATGCACTCCTGCTTCTTCTCAAGGGTGTTCTCGGTGCTGCTTGAGGTGTCCCTTGCTGTCCTCATGGTGGTGGAGGTTGTGCTATAAATGTGTTGTTAATTTCAACCACATATTCCTCATCTTCATCATGAGATAAACAACTTTTGACATTGATTGTTTTCTCAATGCTTCCATCTCATGCTTCCTCTTCAATAAATTGCAGATCTCTGCTTATTACAAACTTCTTTGTGAATGGGTTATACAGTCTGTATCCTTTGGAATCTTCACAGTATCCAAGGAAAATGCACTTCTCCCCCTTACTATCCAACTTCTTTCTCAACTTGTCAGGAATGTGTACATATGCCACACATCCAAAAACTCTCATGTGGGTGACTCCCTGTTTTCTGCCACTCCACGCTTCTTCTTGAACATTGTTCATCACAGCTTTTGTAGGGCATCTATTCAAAATATACACAGCACAATTTGCTGCTTCTGCTCAATACTCATTCGGAAAATGTTTTGCCTTTAGCATGCTTCTTACCATTTCCATTATGGTTCGATTCTTCCTTTCAGCAACTCCATTCTGTTGCGGTGTGTACCTTGTGGTAAACTGCTTGTGTATGACATTCTCTCTGCAAAATCACAAAAACTCCTCTGATATATATTCTCCTCCTCTATCAGTTCTGAGGACTTTAATGTACTTCCCACTTTGTTTCTTCACAAGAGCTTTAAAGTGGAAAAATTTCTGAAAGAATTCACTCTTATATTTCAGAAAATAAACCCACACTTTTCTTGTGAAATCATCTATGAAGGTCAGCATGTAATTGCTGCCTGAAACTGATGTTGTTTGCATCGACCCACATAAATTTGAATGGATTATCTCCAAAGGTGCTTTCGGCCTTATGCTTTTCCCTGAAGGAAAACTTTCTCTGTGTTGTTTTCCCAAGATGCAGCCTTCACATAGGCTGTCAGGCTTCTCAATCAATGGAAAACCTCTTACGATTCCTTTTCTGTGTAGCAAATTTAATCCTCTGAAATTGAGATGTCCAAATCTTAGGTGCCATATCCAGTTTTCATCTTTTGCTTCCTTTTGGAAGGCTTCTTGTGTTACATCTGCTACATTCTTTCCCTTTTGCTTCAATTCAATGTTGAGCTTGAGCGGAAACATCCTATTGCTATTCATTTGAATTTCAGCAATAATTTTCTTTCTTGGAGGTATATCTTTTCTGGTGCACACATCATCTTTAAAAATTACATTGTAACCTTTATTTATGAGCTGCCCAATCCTCAAAAGATTACATTTCAGACCTGGAACATAATATACATCAGGAACAAATTTTTGCTCCCCATTTCTGGCTTGAATAATTACTTTACCTTTTCCTTTGACAGAGATCTTAGTATCAGTCCCTGTGGTCACTTCAGATTTCACTTCTTCATCTAGATTGGCAAACATTTATTTGTTGCCAGTCATGTGATTACTACATCCAGAATCTAAGAACCAAACATCATCATCTCTATCTTGTGCTACATTACAAGCTAATAGCACATTACTTGGGTTCTTTCCCTCTTTTTCTACATTAGCATTCTGCTTATTTTTCATGTCATTTTGCTTCTTTCTACATTCATTGGCATAGTGCCCATATTTCTTGCAATAATGACATTAGCATTGGATTTGTCATACCTCTGTCCATGAGCATGTTGGTGTTGGTGTCCACCTTGCTGGCTATAGCATTGGCCGTGTCTTTGACTTTGACTGTTGCTCCTTCCTTGTGAATGTGAAGGGTTGTTCCTTCCACCTCTATTTTGGCTTCTGCCTCTTCTTCTTCCTTGACCTTGACCTCTTCCTCTTCCTGAAGGCATTTGGGTCTTGAAGGCGTGCTCAAGAGACGAGTTTTCATCTCTGATCAATCTCTGTTCATGATTTATCAGCGAGGCATGAAGTTCATCTACTGTGAACTGTGAGAGATCTTTGGTCTCTTCTATGGTGGTAACAATTACATCAAAGTTTGAGGGTAAGCATCTCAAAATTTTCTCCACAATCCTTCTTTCTTGAAGAGTTTATCCATGGGATATTATCTGATTTACAATCCCAATCAGATGTGTAAAGAATGTGTCAACACTGTCTGACTCTTTCATGCAAAGAGTTTCAAAATCTCTTCTCAGCAACTGAAGTTTTGTTGTCTTAACTTTCTCCATACCTTGATAGGCTACTTTCAGAGTTTCCCATGCCTCCTTCGATCTCTTAGCTACTGCTATCCTTGGAAACACACTCTCATTTACTGCTTGATACAAATAGAAGAGGGTTTTAGAGTCCTTCTTTCTATTGTTCTTCAATAAATCCTTCTCTGCTTGAGTTAAGGCATTAAAAGCCTGCTCATCAGTTGGTTCAACAAAACCATCTTCAACAAGTTCTCATAAGTCTTGTGATACAAACAGGGCTCTCATGGTAATGGCCCAATAATCATAGTTCTTTCCATTAAACTGTGGAAGTTGAACATTTCCAAGACTCATACCAGTGCTTGGTCCAGCCATTGCTCTTAAACTGAACTCTGACCTTAAACAAAATGTCTTTCCTCCTTTTGAAAGAACAAACTCCTTAAACAATAAACAACTCTGTTATCTTTGAGAAATACCTGACCTTTGACATCTGCTGAGCTTTCACGTTGCTGGAGAAAACACTTCAACAAGTCTTCTTCTTCTTCAGCTTCTTTGAGACCTTCAAAGAGCCTGAACTAGCTCCGATACCATGTTGGAATTATTGGAAATTCCAAGCAAATAGTGGAGAGAATAGTCTCCCCTCTACAACACAGAGAAGTTTAAAACAAAAAATTCGCTTCTGGATAGAGATGGCATGCAATATTCTTTCTATTTCATTAACAAAACTTAAAAAACCATAAAATGTTACAAATTTCTTCCTCAACAGTGAGGGATTTACAAAATAAACTGGAGACTGCTACAGACGCAGTGCTCTAAACGAATCTTCTCTCTGTCTCTCTTCAAGAACGCACAAACAATGCTTTTTCTTCTTATTGTGCTTTTCTTCACCTGCGGGCTCACACATAGTGGTTACAATAACAATACCTTCATTACCATGGCTCTTGGGCCTTCTCTCCTTTTTATATGGTGCGACAGAACAAAATACATATAAAATATAAACCAAAGAAATAAACAAAATAAAAAGGAAAACCTTACAAAACATAAAACTTTAAACATGGCACGACGTACGAGTGGGGTCCACATCGCAGTCGTCCAAAATGAGATTTACGATGGCGCAAACGACAGAACAATTAAACTTGCGATCAAACAAAATGCGACGGTGCGATCTGCGATGGTGCATATCGCAACTTTCAAACATGCGATAACATTTTGCGAAACGAACAATGGAAATGCGATTGTGCGATCGCGCGATGGCGTGACGATCGCACATTGCAAAAACGGACCTTGCGATGGTGGAGGGCGATGATAACTTTGTAATTTGCGATATGCGATTTTGTGCTTTTGCGCTCAAGTGGTAGGGACCACTTGTCCTTCTGCTTCATAAGTGACTTCCACCTTTTTTAATTCAATTCATTCATTTGGCTATTGAGGGCTTTAAAGCTCGACTTGACTGTTTTAGTTCAATGTGCTCCTCCGTAGAAAAAATCTTCATTTCTTCTGCTGAAGTAACTTCTCACCCATAACAAAATTAATTCCTCTGCTATCTGTGCCTGCGACCCATACAAAATTTAATTCTCCTTACGATTCTCCATTCTTCTTTAATACAGAGTGTTGTGCACTCAAAACTCTGCGCTGCTGCTGCTGCTGTACTTTCATCTCCTTCCTGTACAAGGCACAGCAGGTGACTTTAATATTTCTAAAAGACTTTGTTCTGCATGAGCGCTTTGGATTTTCCCTGTTGATGCGTATAATCATAATGAAAACGCAGCTTTGTCCCTCACGGCATTAGTCCATTGGTTTGATTTCTGCTATGTCTCTGCGTTAGATATGAATACGGACTATGTTCGAACTTGAACTCGATCTATCTGCATAATATCACATACAGAAAAGATGATTATAACCAGAAAATAAATGAATGATTTAAAAATCCCAATCCACAAGCTATTGCACGGGCTAATAATTCATTGACTGCCCCTCTGCAATTTCATTTCTAATTCACATTCTCTGGGTTTTCCTCACACACACTCACTCTATCTATTGTGCAGCTGCCTATCTCTAATGGATCGATCCCCTCATTCTATTTCACAACTGATATATATACACATTGTTAATTACCAAACTTGGAGGATCTCAACAGCTAATCAGAATATAGAACAATTGGTTTTAACCATACTTCTGGAATAGGAATGAGCTCTGAAGAGAATGCCAAATTGGTAACTCGTTCCTCCTTTTGTGGGTTATTGTTGCTGAAAGGATCTTTAGAAAACCTGACAAATAATCTAAATACCGCCCTCAAATGAATGTCGCAAATCTCAATTTTCAATCAAGGGTGTCAATTAAAGTTTAATTAATAGGAAATAGACAATCTCTACGTCTTGCAAACCCAGATCCCAAGTCTGGCGAACACATCAACTCGTCAATCTCGCTTGAACTTAGCAGAATTTCCAATGGTTGTTACAGTTTACACGTGTGACAAATGTAGTTATAAATTTATCTGCATTTCTTGTTTGCAATTGATAGCAGGTTCACATCCGTTGGCCACATTTACTGCACTTGAACTAATCTGTTGTGGCTTTGGGTTTCATCCCACGTTCACACTCAAAAAGTGCCTTGTCTTTGATTTGTTTATTCTCAAGCTTTTTGTTATCACTGGCCATGTCTTCTGCTATCACGACAATAACTTTCTCTGGCTTAATTTGCCCATAATTCTGATATCAGTCACACATGTATCAATATTGCGGACAAACTAATATTACTATCATTTGAATCCATAGCAACATTACAATTTAAATTCTAAGTTTTAGATTGTTTGGCTTCTCCTCCATTTAGTGCGATAACCTATTATGACTGTTGAGCATTTTTCGAAGAGTTCCAGGAGACTTCCTCGTAATCAAGTTGGCAATACTTAGGTTAAGTCCAGAAGGTCATAGATTTCCAGGTAGTCGGAAGCCTTTGAAAGTTGGATGAGTGAGTACTTCTCATGGTCAAAAAGAGCCTTGATGAAATCAGCACCCCAACTTCTAACGATTTGAGCTTGTGCATGGGGAGCAACACGTACATCGTACGTGTAATAATTAATGACCAGACGTAAAATGTTGCCCAAAACGTTTTGCACAATAATGCTTCTCTCACCCTAATCCTTTGTATTAATGCCACTGAGAAATTCACCACCATCTAACGCCATCTTCAGGACGCTTACACAACAGAGCTACTGCCTGATCCACCTTGTATATATTTCCATCAGAGCTACGTGATGTTACTTCATTAGTATTTTCTATGGCTCTTCATATTGATGTCTGACACAAAACGGGAAGTAGTTCTGTGCTGAATGATTTTGAAGAGGAGCAAGGGGAATATACTTGGAGTCAACGCAGCAAGAAAGTTGGAATTGTATTTGGGCTTTATCAACTCATCACCCAAAACACCAATTCAAAGAGTAAAATTTTTTGAGTGCGGTGATTGCCATTCTGCCACAAGTTCATTTTCAAGATTGTTGGGTGAGAAATTGTTGTGAGGGAAGCCAAACGTTTCCATAGTTTAAAGATGGACTAAACTCTTGGAGAGACTATTGGAAATCCTTAGTGAGACCAGTTATAGAATTATGCTTGCATAACATCAAGATTACATCCCTTGTTAACCGTAAATTGGTAGCCAAAGAATTGGTGATAACATAAATTAAGGCAAAGCAAGGGCATTGTTGTGGCATCCATCCATCCCCATAAAAGCTCGATTGAAATGTACACATGAATAGATGGTGATCTATGCTATTTATATGACAATCACTTTGTGACTCTCAAGCAATGGATTTGTACTCCTGAATGGTTTTCCTTGACTATTCTTATATTTTGAAAAGGTCGTTGAGACATTTCCATCAGCCCAAATCTACGACGGATTAGAAGAAGGTTGGGTTATCCTTCCATGAGTAGAACTCAAGGCCAAGACCAACTGTTCGTTATGCTTTACATCATGTCTCTTCCTCCCACAAGTTTTATAGTTCATGTTGATAAAATCTAGCAATGCATGGACTGAAGGGTGTGTTGGTATAGAACTGTCAACACCTATTAATTTGAAACACTAAAAACCTCCTTCCCTAGGTGATACTGACTATAGTAATGTGATCCATCAGAATTCAAAAATTCTGATAGTAAAATTCTGATAATAAAATCAAGGAAAATAAAATTATCTACAAATCTATACACAAGGGGGCAATTGTAATGCCCCCATTACACAACTCAACGACACTACTAACCCCCAAAATACAATAACTCTTTCATGAAGTCGAATTTCGCTAAACAGTTTCTGGGTTATATGAAACACGATGCTCTGAACACAACCCACGTCTCAGAATTTGTAGATTCTTCTCTATTTGTTCGCAAATTGTATATTTTCACCTACAACAATTGAACGACCCAGCTGCTTTTATTCATTTGGTGAATTCGCACTCGAATGCATTCTTGCACCGACCTTCCTGCAACCAAGAAGAAATTTGTTAAAAACACTCATCGAATTTACTAAAAACAAGAATGATAGCTATTGTTTCTAAATTCCTCTAATTAACAACATAATGGTTTAATAACGATTAAAAACACCAGGTACAAGCATATAATGATGTGATAAATATCCTGAAAATTTGGGCAAAAGTGCAGCTCAACAGGGATCTTGCCTTCAAGTAAAAATATTGAAAAGAATAATTATATGAAGAAATTGTTATGATGTTGAGGTTAGAGGAGCTTAAATATTGTTATCAATTGATGATATGGTAGATATCCATTTAGACTATGTATGTTCATGAAAAACTAAATGTTGATAGTAGGCAGGATAATGATATTCCCATCTTACAATGGTTAGAAATTATGAAAATAGAGATAAAAATTCATGAAGGAAATTTTATATTTGCATGAAAGTAAGACAACGGGAAAAGAATTTATAGTTGATGATAAAAATAGGCTCAAAGATCCTAGGTAATATTGCGGATGAGGAATAGAATGAATATGTGACTAAATATGGATAGCAAGAATGCAAATATAATGTATCTGGTTTCATATATATATATATATATATATATATGTATATATATATTGTAATCTAGATATGAGGACTTCCTTTAAACCATCCAAATTTAAATTAAATAACTCGTCTTATTATTTTATTATTAAATAACTCACATTTTGAGGCACGATGATAGAGATTTATATAGCATAAAGAAACCATTCAATTACCACTAACACACTTAAATGCATTCTATTACATATAATTAGAACCAAAGAATAGAATAAATGTGAACAAAGAATAGTGAAGAAGAGAATATAAGAAAGGAAGAGAAGAAAATAGATTGTAATAATGGAAAGAAAAAAAAAGAAATATAGGCAAATATTAAAGAAAAACACTCAACAATAATAAATATAAGTAAAACATTTCTTTTGGAAATTATTAAAAATATTTAATTAAAAGTAAGAAAAAAAAATTATATTTTACAGAAAAATTTACCCACTTTTTTTTTCCTAGTTTCATGATATAAGAGTAGAGTTTTCGATAGAATATAGGCTTTAAGTTTTTTATTTTTCAAATTGTCGTGCTTTAGATTCATGAAGCTTAAACATTAAAGCCTAAAGCTCTCTCTTGCTGTTATTAATCTATTGTGGATTTCATTTCTATAAAAAAAAAAATGAAATGTGAATTTACGATCTATGATGCATGTGAATTTGTGATCTATGATGCACTTTTTAGGTTTAAGTGTCAATGTGAAATTTTGCAAGGAACTAAGGTTCCCTTTGCCTCATGGCATAATAGGATAAATGTTAACTGAAACCCACAAAATGTAACTTTAATCAAAATTATATATTATTTTTACGACTTTCCAAACATGCATTTGGTTGGAAATTTGAAATTGCATCATGGGTTAATATGAAGAGCGTTAACTCAGGCCTACACCCATGTCATCTCATTCAATATTATTTATTCCTTTTTAGATGGCTTTTCAAACTTGCATTTGGATGGACATTTGAAATTACAATGATCACATAAAAATGTAGTTATATTATTTAGTAAATATCATGGAGATTTTTTTTAATGAAATACTTTATGGGTGAATATATATATATAGATTAAAGATATTTATTATTAATTTTAATAATAAATTACGTATTTTTTAATTAAATATTTATATATATATATATATATATATATATATATATATATATATATATATATTTCATTATTAATTTTAATAATAAATTTCACATTTTTTAATTAATTATTTATATACATTTTATATATATAATTTTGCAAACTAAATTAAAAAGTTATAATACTATAAATAGACATAATGCTCAAATCTCTATAAAAAAAAAAAACCTACTCTTTCTACCTCCATCTTACTCCAAATATGATATTACAATCTCACTAAAACAATTGAGAAAATATGAAATTACAAACTCATTTAACTATTTCATAAATGTTATTTTCTTTTACCACTTCGTAGCTGCTATTTTCTTTCTTCCATTTTTAAGATTTCTCTTACTCCAAAATTTGAAATTAAATCCCCACCCTATCAAAAAGAGAGATTCGGTATTTCATACATGAAATTTGTATATTTTTTCTTATTTAGGAAAATTTAAAATTGCAACCAAATCAAACAAAAAATATGTGGTTTTACCATTTCATAAACACAATTCGCTTCTACTAACTAACCACACGAAAAAAATGTGGTTTTACCATTTCATAAACCCAATTTGCTTGTTTCTTTTATAATTGATATTTTTGATATGCATTTAGTTGGAAATTTCAAATTACATATCACGAATTAAAATGTTGTTTCACTACCTGACAAGTGATACTAACCAAAATTCAAAATCAGCAACTAATCTTTTAGAAGTTATATATTTGTGGTACATCCACTCTCACTCGGATGAGATGATTTAAATCAAGATTTGTACAAAGGCTCAAGACATGATTAATAATAATGCAGAATGGATGCTTACCCATGGAAAATTAAATCGTTGTCACGTTATATTAATTATTATTAGAATTTTTTTTATATATTGTAGTGTTTTATTGAGTCGAAAGATGCATTTTACAATACAGTGTGAGGGACATGTGTAAGTATTTCATGTCCTAAAAATAATAATAATAAAAAGAATTTCTCATGTCAGCAAAAAAAACAAAAATTAAATAACCATATAAATAAACAATTAAAAATCTATTAACAAAGCAATTAACTCAGTTGATATTTCACTTTCACTCTTCAAGTAATAAAATACAGAGATATAATTTTATAGAGATAAAAAATCCAATGTAAGTTATGAGTAAAATAGTTTAACATTAATTAATATAAAATAGCTCAATACACATGTTATGTAATCTTTATAAATAAGTTTGTAACAAAAAAAAATTGATCCCCTTTGGCTCATGTTAAATCCATGCTTTAGATTGATCTATGCCTGTGTTAATACAAATACAAAATAGTCTATTTGACTATGCATAAATTGTAGACATGGAGGAGAGTAGACATTGCTTCCACATAGAAACTACATTAGGTATTATATTTAAAAAATAACTTTGCATATATGATACAATATGATATTAAGATACAAATATTTTATGAGCACAATAGCAACATGTTACGAATATTCTTTAATCACACACCAAAATAGGATTCACTTAGTTGGAAGAAAGAATTTATATCAAACTAGATCTAAAACCTCCTAAAACATAAATGAAATATATTCAGGTAGAGAGACAATTCACCTTATGATGAGCGATAAAAATAAGAATCACAAGCTCCATTTAATTAAGTTACACATATTAATCTAGACAAGAAAAATAAGAATTATTAATTCCAACACTACCTCTTAGCAAGTACTTGTCTCAATATTCACTAGGTCAAGGCTTCATCAACATATTCATCAACCTCTTAATCCACAAAATATATATTTTTTCCAACACAACACTTTTATCTCTTACCTTGATCATGTAGACATCATCAAATTGTCAACATTCATATGAAGGAACAACACTCCATTGGAATATATGGGTATGTAATCTCTACAATCATTGGAGTGGGATGTCCTTCATATTTTTGATGGTGTCAAAAATCTATTAAACAGGGGGATCTCCATGGTATGAAGTCCCAATTAGTCGTCACACAATTTAGAGTAGGAGCCCCAACTGGAAATACGGTAGGTTTCCATTATCTAGAGGAACTTACCTTGGCTATAATTATCAACATAAGAAATATACAAAAAACCCTTGAAACAAGTAAGTAGGCTTATACTGTGACACATACAATTGCGATGTATATATGGTGCATTGATGACTAGGAAAGAGTGACTGAGCCTCTAGAAGAAAAGTAATATATTATCCTAAAAGGGACACATGAGAGAATAAGAGGATACTTAGTTAACCTTAAAAATAGTTCACAATACAACAACGATCGTAAAATCAAGTAGCAACACACATTCATCAAGATAGATACCAAAGTCCATGAAATAGTTCATTTTTATTAGTATGTGCTAACATAAACATACATTGTAAAAAATGAAATAATAGTCTCACAATCATTCACGACATATGTATGAAAGTGTGTCAATTGTGAGAGCTTCATATATTATGTGAAAGTCCCAAGGTACACAGCTAAAATGTTGCCACACTAATCCCAATAATGGAGCGTTAAGTCACTATTTTCTCCTCCAAAGAAATATCTTCTCTCTTATGCTAAGCTAGATAAGCCAAGATGAAGATTCAAGTCCAAAAAATCCATCTTCTTGTGTTATGAGAGTTTATTTATAACAAATGAGGTGACTCTCCACGTCCCATGTGACTCTTGACCTCCCTCAAGATTCTCTAACTTCTACCATGAATTTTCAAATTCTTACATGAACTTTGAGATTCCACGTGGGACACTTGGTCTTCCACGTATTTTAAATTTTCACATTTTAAAAAATATAATAATTACATCCACAAATGATGTGGAAAAATACATTAACACATATGACTCTTGTCATGACACTTGGAGATGCCATGACTTGTTACTGATATCATGGAACTTCATTGTGATGTGTCTAATCCAAGCCTTTCTCCTTGCTGCCATATTTGTATCTTCTTCATGATGGATATGTTCTTTTTCTTTGTCTTTATCATCTAAAGGATATGGAAAATTATTGGAAGCTTCCAAGTCAACATGAGATGCCACCATTTTGTCATGGTACAAGATTTCTTCATGTCTTCATGAAGGTTCTTTCGGTGGTTCTTCTTCGCAAGTTCATTCTTGTAGCCTCTTCTTCATGAACTCCCTTGAATCTTCATGATTAGTATTGCATGTGTTTCATTTTCATCCTCCTAGAGCTTGGATGACATGGATTATTCCTAGTTCTCTTGATCTTCAATCATCCTTCATAATCTAGTGTCCCTTTATATTCTTGTTTCTTTGTCTCTTCAACTTCACAAGTAATTTCTTGTATGATCTCCAGGAAATTCTCCTTATGAATAATTATGTCATATCAAGATACAATATCTATAGATTAAATTCATTCATGACAATATGTCATTAGTATGAAAATCTCCTAGTATAAGTTCTTCATGCAATTCACTGATTAAACCCAGCATAGAGTGCAGGACTTAGGAGGAGGCTCAGGGGTTGTGCAATAAATAGTTCCAAAAATAAGTGATGAATGTCTAGTCATTGTGACTGTGAAATTCAAATTGATTGAGGGAAAAGAAAGAAAAGTTGCGCAAATGAGGGTATCAGTGTGGCAAGGTATAAGGATTTCTCACTGTGATTTTGTAATGTGCAGTTCTTGAAGGAAAGAGATATAAAATTGTGCAGTTGAGAAAATCAGTGATAAAGCGAGGAAGGACTGCTTACTATGATTGCATAATGCACAGTAGCTAAGGGACTAGAAGAAAAAACTGTGTTTTTGAGGGAGACAATGATGCAATGAGGCAAGATTACTCATTATGATTGTGTAATGCACATTTTAAGGAAGAGTGAGTCAAGTGATTGTGTAGTTTCACGTTTCAAGGAGATAGTGAGGCTTGAATATTGGCTAAGATTGTGTAGTGCATAGTAGAAGATTGACAATGAGCAAGAATAGTGTAGTTTCAAGGACAAGAGGCAGAGAATGTGCATTGTGATTTCACAATGTGCAGTCCTTATATTTGTTAGGGTCCGTTGATTTAGCATATTGGTAGACCAAATGCACAGGGGAACATCAGAACAGTCTTTGGAGTCCTAGGACCTAGCCTTCCTGGACTCAGAGAGGGCTCTCTCTATTATGTGTGAAGGATGTAAAATTGTTCACTTTTAGATGGTTGATTTTAAGCTAGTTGTTAAGTGTAAGGTTTCTTTGTTTTCTGGGTTGGGTAATATGATCAAGTAGGATATGTGGAATGAGAGGTTATCAAACATTGGGCTATGAATTCTATGAATTCCTTGATATCTCAATAGTGAATCGGGGTACATCATAGGGAAAATCTAGTGTATTCAATGGATCTTGAAATTTTATGGGTGAGGTGAGATGGACTTTAAGTTTGGGAAACAAGGCAGGGCAAAGGGAAGTTAAGAATCCTTTGTCAAATACCTATGAACAAGAAGGTCTTAAACACTGATAAGCAAAGATAATAATCATGAGATAGGGAACACCATTTAATCAATGACAATACTTAAACCAATAAACATTCAAGATACACAATTCCAATGAAATATAGAAGGTGAGAAACTCATTTAACTTCTAGTGATTCCACCTTCAAGCTTTAGAAAAAAATTAATATCACAAATAAATTTAATCCATGAAGAGGGAAATCCTAAACATCATAAATCACATTATGAAGAAATTTGAGACAAACTGATAAGCATGTAAAAAGGGCAATATCGAAACAAGACCTCTTTGGCTTAACCTAACAATCAATACATCGAGGGGAGATTTCAAGACAAATTTTAGATAGCATCAAATAAGTAGGGCTTACCATCAACCATATTTGTAAACTAGCATATAAATCCAATGATGAAATAAAAAAGCTTAGGTGGGCCTAAGGAGCAAGTAATAATTCCTTAAACTAACCCAGTAGAGGAAAACATAAAGACAATAGAAAACAGGAGGATTGAGGTGCCTCAAACAACATTTATCAACCTATACTTTTCAAAGCTATTGCAACATAGAAAGATGGAAAAAATGATAAACAAGGAAACATGAACAAATATAGAGATACATCACCATTAACTAAACTCAGGGATCCTACAAGAAAGCCTTCATCATCATCAATCAAGGCAAATCATCCACAAGCTCCACACCACCAAATTGCTCTTCAACCTTAAAGAACCATGTATTTCTCTTAAAACTCATCAAATTCCCACATTTACAATGAATCCTCATGCTCTATATAACAATAAAGGAGCAGAAAAACCCAATAGAGTATCTAGAAGTCCATTGGCTAATCAGAAGTATCTCTATTGTAATTGAGGCCTCGCAAGGCCCAAGGCACAAAAATATCTAAAATAAATATCTTTTTGGCCATTTTTAGCAAAGAAATTGACCTTTAGGCTCTAACAAGGCTCCTAAAAATTTCCAAACACAAATTTTTACTTTTCAACCATAGGGAGCATAACACTATGTTTTAAAATGAAATTTCATGCCAAGAGCGTAGCACAAGAATAGGAAAAATGGGTCTTCTTACAACATTGTTTTGAAGGCCTTCCCAATGTCGGAAAAGGCTTTATGATGGCTCATTGGAATTCCCTTGAAGTATAATTTCAAGATATACCATTTGTTCTATGATAAGACCTTTACAACCTATTCCAAAAGTGAAAATTCCAAGAATAGTAGGATTGCAACACATTTCGTGAAAAGTAGGGAGAATGATGAAAAAGTGGGTGTTTTTTACCCTTTTGGAGGATCAAAACGACTCCAATTGATCTGAAACTTTGTGATAATGTTATATGAGTGATTAGGAACCCAAAAATGGAAGCATTTCCTCCTGAATATTCTCTAAAAAAGAGTGTAGCACCAGGTGTGCTGCGCTCCTAGCCTCAAAATTTGCAAACGACAAAAACTTGTCAAAATTCTCCAAAATTTGGTGGAAGTATGCTTCATGGGTTTTAGGATACCTTTAGAGAAGGTTGAGCCAAAATACTAAGTTTAGCTCGGCTCTTTTCCTCTTTTAGTGCTTGGATCTCATTTTGGACCTTTTTGAGTTTTGCCCTTGCAAATTGGTTTCTTTGGGCATAATGTTTGGTCATTATTATTTGTAAATCCAAGTCTTTGTTAGCATTTTCCAACTTGGCATCAAGGTGTATGTTGTCCCTCTCAAGCCATGACTCCTATTGCAAGGAGTTCATTGAGAGAAATTTGTTTTGCTTCAGCCGATTCTTCTCCCCTCTGCTTTGCCAATGCTTTCTTTAGACCCATAGTTCTAGGTCTCCTTCTAGTTTGATCTTATTCATCCTCAATCTATTTATAATTTCCCATGAAATCTTTCAACTTCACCTATGCACCTTGAGCTTCTCGTTGGTACTTGAGGGCTCTAGCTTCATATATTGCCAATTGTGCTCCCAACTGCCTATTTTCAAAGTCGAGGACATCATTTATACTCTTGGCCCTACCTAAATGTGTTTGGAGGTCTTTGATTTGTGCATTTATGTCCTGGAAGAGCATGTTTGTAATTATTGCCTCATTCTCTTCATCAATATCTACCTGGATGATCTCAAAATCCCTCTCCACCTCATGGTCTTCTACTTCATCCTTTACCCTTTTCTTTCCTTTGTCCAATGGCTGAGCTGAAGTAGATGGCAAGGTCCCTTGCCTTTCGGAGGCAACAAGCACTTGCCCTGATCCTCTTTGATAAGTGAGAGTACAAGATTTAACATGTTTCATTTCATCTTTGGTGACCTCAAGACTTCTTTTCTCCTCATTAATGACCCTTTCATGTGTGTCTTCTTCATTTTGTTCTCGACTGCTTTCTTGAGAGTCACTTTCATTTTCTCCCATGCTAGTATCACTGCCCTAATCTTCTGCATTGTCATCCTCTTCCATGTCTTCTACACTGTCATCCTTTATGTTTGCAACATTATCATTTACATTGTCATTTTCTTTGTTGTCATGGTTAGAGCTGTCTTCATTAGTTTCTCCTTCATTTTGACTGTCATTTTCTTCTTCATGACTGTCACTTGTCTCGGTTTGTTCTTCATCTGTTTCTCCCTCAATATTTGGCTCACTACCTTTTTCACTGCCCTCTTCCTTATCATTGTCTTCTTGTTATGAGGCTTGAGGAGAAGGTGAAAGAGGGAGGCTTGTTTTGGGAGAGGATTCATGTGAAGAGGATGAATCATGGTCAGTTGGGGGTGATGGAGGAGTGGAGGAAGGTGGATGGGATGATGAGGGTAAACTTTGTAGAGGAAGAGGTTGTGGATTTGTGAAAACACCATGGGCGATGAAAACTTCCCATGGGATACCTTGTTGCTCTAATTGATGCAACACAATAATTTTGATGAGGGAATGGTGGAAAATACTTTTAATTTTCTATGAAGGATGTCTCCTTTGCACAATGGATGACATTTTATCAATAATTTTATAAAGGCAGTAGGGAAAATGTAGCAACCTGGCCCTAGTGAAATGCATGAGTAGTATTATGTGGTAGGAATAGAGCCTAGAAAACCTACCCTCACAGGTGATGTAATTCATGATGACTTTCATTAGAGGGGCATATCTTTCCAAGAGATGGGAGAAGCAAAAAATGGTCTTGCAATCAGCTTGGTACCTTGGTTTAAAAAAAGGTTGGTAATGGCTTATGTCCAAACTGACTTGTTTGAACCATTTTTCTCCCATGCAAGGTATCCTAGTGGCCATGGAAATTGTATTGGGGGAAAACTCAAAATTCACTCCAGCTAGATGTACTTGGTGATCATGGAGGTTTAGGATGAAAATTTTGGTCAACTCGGGGTGAATTTTGACTCTTTGTGCTTTTTCACAGAAGTCATAGCATCCTACCTATTGGAAATATGCAATTGTGGTAGGAGAGGTTGTCAACTGTTTGGTTCTTAAAGGCTCAAATCTATTTTCTCTCCCACCCTTCCTCTGTTGTTCTCTAGGCCTTTGGCCTCCCTCTCCCTGCCAATACTGCCTTCTCTAGGCATCTTTTCCTTTACCCCTACCTTTGAAAACAAACCTTGAAACTGCTTGTGAAATGATGTGAAGGAGGTGAGTGAGATTGTGAGGAGACAACAGTGTAAATCTTAGCAGTGTGAGGGCTAATTTTGCAAATGGAGAGGTTGTTTGGGAAAAGAGTTACTTCTTAGCGTGGAAACCAAAAATTTTCTTCCTCTAGGGTTTCTAGTTTTCTTTTAAATTTAACCCTTTAAAGAAATAGCATGAGAGGAGACAAATCGTCTAAATACCTTTCATAAAGCTATGAGGATGCCTATTAGAGAAATTGATAGGCTTTGAGAAATTTAGAGGCTTGGAAAAACATTGAAGAATCTTTTGGTTGAAAGAGCAACACAGGAGCGCAGTGTGGGTGAGTTGGGTCAACCCTGCATGAGGTGTTGGACAGCCCCTGCACGTCTAAGCATGTAGTGTAGTGTAGCGTCAGGCGACCTTTGCACGCAGGAGTCGGGTAGTCTCTACACGTAGGATTCGGGTCAGGCTTGAAAAGGCCCCATGCGTAGTGCAGTGGAGTTTTGGGCAGCCTCTACACAAGGTGTTAGGAAAACTCTTCATGCCCGAGTGCATAGAAAAGTGGGGTTTCGGGTCTTCTAGGAAGAGTCTGCATGCATAGGAGCATAGCATCGAGTGACTTCTGCACGCAAAAACACAGTGTCGGGCGGCTCATGCACAATCTTGGGCAGTGTTTTGTGTAGACCTGAATGACTCTGCGTGTAGCAGCTCTAGGAAGGTTGCTCGAGTGGTTGTGCACACGAAAAACATGTAGCCCACTACTATAGGAGCACAACGCTCAATAACAAAATGCATAGGGAGAAGATACAAGAATGTAGCGTGGCTCAACAGGAGCATAGTGCAGGGTTCCTCCTGCCCAAAACTTTGCTAAAAACCTTAATTTCTTTGTTTGGAGGTTTTTTTCTGTTTCTTTCATATTAAAAACAAGTTTGAATGATAACCACAATCTTTTTATACCCTTGGAAAAAAAAAATTAAGACCAAGAACCCACTTTATAATGTTTTTCTTTTGCTCTTTTATCTCCTTTGTTGATATTTCCTTTTCCCTTTGCAGGTGGTGGTTTAAGCATGAAAATGGTGTTTTGTGGGTGATCTTCAAAAAGTGATTTTATTCTCCCTTTGGCCACTTCTGCTTGCTGGTGGTGCCATAAAGCTGTGTTTTGATCTTCTTACACTTCTTTTGGAGTTTGGCACCTTAAAAACTCAAAAGTAGAACTTATGCTCCATTTGATATATTTTTTTACCTTCAACCTCTTGCCTTCCTTCTTTTGATCATTTTGTAGAATTGTGACTGTACTTTGAAAGTTTAAGTAACCTTCACACTGATACTCTTTAAAATTTCATCCATTTTGCTGTAGTGAAAACCCCTTTTGTCATATTTTAACCATGGAGGTCTCCTTTTCAGACATCCTTTGAATGCCATCTGTCATTATAATGGAGTTTTAAGACATTCATTTCACTTTTTTCCCAGCTTCCTAATCTTCTAGTTTTTTAGGGCCTTTTTCCCTTTCTCATTTATCATTTCTAGAGACTTTGGTTTCATGATTGGTGGTGTTTATGTATCTCTGTATTTTTTATCTTTTGCATGGACATCTTGCTAGGAAATACCTTATAGTCAATCAGTCATAAAACCACTGATACTCTTTGTTTACTTAGGCATGTTGTTTCTCTTCTGCTGTGAATGTCCTTGAGGAGTTTGGCTTCTCACCTAACCTCTCTTCTATTGATGACCATCATAAAAAATTCTTGCGGAAATGTTTTAAGATAGGAAACTGTCCCTTTCTAGACTTTATGCTTTGATCAAGGAGGTTTTCTCTTGGAGGTTTTTATACCCTTTGGACAATCATGAGAATAACCTTCCTTTTCATTTGATTTTATCTCTATGCATATGTAAAAAAATGAGTCTAGAAAGCCAAAACAATGAATAACCTATGAGACCTTATGTGACCTATTGGGAATCCTTTTGCACTTGATCTTTGGCTGAAAACTTGAATTAGAGTTTGAAGGTATAAAAATGAGTTTTGACCAACCTTCATGCATCACAACCTTAGAAACTGATAACTTTGATTTATCTAAAGAGCCTAGAAAGGTAGTTTAAAATCACTACTGCTTGAGGCATTTGCTGAATAGGAGAAAAGGTTAGGCTACTTGGAAATCCAAGGTGTAGGTAGAGGGGTTAGGCTAGTAAAAAAAATGTGGCAAGGTCAGAGGTGGCAAACATAGTGAGAATGAGTGACATAAGTCCATGATTTGGTCTTCTGGGAGTGATAGACTGGCCATGCCTTGATAGAGTGGTAGAACAGTGAAATATTTATCCTAAGAATAATGAAGGTAGTGGGATTTCTAGAACTCATGAGATTCTTGAATTTTTTTTCTAGAAATCTAGGATAAGCATTTAGTCAACTACAAAGGAAAAAATTACTGATGAATAACAGGAGGAAATGAATGTGAAGTGCATAGTTCAAGGATGAAAGGGTGCTTCAGTGTGAGATAAGATTGTGTAATTTACAGTTCCAAGGGGCAGAAATATTTGTTGAATATTAAGCAAGTTGCAAAGATAGTGAAAGCTCCAAAAATGGCTAAGTGTAGAATTCGTGAGATAAGAGAGAACAAAGAAGCCCTGGAATGATGATATCACACCCAAATGACATCAACACACACCATAGAACTCAAAATTCATCTACTTACCTTAACGTGACAACAAAGAGACACTTATTTCAAAGTGTGACAGTTGAAATGTCACTTTGTGACACTTAGAATAAAAGTTACGATAGGAGTGTCGATTGCAGCCAAAAAGTATGTTAAGATATGGGAGTGTGTCTAGTGCATACTCTTATGATATATATTATCAAATAATACTGAATAATGCATAGAACCATTTCTCATGGTGCACGAAGGTGTGACAAATGCAGGAGTGCAGATCGTTTAAAGTGACACTTGGGACAGTAGGGAAAACTGAAAACAACACTTGAAAAAAATAAAGAAAGTAAAAGTGACACATGTTATAGTGAAGAGAAAAACACAATGCCACTTGTGAAAGTGAAAGAAAGAAAAAAATGAAATTCATGAAAGAAAAGTGGCACTTGCAAAAGTAAAGGTGTGCAAAAGAGACAACTAAGAAAATTCAATGAAATGAAGATACAATGTAACCAAGAGTGAGAGAGAAAATCTCAAGTTGTATTGCGCATTGACTATATGCATAATTTTTTTTTTTTACTATCTCTATGGATTACACAGTTCTTGTCCACAGGGATTGCGAAAACATTGTAACTAAACATTATGTAGGCTCTATTCCTAGAGACTATGCAAGCCTTACTTTCAAGAAATGTGTAATGGTTATTCTCAAAGATAGGCATTGGTTACTGATCTTGCTCAAAAGTGGTCTTCTGATGGATACATAAAGGACCGAGTCTTTGTAAGAAAGTCGTTTCGAAATTTTATAATGTCAGTAGAAGACTTAAACACTTAGCACAACATCAACCAATCATGAAGCGATAGTAGGAAAACTTGAAGTGATGGATCATAAATTCATAGGTAGGCTCCAAAAATCAAGTGCAAGAAAAAATTTGCAGGGTTTTTGTCGTAACGATGAAAAAATGCATGGCTCATTCAACTTATTAATTAACACCTTCCAAATGTGGATACAAAATCATTTTTTTAGGGATTTCCTAGAATCTACAACCAATGTGGTCCACTCACTGAGCATCCACCTTAGATATCACTGATACGCACATGTCAACAATTCCCTACTAAAGGTTCCATACTACACTATACAAGTATATCCAAATCATTAGTTAAAAATGGAAAATGTGTATGCATGCATATTTACATATTACAACACATGTCCTTTACATGTTAGATACATACATACAAGTACATTCCATGTACATTCCCTTGATGGAGGCAACAAAGGAAACATTTTATAATATTTCCTTGGTACCATTATAATAATCCTACGAAGTACGAACTCTAGGAAATATACAAGCTCAAAATTTCAAATACTATTACACAGATTCTAGACTTAACATCTTAGATTTGCTACAAGTACAATTTCTGGTTCACACTTAAAAATGGGCATTTATTTTAATGGACATAATTCTTATACCTTACCTAGTTTTTCTATCACTATTTGATCTTTAGCACTGCCATAACAAATAATACCAATTTCATTTTAAATCTACAAAAAAAAACTCTACTACATATATATAATCATGCGTCTTCCTTTTCAAAATTTTAGAAATCCAACTCGAAACTAAGTCTATAGTGTTGAAATATGTAACTAGGTTCATTCTTCATAATGAAAGATGTAATCATGATTTTATGTATTTTATGTAGAGAGAAAATGAAATTTATTATTGTCATTCTTGATGCATGGGTTTCATGCTCGAGGTAAATTTATTTATAGGTCAAGCACCCATGAGTACTTCAAGGTTTTTCATAGGGTAATGAAGTCAATAATTCATTTTCATGTATGGATGACCCTTTTGGGAATATTGTATCATGTCAAGAAAATTATTGTAAGTCATAAGATGTTTCAAAGACCCTCCAAGACCTTGTCAAACAAGCAACTACAAGCCGACCTTCAAGAAAGAACATGTCAACCTACAAGGTGACAAGTCGGTCTCATGAAATGTCTATTCAACCTACTAGAGAGACTATATATAGGTGATATATAACTCATTTTAGAAGAGAATCCAATCAAGCATCAACAATTTCGATCAAGGAAGATAAGAAAACAATAATGAAGCCTCAACACCTAACAGATATAAGGAGAGGGAAATCGATGTTTTGGATTTATTTTAACGTTATATCTCTCACACATCTAAGGATCTAGGGCATCATCCTACTATAGCAAGATAAAATTGAAAACATGTTAATCGAATTTGAGTTTGAGTATCAAGAAAATATACGTTGGAAGCCAAAGTATTAAGAAGAAATAATCACATCAAGCAAAGTAAAAGGAGGAATCAAATCTACCCAAAATACCACCACACGTAAAAAATTGCAGTGACTACTAGGGACCAAAAATTATAGGTGAAAGAACTTGAATTTGTTCGGGTTGAAGTTGATGAAGAAAATTTTGGGGTCGAAGTTGCTAGAGAAGTTACTGGGGTCAAAGTTGTTGTTGTAAGTTGTGAAAGAGAAGCTTATGAAAGGAAGGTTCGACTTGGTCTTGGAGGGGTCTTTTCTAATGGTCATAGGACTTGGAATTCATTATTTGAAGTTCTAAGGAGAGAATAATTCTTGTGGGTTTACCTCTCAAGAGGAGGTGTTTTGGTCTTGAATGACAACCTACATTTTGTGCCTCCTTGTATCGTTGATCTTCATTTTTTAGTAGTTTTTTATGATAGATAACACTAATAAAAATCAATTAAAATAAGAACTTAATCAAGTTAAGTTAAAATACATCACAAGAAGTTATAAAAGTAAGAGAAATTACCTAATATAGCTTCCCCTAGATTTCTCAACATGGTATCAGAGTTAAGGTGACTACAACAAGAAGAAAAGGTAGCTTGAAGATCACATTTCAAAAGGATACATAAGGGCCAAGCACAAGGAAACCATTAAGGAGGACTAAGAAGAACCAAGGAGGAGTACTCATCTTAAGGATCACATCATCACCAGGAGAATAAGATTTCAAAGACCATACCTCCTCTCAAAGAAATAAATAATACATATTTGGAGCATCTTGAAGTCTCCCATTTCTACATTTCTATATCCAAAGGAATAAAAAAGAAGAATTTCCATCATCATAAAAAAAATCAAAGGTGATCTCCATCACATTGAAGTAAATTTTACATCTCATACATCCTTGGAGAAGATCATCAAGGAAGAAAAATCATTAAGAAAATATCAAGTTGAAGATATCATCATCTAGGAGCATCTTCACTTGACAAGTAAGTGTCTTCATAGTTATGTATGAATCTACTATTAACGTGATTTCATTATGTAATTAAAGAAAAAAAATCCTTGGTTCATCAAATTTCCTTTCATGGAAGAAGAGGATGGAATTGATCCTCATAGAGAATGAAGTTATTGAATTTGTAAAGGGACCCATAACCAAACCATGTCAAGAGAAATATAAATCATTATAGAAGAATATGAAACAAGAGATAAGGGCTCAAATAATACTCATAAAATCAATCAAGGATTCCCTTATCCCTTATGTATTAAATTTGGAGAAATAAAAGGACATCTATAAGAAACAGGTAGAATTTTTTTATGTAATCACTGTAGGAGAAGTCATATCATTGAGAACCAAATTATAAAAAACGAAGGTATCAAAGGAAGAAGGGATAGCCTCATAACTTATGATGGTGTCACAAATAAGAGATAAAATACAATAACTAGGATATGTAATGTTTAATAAAGAAATGACCATCGTTGTGCTATATGCACTACCTAATGATTGGGGAAACTTTGTATCAAGTATCTATGGAAAGAAGGAAGCCACTCCACTTAGTAAACTTTGGTAATTATGTAATATTGAAGAAACTAGGTTGAAAGAAAAAAGAGATGTTGGATCAAATGAACAAGTTAAAGCATATGCTACCATGGCTAGGAGAATAGGAAAAATTTCAAAGTTTGATCATGTGAAAAAGAAGAAGATCAATAGGTTAAATATACAATTTTATGAGTGTAATGAATATGAGCACTTGAAAAGAAGTTTTCCTAAAATAAGTAAGGACAACAAAAAGAGAAAGGAAATAAATGAATTCCATGTTACTAAAGAAGTGGAATAAACATAAAAGAAGAAAGAAAAGAAGAAGGAAGTGAAATATCTCTACTATGACTGAGATAATCTCCTTCACTTAGTTCTTTTATGCTATATATGATGATAGGAATAATTACAAGTATGATAGGATGCATTATAGCAATATAAATATGATATCATCATAAAAGCATGGAAGGAGAGATGAAGTAGAATGTCGACATGGTTATAGTAGTCATCATGATCGAAATGGAATCTCCATTGAAAGCATATTAAGAAAAATAGAAGTAGAAGTATATATGGTTGAAGGAATGTCATCTATAAAGATAGAATATACAAAAAGGTCATCATACATAATCATTATTAGAAAGGAGCATTTGTAGAATGAGGATCATAAATATCCTCCACGAGAATATTTATACGAAGGTTCACCTCTACTTGGAAGAAGAAAGTGTCTCGTTGATTTTCCAGATTCCACCTTATGTGGGATACATTATTTAGAATAATTATGGTATGGTGACAAAGGAGTGCGGTATAGTGAGTTCTTTGAAGTACTTTCATACTCAAGAAATAAAAGGAAGCTACAAGAAGGAAGTGCATATGAATAAAATAAGGAAGAGGTATGTATATATTTAATAGATAATATCATGTCATCATATATTTGTTGATCGCATTGTTGATTCTATATCTCATTATCATGACTGAAGAAGTATGATCTCTTCCCTTAGAATGATGCATACAAGAATGTATGTAGTGTACCTTGAACTCTTCTACATATTGATAAGATGAAATCAAAATAATATAACCTCATATGGAAGATGAGGTGGTTGACTATTGTGGTTCATATAGTAAAGGAAATATGTATAGAAGTTCTTGGGGAAGTAATATGTGATGAAACGAAGAATATTTTGTGAAAGATGAAACTATAGTCATGTATGATAAGATAAGTGATCAACATCCAATGATGAGAATAATTAGCTATGAAATATCCATGGAAGAAGAAGGTATAAAGGCCCTGATATGTATACTCCAAAATAAGAATATTGCTAATGAATTTATTGGAGATGGATTTATACATGTGCAGGATGTTTATGTTGCAAGAAGAAGATGTCATGAAAAAAGGTCATCATAAAAAAAATAAAAGGTAACTTTGATTTGATGCTCATTTTTATTTTTGAAAAACATTTGGTTGGGTTGAGACAGGGAAACCAAAAGAGAGTTATAGATGTCACCTACAACTAGTGCTCTTGATATTGGATGGAAGATCCTGAAAGAAACATTACTTGGAAGAGGTAGTTGTATGAAGGAAATACATATGTGAACTAGAAGATCACTTTTCGACGAATAAATATTATGACATGACTATTCATTCAACCCCATGGTTTGTTGAAGGGAAGTGATGGAAAAATGTGGATGAAGATCTACAAAGAATTAATGATGAAGGAGCCTCCATAATGAAGAAGAAGAATTTCATGACATGATGCAAAAAGAGGAGCCCTATAAGCAGCTGACTATACCATGATATCTGCCAAAGAATAGATAACTGTTTTTCGAAACAAGTCCCTAATTAAGAGGGAGCTTGGGAAATTCCCCAGGTAAGAGGGAGCTTGGGCAGGTACCAAGGTAAGAGTGAGATTGGGTATATTTAATTTTATAGGAATAATTTGATCCTCCCTAGTTGAAAGCGAGAGATAGCCACACCATTAAAATATTCATGTTATGAAGAGAGGATGGAGGACTGGGTAATCATATGTTATTGATTTTGATACTCTAAAGATGTGGTAGGTCATCCAATAGTTAAGAGTTGTCAAAGAGGAAATTCCTTGAGGATGTATCAATCTAAGACATGAATTAGCATAGAAGTATATACCTTGTGAATATCCAGGTGGTGTATGTTCCTTAGGAGACAATGATGACGTTGTCTATCACTCATTTTCTTGACAATATTGTGCTCTGACCTTATGGAGAGATAGAGTTGTTAGTCAAATCCTTGCTATGTGACAATTCTAGTTGATATGATGAGATGCACTGAGATAAGCTGAAGTAAAATCTTATGAGATGGCTTACCAGTTTTACTCTTCTTATGAGAATTATTCAATATGAGAATTTCCAAGTACCTTGTATGAATTATGAATACCTCCCTAGTTAAGAGAGAGTGTTGAATATGTAAATAGGTTTATTATTCATAATGAAACATGTAATCATGATTTTATGTATTTTATATAAAGAGAGAAAAAAATTATTATTGTCATTATTGATGCATGGGTTTCATACTCGAGGTAAATCTATTTATAGGTCAAGAACCCATTGGGTGGCTGTAGGTTTTTCATAGATCCATGAAGTCAATTAAGTCATTTTCCATGTATGGAAGACCCTTTTTGTCATATTGTATCGTGTAAGGAAAATTAGTAAGTCATAAAAGTGTATCAAATACCCTCCAAAACCTTGTCAAACAAGAAACTGCAAGTCGTCCTTCAAGAAAGAAGAAGTCAAACTCATGAAAGAGTTATTTGACCTACTAGAGAGATTATATATAAGTGAGCGTGACCTCATTTTGGAAGAGAATTCAATCAAGCAGCAACAAGTTTGATCAAGGATGATAAGAAGAGAAGAAAGAAGCCTAAACACCTAAGGAAGAGAAGAAGAGAGAAATCAAAGCTTTGTATCTATTTTATGGTTATATCTCTCACACGTGCCATGATATAGTGCATCATCTTACTACATCATGATAAAATTGAAAATGTCCTAAGTGAAGTCAAGTTTGGGTATTAAGAAAATCTACTTTGGAGGCCAAAGTATTAAGAATAAAGTATAAATTCAAGCAAAGCAAAAGGACTTTAATATTCCATAAGTACCATCACACGTGTGAAAATGCAGTGACTACTTGGGACGAAAATTTGCATGTCAAAGAAGTCGAAGTTGTCGGGGTCGAAGTTGTTGAAGAAATTGTTGGGGTCGAAGTTGTTAGGGTGCAAGTTGTTGTTGTACACTGTGAAAGAGGAGATCATCAAAGGAAGATTTGACTTGGTCTTGGAGGAGTCTTTGTCAAGGGTCATAGCTTTTGGAATTCTTCATTTAAAGTTCTATAAGAACAGAAGAATTGTTGCGGGTTTTCCTCTCGATAAGAGAGGTTTTAGATCTGACTGACAACCTACATTTTGTGTCTCCTTGTATCATTTATATTCATTGTTTGGTAGTTGTTTGATGATAAAGAAAACTCATAATAATAAAGTAAAAAAAGAAGGTAATCAAGTTAAGTAAAAATACATCACAAAAAGTTATCAAAATAAGAGAAATCACTTAATCTAGCTACCCCTAGATTTCTCAACATATAGTTAGCATTGTTGCCTCCCCAACAAGCAAAATGCATCTTCACAACCACTTTAAATACCATAATAACCAAGTATTGGATAGTAATTGTATAAACTTTCTTCCTTTGCTAAATAAAAGTCTCCATTCTCCTCAATTCACTTGTAGGACCATCATATCAAACGATATATCATTCATTGGCAACCAAATATCCCTTTGGACGCAACATTGGTATCACATAGGTTGATTGTGAATCTATTATACACCATTTCCTAACATAAAATTAATTATAATGATTGAGTATTAACTAACAATCCTATGGAAATATTTCCATGATCTACTGAGACACCTAGGTAACCATCCGTGGTGCTCACTAGTTCTTTAGGATAATTGTTTGAATACAAAATGTACTTGTCTCAATTATACACTTTATGCACCTACTAATTTGAGGTGTTTTGACAGAACATTATTCAAATGACCTTTAATCAAGAAGTAACTAGAGATATGAAACATGTAGCTATATTTCTCTTTCACCCGCAATACATGTTTCCTACATTCAACAAAGGGACATATACACAGAAACTAACCATCCATATATGACTATAGTAATAGGTATTTTTGTCCATAAAGGTAATTGAAACTATGCACCAATATCATCCCTCATGTTTGAGGTAATTCAAGTGGTTGTTGTTACCCCTCGAGCCAAGCCTAAGGATGCACTTATCATATTTCCAAATTAATTTAAATTGTGATCCATACACAAAATAATGAGATCCCATGTCATTTACCTCACCCACATAAATTCAAGTCATTGATTAGGTTGAGCTATGGTCTATAGAGTTGAAAAGTGTTACACATTGATTATATAAGATCTATAAAACTCTTATGCCAACTCTATGATAATTTCATGGTGTGTTTTTATTTAGCGTTTCACCTAGATTATAGGAAAATGGACATCCATATCCCATAGAAATAGTTACTCTAATACCATGCAGACAACTTGGAGAATAGAAATTTTTTCCAAACACCAAAAAACTACTTTGAGTGTTTTAGTTAATAAATAATTGTATACACATAAATACATAAAGTTTTAGCTTAAGAGAATTCAAACAAATTTTCTCAACATATTATTAATTTGATGAGAGAATATGTCAACCACACACCAAAATCAAAGTCAACTAGTTGCAAGAAAATTCTCATGTCCACTAGATATTTCAACCTCCTAAAAATTAGAAGAAAGTTATGTCACGATCACTGATAATAAGAATAGTCAAATATTGAGTATGATCCACTATCACATAATAATTTAGAGAAAACATGTATGAGTTATTAATTCCAACATCAGTGGTTTAGAATGGTCAAGTCACTATTGGTTTATATTACCATGTATATATGTAATCACATTATTTCTGTGGATATGTTGCTAAATTTTGGAAACCACAAGAATTTATGTCATCACTATTTGTTGGGAGAAGTTTCTAAATTGTGCTATTTTTAGTGTTGTTTAACCAACCAACCATGTGGCCACTGCTTTCTATGTGAGATTTCTAAAATATGGATTATGCATGAGGATATGTTAAGGGTACATTGAATGGAAATGAAACAAGAAGGTTATTGCAATATAAGTCACTAGGATGATTTACAATTCATGGGTAAATGATACATGCTTAATTAAAAATAATCTTGCACAAGAAATATAACCATGTGGTTTCTTGAGCTGAGCCTTTAATTCCAAAATCATTTTCATTTTATTTATATATATATATAAATAAATAAAATGAAAATGAATTTGGAATTAAAGGCTCACCTCAAGAAACCACATGGTTATATTTCTTGTGCAAGATTATTTTTAATTAAGCATGTATCATTTACCCATGATATATATATATATATATATATATATATATATATATATATATATTACAACTCTCTTTCTATAGTGTGTGCAAACACACATAAATGGAGTCTAAAAATTCAATATTTTGATCTTTTTCAATAGAATTTGTTAATAAAAATCTTGGTGAGACCACAAATTTTCATTTCCTAAAATGTGTTTTTGAAAGTATAAATAGATTTAGCACCCCAATAAAAACCTTCAAAACAAATCAATAACTGAAGTATCCAATTCCGCTAATTTCTATATATATTTACGTCGTAAGACGTTCTTATTTGAAAACAACTCCCCTAGCTGCGATTGTGTCCATGTCTAAGCCATTTGATCAAATGTTAGACAATTGAAATGTTTTAATTATTAGATCCAAAGTATATATATATATATATATATATATATATATATATATATATATATATATATATATATATATATATATATATATATATATAATGTTAGTTTTTTTATCTTTTTAATAAGTTAGATTGGATTTAGGTTTTAATGACTTTTGAGTTAAAATGTTGTTATTATTACACAAAAATGAAAATAAAAGTAAACTAAATAGAAATATTTTAATAAGAAACTATATTTGTAATTATAAAATATAAAACTATAACTTAAATTTGTGAATTTTCTTTGTACTTTTTTTCTTATGTATATAGAGAAAGACTCAACCAAGTTTGGAGTTAAGAAAATAAGCCATAATATAAAGAACAATATCTCAATCCAAAAAATGTCTCCATATTAAAATGACATTCACTTTATTGTATACCATGTTAGAAATACTGAGAGGAAGGCGAATCAATATTTCTTTTCAATTGTTAATTTTACCAGTTATATCACCTATATTTAGAACACAAAATGAACAATGATGGAACATATACTTTTATTAATTTCTTATTTACAATAAGTAAAGTACAATATTGATATAGGGCTCCAACCCTAGATGAAGACTCCAATATTCTAGGCTCCAAACTGTATTGTGCCAAGCACCGACTTTACTTCCCAAGGCTCTAACCTTTTCAGTTTGAGGCACCAAACTCTAGGGCTTCAACTCTATCTCTGGTACAGGCTCCAACCTGGTCTCTTGAGGACTCCTATCCTCTATGGCTCCAACCCTATCTTCCAAGGCACCAACCTTGTTTCTATGAGGCTCCAACCTCTTGCTTCAATTCTTCTAGATATATTTGGTTATACTTCATGGCTTCCAATATCTTCTTCAACAAGCCCTGACAATCTTCAGCTATCCCCTCACTTATTCTCCACGTCACTTCATTAATGACAACCTTGTCCTTCTCATGAAGGTGTGACCACTTCTCTTCATCATACCCAAACACAAATATCCAAGGTTACCTCATGATGACTAATGCATCATGACCTTCGAAAATATCTCCAAAATTTTCTTCACAAGTTCCTTAATAGGTGCTCCAATGATGTCTTCAAAATTGTCTTTAAGGTGCTCCAACAAGATCTCAATTCTTTAATAGCTGCTACAAAGAATATTCTCCAAATGTGTTCAAGGATGAAATTTAACTTCAACAAGGATTCATGGATATCTCCAAGGCTGGCACACAGGATGTTCTTCAACAATTCTGCTCCAATGGAAGGGAGCGAATCCAAAAATGAAATCAAGTCTATCAAGGTTGCCTTCCAATTTTTCCACTGAATGTTCTTCAAAAAATTCTCTTGTGCAATGTAATGTTCGAAGAGTACTCTTTCTAAAGTTTCCAAATGTCTCCAAGAATGTGACTGTCCAATGCTATCATCCTTCAATATGACTGCTCCAGGATATTTAATATGTTTCTTCAAAACACTTCACCTCCCAATGGTCTAAATAATTTCCAAGACTTCTATTTATTCCATATCTAGCAGTCTTGAGGTGTTAAGGCCAGGTCCAAATTCCATAATTCTGGGTTATTTCAGAGGACGTCTGTCTCCACAATTGAGGACCAAGGTCTTATAGTTCTGAGGTATATATATAACTCTCCAATAGTGCACATAACTTTTATATGTCTGAGTTCTAAAGTTGCACTAGAAGGCTGACCATAATGATTATTGCATTTAGCTGTTGTTTGATACACAAATCCAAGGTGCTGAAGGTATTCGAGCTTTCCTTGTCACAGGTTTGTTGTTCGAGACTCAGTTTAGCTAAACATAATCTTATCACAATGCTGCAAAAATTGTTCCTTCACTCTATAACACCTTCTAGCAAGTAATACAGGTATTGTCCAAAATTCCAAGGCAGTGAACACTATTCTGGTCACAGTTTCGAAGGTTTTTGTGTAGCCCTTTGTCAGAGATCAAAAGGTTTCCAGCACTTAGTCACAAGTCTAAGGTATTGTGAGGGTTTTACTTGATGTTTTACAACTCCTTATCATGGATTTTTAACCCAAACACTTGTCTTCAAAAACTCCTCAGTGGTTCCACAGTGCTGCAAAAAGTTTCAGCAATATAATCTGAGTTCTCTTGAGCATCCCCTTAAAAAAAAGTGTCCCAAACAAAAGACTTTTAACTCCTCGTCATCCTCGTGTATGTTTTGTCTTAAATTCTATGTCTTTTTACTGAATTTTTTCCTGCCAAGAATGAGGATTTACACTTATATTTATAATAGTTTTGACATATATGAAAGGACTTGAAATTTGGGTGAAGGAGCCGACATGAGGAATTGAGTTAGGGTTGGCTAGAAATAAAAATATAATATTAAAACTTGAAAATTTATTTTCTCTTCAACTACTAGGAATTTTCGAGCAAGTGATAGCTCATTAGAAAGATAAAAATTTACTCTATAAGATGGTATAGAAGTCAATTTGAAAGGACGCTTCTAAGGAAAACAAATTTTCTTTGTGGCTATCCTTAATTTTTGTATGCAGAAAGTGAATAGGACAACATGGCTTCTTCATTGCTTGGCTTCTCCTTTGTTTTTCTTCTCCATTATTTGGCTTATCAATCATATGATCATAGTGTCATCATATATGACATCCATGTCATCATGATAGGTATAGCATCATGTATTCAATAATAGTGCAGTAATATGTCATAGTGAAACATCATCATTAGGAAAGTTATAAGATAGTAAGATAGTCTTCCAACCACTGAATGAGATCAAGTGCATGCAACATTAGATAAAGTACTTCTTAGGGCTTCCTTCATTAGTGGTTTGAATTATTCGTGCCTTGCCATCTTCATTGATGGTATCCTAGTCAACCAAGAGTCATAGCATCATCATCTGGAACCAGACCTCTCAATAATATTGACATCTTGGTCAATGCCATATTGACATCAATGACAACCTTGATTAACATACCAAGACTATTTTTGTTCATATACAATTTCTGACAAGCATGCACTTGGAGCTCAGATATGTAGATGAACTTGGAGTAAACTCATTTTTTGTTAATAAAAATTCTCTTTATTTACATCTATGTTATATATATTGTACTAGAATATATATAAAATATCTTATTTCAGTTACATGCTCATTTCATGTTTGTTTCAGAATATTATTAATCACAAAGAAATTTCACCCCCAATTTCCTATTTCTATATCTATAACAAAATTTATATATATGTGAACATATTATGTTGTTTTACATATATGTTTTCATCCCCACTTGCCTATTTCAATATCTATAACAAAATCTTCTAATATCATCAATATCTTTGAAACCTTCACGGCCTACTTCCTTCTCTGCAACATCTTATTTCTTCTAGGCTACTCTTTCCTATGCTATTTTTGCTTCCTTCTCTGCAACATCTTATTTCTTCTAGGCTACTATTTCCTATGATATTGTCTTACAATGTTTCTTTTGCAACATGTGGTGCAATTTCTAGTTAAGAAAACTTAATAAAAAATATGCCCTTAAAAGATCCAAAATGTTGAATTTCTAGACTAGGCTTATATATAAGGTGGAGTCTAAACATTATACATTTTGGCCATTTTCACCAAATAGTGATGATTTTTTCTTTTTGGTGTGCTTGCAATTTTTTGTATCTTAATATGCATTTGTGAATGCGTGAATGAATTGGGTTCCTCAAAAATCCTAAGGCACTTTAATTGTACAAACTCAACAACTCAAATATGTAATTCCAACCATTTATGGATAAAATTTAAGTAAAATTGATTGGATAATACTCTTGGAAAACATAAGGTGTTGTCTAAATGTTTGACATTCGACATGTTTCATCAAAATTATGGGATACAACTCTTGATGATATCATAATGTTCCATTTCTTAAAATATCTTTTTGAATGCATAAATGGATTCAATACCCCGAAAACACATGATGAAGTCAAATTATACAAACTTAACATCTCAAACATGCAATTCCAACAATGTCTAGATGGATTTTAGGTAAATTCATTAAACAATATACTCGGAAAAAGGCAAAAAATAAAATTTTAAAATTATGTGTATATGTAAGGTGGAGTATAAACATTTTATGATTTGATCTATTTCACTAGAACGTGATGATATAAGTTTTGGACAGGTTATAATTTTACATTTCTTTAAATGCATTTTTCAACAGATAAATCAATTTTGGACCCTAAGAATCCCTTGGGGAGCTCCGATTGTATAGATTCAACAAACCAGGTCAATATTTTCAACAATTTCTATATGAATTTTAGTCAAATTTGATTGGAAAATATGTCAGAAAAAGGACCAAAACATAGAATGTTCAAATGTAATTATATAACATGCAGTTTAGTTGCTTTACATTTTATTTTTTTCATTGAAATCTAATAATACCAATCCTTAGTGAGATCACAACTTTTCATTTCTTAAAATACATTTTTGATTGCATAAATCGATCCATCATCATGAAAAACCATTAAGGCACTTGGATTCCATAGACTCAATAGCCCAAATTTTTAATTCCAACACTTTCTAAATGGATTTTAGGAAATATTGAATAAAAACAATTTCTAGAAAAAGGGCAAAGCATAAAGTGTTTAAATTATGCTTGAATAAAGGGTGGATTGCAAATGTTAAATGTTTTGGAAATTTTCACTATAATCTAAGGTTAGAATATTGGTGATATTGAAAGTTTATATTACTTAAAATTCACTTTTGAGTGCATAAATGTATTCAACACCCTAAGAAATCCTTAGGGCACTATAGTTGTATAGATTCAACAACTCAAATCTACAAAACCAATAATTTATATATGGGTTTCAAGAAAACTTGATTGGAAATATGTGAAATGTAAATGTTTGGACTATTCTTATATATAAGTTGGAGTCAAAATGGTCTCAGTTTTGGCCTTTTTTAGGAATTTGGTGATACAGTTCTTGGCGCAATATAAATTTTCTATTGTTTAAATTTCATTTTGAATGAATAAATAGATTCAGGGCAATAAAAATCCAAGAACTAAGATTCTGCAGACTCAAAAACTCATAAGTGTAATTCCAACAAATTTTCGATGAATTTTAGGAAAAATTTATTGAAAGTATGATAAAAAAATGAACTTAAAACATTTAGACTACAATTTAATAAGGAGAATTGGAATTGACATCTAGATAATAGGAATGAATCCTAATCTAAGGCACATGTTTAACTGTGAAACAAACTCACTCCAATAATACATATACTCCATTAATTTCAACAATCCCCCTTAATGGAGAAAGGGTTCACTTTCACTCCTAACATCTCCCTAAATAATTCAAATTTAATTCATCCAAGGGGCTTGGTGAAAATATCTGGAGCATTCTCATAGGTACTACAATATTCAATAAATATTTCTTTAGACTGAACCTTTTCACTAACAAAGTGAAACTGAGTATCAATATGATTTATGTTTTTGTGAAACACAAGATTGTTTTCCAAATTGATTGAGCTTTGGTTGTCACATCGGATTACTGTAGCATCTTTTTGTTCTTCTCCAACATCATGTAGAAGTATCCACAAAAAAATTGCCTCACATGTAGCTGCACACATAGCTTGATACTCTGCTTCTGTTGAAGACAAGGTTACAATATTCTTCTTTGCGTTTCTCCATGAGATGACCCATGACCCAATACTGAAAGAATAACCTATTATGGATCTTTTTTCATCCATATTTCTAGCCCATTCTGAATCTGAAAAACCTATCAATCGAACATCAAAATAATCAATATATTTAATACCAAAGTCTAAGGTTCCTTGAAGATGCGTTAATACAACTTTCACCGCCACCCAATGACTCTCAAGAGGCTTTGACATAAACTAACTCAATGCACTAACTAAAATTTAGCTAAGTCATGTCTAGTTGTAGTCAAATAAATTAGACTCCCAATTAGGTGTCTATACAGTGTAGCACCACCTCCTTAGAACCATCATCATTCTAAATTTTGACATTCCGTTGTAAAGGTATAAAGGAAACTTTTCACTGATCCATTATGAATTTCTTCAATAAACCCTTGATGTACTTTCCTTCAGACAGAAATGTCTAGCCAGAATCCCTCCAAACTTCAAGACCCAAACAATAGTGTAGCTCTCCAAGTTCTTTCATCTCAAAAACTTGTGACATCTGTAATTTGATTTCTTTAATCAACTTGTTAGCATTTCCTATCACAATCAGATCATCAACATATAAAGAAATCAAAACAATCTGCCCCTTTTCATAGGAAAAAATATACACATTTGGGTCATTTTTACTCCTCTTATGGCCATTATGCAAAAAGAAAGAGTCTATTTTTTCATACAATGACCTGGGTGCATGTTTCAATCCATACAATTCTTTCCTTAATCTACAGACTAAGCGGTCTTGCCCCTGTTCAATAAATCCTTCAGGTTTTTTTAAATATGCCTCTTCTTTCAATGCACCATTTAAGAAAGAAGATTTCACATCTAGCTGATGTATCTTCCAATGATGTTTTGTAGTTAAGTCTATTAACATTATAATGGTGTTTAACTTAGCTACATGGGAGAATGTTTCTTCATAGTCAATACCTTCTTTCTACGAATACCCCTTAGCCACCATCCTAGATTTATATTTGTCTATGCTACCATCTACTTTAAGCTTAGGCTTATATAACCATTTACAACCTATGGGTTGTTTTCCTTCACACAGTTCAACTAGATCCCATGTTTTTTTTCTAATTATGGACTCATATTCTTCTTTCATGGCTACCCTCCATTCATCAAACTGAATTTCTTCATTATAACTTACAAGCTCAGTAAAATCTAAAATATTGGTCATAAGAGCAAAGTCTTTATACCTTGTTGGTAATTGTGTCTGCCTACCTGATCTCCTTGTTAGCGGACTTGCCTCAAATCTCCAAATTTCAGCCACTAAGGCTCCAAATTTTAGCCACTCAGGTTCCCCTGTTGCCACTAAGGCACTCCAATGACTAAGGCCCTTAATTCAACTTGTAAGGAATTCACAAGAGCCTAAGGATCACGAGCTCTAATACCATGTTAAAAATACAAGAAAAAACTTATATACTGAAAACTAGCAGCTCATAGGTGAGCAAACTGCACCTAGAGACTACCCATGGAGAGAATGCCCTTTTCATTAATCATTAGAATCCTAAAAATATAAGTTTACAACATAATATGGAGAATTAGAACCGACACCTAGATAATAAGAATTAATCCTAATCTAGGACACACCTATAATTTTGAAACAACCTCACTTCAATAATACATATTCCCCATTAATTTCAACAATATAAATATTCTAAGAGTTTTTTATAGGGTTGAATTTATATATGTACTCAAAATACATTTTAAATAATAAAAAAATCAAAATTTAACTAATAAAATTATTTCACTAAATTTCAAAAAAAAATCCAAAACTTATAATAATTGAACTCTTTATTTACTAATTTTGATTAAATTTGTAGACTCAAGAAATTTTATAGCATGCAATTATACAATGAAGAGTACCCTTCTTTCCAAATTTATGCGATTCGCGTTCATGTTTCGACTTTTCCCGTACATAAATTTGGTCCACTTTTTGGGACTTTTTGGAATAACGTAATTACACCGAAGGTGTGTTCTTTTGAGGCACTTCACCAGGGATCATCGTCAACCCTTTTGTTTTCCTCTATTTGTACAATTATCATTGCACTAGAGGCCACCGTCTTTTTTTTCTTTCTTCACCATAGTTACTAAATTCGGCTGTATCAAATCAATTTGGAAATTTTCCTTTTTTTGTTTTTACCATAATTACTAAATTCAAATGTATCAAATCAATTTGGAGATTTTCTAACTGATTTATTCGTGAATTATAATACGATACAGAGTTTTTGATTACTCAAAAAAAAATTATATTTGGTAGATTCGAGCTTCGTTTTTCCACTAATATATGCAATGTGCTCTCCCATTGGCGTTCAGAACCCAGAATTTGATCTGGCCTCTTCTCCTCTTCGTTTGACAATGAATTTGAAAGAACATGGTTCCTATCTGTGGATTCATCCCTCTTCTCTGACTGCCCATCTGCTGATAAAACCATCTTTAGGCTTTTTGGTTTCGAATTGTAACTTTGTTCTCTGTTTTCCATATGGGCTCTCAAGATACCGTGAGTATGTCTGAATGGTTTTGTCGCAACCACTGAACAGGAAAATTCCAGTGCAAAAATTTCCTGACTTCCAAAACTAAAACACATTTTGTTGCTTCTTCATATGATTATTCTTCTATTGCAATCAATTACCCTCGTATGTTCAAATTTAGAGTGCAACATATCACTTGCTGCTGCCAATAAATCTGAAAGTGGTAAAGCCATTTGTTTCTACTAAAGTGCAAAACAGAAACAACAAATATAGATGCAGCCACTCCAATTGCCCTGGCCGCGAAATGACCACTACGTGATGCCTTTAACCGCATCTATTGATGTTGATGTTGCTGGTGAGTATCAATTAAATACAAGAATATTTGTTTATCTAAATATATAAAGCCTACAGTTATCTGATCGATAGAGGTAATGGGAAATTGCAATGAAATTTTAGTGGAGAGAAATCCCTCTGTTGTAGAGACAACGCTTTTCATGCCAACCTTTGTCCCAAAGACTATGTGATTTGATAGTAAATGAACAGCAAGGCAAAATTTGAATGGACTAAAACTCCGTTCTTTCTTGTTTTTGGATGATCAGTCACAATATTGAAAACAAAAGAAAATGAAAATTTTCCAGTTTTTAATGAGCATAAATAAGTTAAATTCAACATTTTCCAAGTTTGAATTTTTTAAAGTTTAATGAAAATATGGTTGATTGAAGAAAGTCTCGATCACTTGAGCATAAAAATTTCATATGTATCTTCATCATTAGGAAAAAAGTAAATTTATAAGATGGAAACAAATATTAATTTAATAAATAAAATATAGTTAAATTATTAATTTAATAAAAAACAATATTCGTTAAATTTATTATTTACATTTACACCTAAGGTGTATTATTGTGAAACATTTCACCAGGGACCATCATCAACCCTTTTGTTTTTCTCTATTCGTTCCAGCAAAAAAGTATCATTACACCAAAGGGTACTCTCTGTTTTTTCTTTTTTTACCATAGTTACTAAGTTAGGTTGTATCAAATCAATTTGGAATTTTTCCAATTAGAGCTTGGTTCCACCACTAATATATGCAATATTGGGGAGCTCAAAGGATATTGGAGTATGCGCGATCCCCTTTGTGTCGATTCTTCTTGGTTCAATGCTCAGCCATGGGGTCTCGCCCATTTATAACCCCGAGCTCTATTTACATTTGGCCATAACTGCCACCTTCTTTGTTGGTGTCTTGTAAGCATACTTGGGCATTTTCAGGTATAAGCTAATACATTTATATACTCTTATTTCAAAACCAATTGCTAAGCCTTTGTCATTGCAGATTTCCTGAATATTTTAAAAATTGAGATTTAGAAGATATTGTCATATTCCATAATATTTTCAAAATATGTCATTGACATAAAAAACAAAAGCCCATTATTCAATAAAACAATGGTCCTGAATTTTTTCAATTGCTATTTTCTGATTTGATATTCTATGGAACAGGTTAGGGTTCATCATAGACGTACTTTCTCACGCAATTTATTTCTCATAAAGTTGCCACTGATGAGGCTTGCTGATGTTGGAAAACTTTATGTGTGCAGTGGATATGGGAAACCATCATGCTTGGAGTATTCTTTTTTGTTTTACTTTTGACCACCCATTATATCGTCAGTAAAGCCTACTCTAAATCTTAAGAGTACCATTTATGATGAAAAATGAAAAGAGATTTTTATATTGATAAAAAATTGTGAAAAATACTATTTCATATATGTTCTTATTCAACTTTGATAGATTATGCACTTTCTAAAACAAAAATGCTAATAAAGAGATTGTGTTGTGGTGAGAGAGTAAGAAAAGACCATGGTTATTCTGGATCTCTACTGCAACTCCGCTGATATATCTCTCATTATAGGCAGTCTGCTGGTTTTTATCATGCATGCAGATAAGCACGGAGTGGAAGTTGCATGAAAATGATCTAATTCTTCAGTATAAATCTAGTGTGTAATGATTTACGTAGATTTCTGCTCTAATTTTAATTCGGTCAGGTGGGCTCTAATTTTAAAAATCAGTAATTTTTAAATAGAAAAAATTTATATTAAAAAAAATTAATAATAAAAAACAAAAAAATTGCATTAAAACATTTTTGAAAAAAATAAAAGAACAATAATATCTAAATTTATATTAAAAAAAATTCATATTAAAAAAAAAACAGCTCTAAACATTTTTGAAAAAAGGAAAAAATAATAATTTCTGAATTTACATTATAGAAATTTCATATTAAAAAACAACTGTGGACATTTTTGAAAAAAGGAAAAAAACAATAATTTCTAAATTTATATTATAGAAATTTCATATTAAAAAACAAGCGTGGTTGAAAACAATAAGTTTATAAAAAAATAGCACTTATAGATGAGTTTTGTATTAAAATGAAATGTTTTTTTGTCTTTTGGAAGAGCAAAAAACACATACTCTTTCCTCCCACAATTATTTTGGCATGGCTCTCCAACAATTATTGGCCCCTATGTACCCTTTTTGTTAATGATTACGAGTAGAATTAAACTCTTCAATATAATATTTTTTCTTTTTCTTTAACTCTTTATCCAAATACACTTGTGAAGTTTATCTCTAAATTGTGATTTCATATTATTTAAAATATAATTTTAATTATAAATAAACTTATTTTGCAAACAAATTCTATTATTTAATCAAATTGTAATTTTATATTTTCAAATTATTATTAACATATTGTACCTTCTGTGTATCTTTACACTTCTGAAGCAACTTCTGTAATTTGAGTTGGGTATCTAGAACATGCAATTGTATGCTGAAGAATATCCTTCTTTCTCGATGTATGTGAGTCCCACCTCTTTTGATTTGTTGGGCGGTTATGCATTCACTTTTTCCATACACAAGTTTCATCCTTTTTCTTTTTCTTAGCCAGAGTAATTTAATGTAAGTTGAATTAGGCGTCTGGAACGTGCAATGGGACGATGAAGAGTTTCCTTCTTTCTATTTGTATTCCAGTCCCACCTCCACCTCTTCTAATTTGTTGGGAGTGCATGTATCCAGTTTTTCCATACATAAATTTCGTCAATGGTTGTTTTTTGGACTAATTTAAAGTATGTTGAGTTTCCAGTCCCACCTCCACCTCTTCTGATTTGTTGGGAGTGCATGTATCCACTTTTTCCAGCATGTATCCACTTTTTCCATACATAAATTCCGTCAATGGTTTTTTTTGGGACTAATTTAATGTAAGTTGAGGTGCTTCAATGCTTTTTAATGACAGTCCATATAAGTGATAATTGGAAAATTTGAAAATGAGAGTTCTAAGTGATATTCTAACAAATTTAAGAGGGTAGATTAGTTACCATCATGAGTTAAATTCTAGTGGGAAACTGATAAAAACATGTCATTAATATATAAATCATTTTTCCTACATAAACCTAAACCCTAACCCTATACCTATTCCGGCCAAATAAAATATTAATAAAAACATTGCGCTAATATAGATATTTCCTCCTCTCAATACTAAAACTGCAGAAGCCTAACCCTATCACCGCCAAAAGAAAAGAGTAGAAAGAAACATTCATATTCAATACCCTCGCGATATCGATGGACAACTCACATTCATATTCAATATTTCTTCGTCTTATCCTTCAGAGACTACACTAAGGAGATTTGCAGGTTAAAGACCATGCATTTTTTCCCCATGCATTATTCATTGCAAATTTCTATTATCCTTCATTAGGGCTAAAACATTCATCCCCAGGTTCATTTACAGGTATTATCTGCTCTTTCTTTCACATCTGAATGCACGAACGATCTGCAACATGAAACAGAGAAGTAGTCGAGTGTAGGGAAGTATGTGTTGCTACATATTCCATTTTGTTAGCTGTTTCTGTTACAACCAACCAACATATCAATAGAAAAATCTGTTTCCGTTTCTTCGCATCCTAACATGGTTTCCATTTATGTTGAGATATTAAAGTATTCGACCCTGAAAAGGATATGAGGGAACCGATGCGAAAAAATTTCCTTCGGCCTGTGACTACAACGCTGGCCAGAATCTAAATCAATGCCATGCATTTTAGTTCTATGAGAACTCGGTATTGAGCTAGGAAGCACGATAACCATAGTGGATGTGCAGGACATTAGCGGTCAATGAATTGCTCGCACTGCTCGATGGACATGGCCACCTTGCAGCGCCTTATTCTCAAAAGATAGATAATTATTCATACGATTAACTGTGCTTCGTTTTCTAGAAGAGTAGCTCCGCCGAAGTTGCCATATTCAAGGCGCAAAAACAGCATCAATCAAACACGAATTATAGTTGTCATTATATGTGAATTTCCTTTTGCAAATTAACACCTGTAATAATTTGTTTGCCTTGCTCTAAAACCACTCCTCTCTACTCTCCATGCACGATACTTTCGAGAATGCAAGGCCAAATTCAAGTTATGCTAAATTTATTATATTTGTTTGTTTCAATTTATTTTAAAGATTTTATATTATCAAAATTTCTTCCTAATAAGAAGGACTTCCACTCATCTTATCATAGACAACAAAAGAAGCGAAAACGAGACAGGTTTAAAATGCAATACAAAACATCATTGAACCATAGATATATTGCATATTTAAAATATATTAAGAGTAAACAGAAGAAATGGGTGCAAAGACTCTTGCACTGGAATGAGTAGGTACATTAGTATTAGTATCACATTGGAGATGCCTTTCTACACAAACCAGTCTTGTATTAAGCTTATCCATGAAGTATTGGTTCATCAACATATTTTTAATAAACTTTAGTGAAGTAAACATTTTATATTTTTCCACTTATTTTTCCTTCGGGAAAAAACCAAGTAGAGTCTTCATATGCCAATGTATTGCTATCAAATTAATGTATTGCTTCCATTGTCCCCTAGTGTGACCAAGATCCAGAACCTAGCAGGATTCCTCCTCAAGTATCTCAGAATCATAGTAAGATTGCTTCTGGTACCATGCCTTAGTTTATAGTTTTCTTATTTCACACTAGGTCTCAAGAAACACAATATCTGAATCTTGGGAAAAAGGCCTTGCCTTGTGTGGACCCTGTGGGTTGCTGCCCCCAACACCTTGCCTACACCACATGTGTTGTCTGGGAGGCTTGGTGAGTGGGCGGGGATCAAAATTTTGAGAAATCAATGAGTAACCAAGACTTGCAAATAGAGAAAAGTTTCCTCCTAAAACAATAACACTTGCAATACACAGGTAGACTTTGAAACCACAACCTTCACCACACATATTACAAAAACATGCACCCAAAGAGAAACCATTAATATCCAACTCCCCGGAGAAAACAAGGCCTCCCCCTTGAAGGCTACATTGACCTCGGAATTCAGACATATACAAAGGCACAAAAAATTCCAACACCAAGACATACCACACATCTTCCCTCCTAAAATAAACCAGGAGGGTGATCCTAAACGAACGAGTTTTGGAAAACATAACTTGTAAAGCCCCCTGAATTAGACTGTAAATGAACATGACCTCCACGGGCCAAAATAGAATAGACTAAAGCCAAATTTTCCTTAATTCATACCCCAACCCTAGCACAACCAACATAAGAAACGAATTGATCGAGACGAAACCAACAATACTAGAAATAATTACAAGCATACCAAGAAAGCCATGAGGAATGAAACCTACACAATTAAGCGTGCCTTAACAGTTGATATCACTCGTTCTCTACCTCTTTGAGACCCACATTGTAGCAAAACATTCTCCTCTAGCTAGCAGAAGAAATTCCTGCCCATGTCCACTTCTCCAGCTCCAAGCAGAAATCACACCCCTCAATACTAATTCCATGCTCGTAGACAGGCCAAGATATTTCAACATGGGAGGCCAACTCCTCGACCTCTCCGCTACTCCAACCTCGAGCTCTTACCACCAAGACTAATATCAATTCCATCAAACAACCACTTTTATTTATTTCCTTGACTACATGTTGATGCATGTGAGGGATGAGCACGCCCCTTGTTATTTAATTCACTTTAGATGGGTAGGGTGGTGGCGTTGCCTCCGATACCCTCTCTTAGAATCTCAACTTACCCTCCAGATAGAATGTATGCTATTATAAATAAGGTAAAGATAAAATGGAGATACCCCCTCTTAGAATCTCAACTTACCCTCGAGATAGAATGTATGCTATTATAAATAAGGTAAAGGTAAAATGGAGGAGAAAATATTTAATAATAGGTAATAATACATTAAGATTTATTCCGAACTTTTAAATTGAGAAAATATTTTCTTATAAATATATTAAATTTTAGTTAGTTAAAATAAATTTTATAAAAAGTATTAATTTAATAAATACATTATGATATATTAAATAGATGGCCATAAATCAATTAATGATTAGGCTTTATGATTTAGTGAAGTTTAACCTTTTATTTTACTTTTTATTTTTTTTAAACTCATATAAAAAAAATTATTTGTAGAAAAATGAATTACATTGAGTACATATAAGTAACATGGAAACTTTTAAGGATGAAAATTTATCTTAAAGATTAGAAAATTTTGGCGAATTTTACTAATTCATAATATGCAAACTATGAAATGCTTAATGATATTTTAGTAAAAATATTCAAATTTATAATGATTTAATATAATTTTTATAAAATTTTAGTGATTTTTAAGGTAAAATATTAATTTCTTATAAAATTTGGGCGATTCATTTTTAGGAAAAAAAGAAAATTGGTGAATATTCTTTTGGAAAAGGTATGGAAAATTAGCTCATCTGCAAATACTAGCCCATAAAATCTTCCCTAAGTAACAAGAGACCAAAATTAATGACGTGGGAGTTTATTCCTCCAACCAGGTATGACATAACTAATCACCTTTTATTTATCTAAACATATGAAAATTATCACTTCTCATATCAAAATTAGTATTTCCCTTTTAATTTGAACTTGGTTCTAATGGTCATATTCCCATTTGCATGTAGTTAAAATTTTAATCTCCATTATAAAGAAAATATATATATTTAATGTTGATATAACTTTGGGGGAATGCATTTAACCACCCTAGTAGCCTAGTAGTTACCCAAGTCGTTCATTCCACAACTTTATCCTATTTTCTATAGTTGAGAGGGATAAATCCATGCTCCATATGCTAATGCACCACAACATATATGCTTGAATAATGGGGCTTACAAAAAACTTGGGGAAATCAATAAATCTCCACTCAAATACTCAAATGTGAGTAATAAGACTTATATGCGTGAATAAGAGGAATTCAACAAACTTAGGGAATTCATATATCCACTCAAATTTTCAAATCTAAATACTCACCAATCGTATGTTTCTAACAATAGTTGATTGGCCTACTCTCTTGCTATTTATTATGAATAAATGTAAGAGAAAATAATTTATGGCTAGCAATAATAAGAGACATAGAGAAAAAAAATATTACAATAAAAAAATCAATCCATTAAGTAAACTATATTACATGAAATATTATATACAATACCATGATATATTAATACATTATGCCCATAAACCATCAAAATAATAAAGCAATTGACAAAATTAAATCAATGTTGATTCGTTGTGTTTTCTTTGGTTTCCATGCATAAACATGGAGAAATTAATCCATAGTGATTCTATGTTTTAGCCCTTTAGTTTAACACCAATCATAATAGGATTAGTCTAAGTTGCTTAATACTTTGATCACCTCACAACATTGAGAGAGTTTTGCATATAGATTTTACATTAAAGTCTTTCAATAATACACTTCAATGTTGAAAGAAGCAACGAGCAATTTGTAGCTAATGAAAAATTAAATCTCTTTTTAGAATGGTCTCTGAGATAGGAAATGAACAATATTTTAAAAAATCCAGAGATTACGATGAACACTTTGCGATGAAAACTATGAAACATTGCTCTAAAACCTCTTGCTTCCTATCCCTTGATGCTTTTATTCACATCGTTTCTATTCCCATCCTCATTGCCTAGCTCAAGATAAATCTCAAGAATTATAGAATTATATGAAAGGGGAGACAAGGGCTCAAATAATCCTCATAGAATCAATCAAGGATTCCCTCATCCCTTATGTAGAAAAGTTGGAGAAATCGAAGTATATCTATGAGAAACTGGTAGAATTGTTTTCAATAAGCACTCTAGGAGAAGTCATATCATTGAGAACCAAAATACAAAAAATGATGGTATTAAAGGAAGAAGGGATAGCCTCATAACATATGAGTGTGTCACAAGTAAGATACCAACAACAAGAACTAGGAGAAATAATGTCTCGTAAATAAATTATCATCATTGTACTCAATGAACTACCTTATGAATGGGGAAAATTTGTATCAAACCTCTATGGAAAGAAGGAATCCACTCCATTGAGTGAAATTTGGTCATTATGTAACATTACAGAAACTAGGCTGAAGGAAAAAAGTGATTTTGGATCAAATGAACAAGTTCAAGCTTATGCTGCCATGGTTAGGAGAAAAGGAAAATTTGGAAAGTTTGATCCTCCGAAAAAGAAGAAGATCAATATGTCAAAGATAATTTTCTATGAGTGTAATGAATATGGGCACTTTACAATGAATTTTCCTAAACTCAAGAAGGGAAACAAAAATATAAAGGAAATAAATGAAGCCGATGTTACCGAAGAAGTGGAAGAAACATAAAAGAAGAAATCAAAGGAGGAAGTGAAATATATCTACTATGACTGAGATAATATCCTTTACTTAGTTGTTTTTTGCTATAGAATATAATACGAAGCATCACAATTATGATAGGAAGCATAATATCATGATAGATATGACATCATCATAGAAGCATGGAAGGAGAGCTGAAGTAGAAAGTATACATGGTTATAGCAGTCATCATGATAAATATGGCATCTCCATTAGAATCATATTATAACAATCGAAGTAGAAGTATATATGGTTGGAGGAAAGTCATTTAGTAAGATAGAAGATAAAAAAAGGTCAACATACATCATCGTTATTAGAAAGGATAATTTGCAAAATTAGGATCATCGATATCCTCCACAAGAATATTTATAAGAAGGTTCACCTCTACCCGGAAGAAGCAAGTGTCTCATTGATTTTCTACATTCCACCTTGTGCGGGATCCATTGTTCAGAACAAATATGGTATGGTGACTGTTGGAACAGGGTCTCCTACGAAGTTGTGAATCTTGTCCATTTTGTATATTTTTTATTATATTTAGTCAAACACAGGGGTTTTGGGGTGGGTCAAAGCCCCTAATGCATTGTAAGCGGGTCAAGGGTAGACCAAGAGTGTGCAAACCACAGTTTGTGGACCATTGAATGTGTAGGCTAAAGTGCTATAAATAGTCGAACCTTTTAAGTCGATACATAGGAATGAATAGAGATTGATGCTAAGTGTGAACTATTAGATTGAGGATTGGGTTATTGGGGAAGGAATCCTGCTGGCTGTGTGCGCAGAGGTCCCTAGTCCTGTTGTGTGCAGATCTTGTTGGCTGTGTGTGCAAGTGGGTTTTTGGATATGTAACATACTTTTTGATAAGTAATATATGCGAAGTATTGTGCATATCTGATGTTGTTTGATCTATCTGGTTATGGTTAGTGTGGACTTAAATTATATATGATTATGTTATGAGCTATGATTTATCTGTGTTATGATAACTGTATCTGCAATCTGATTAAGTCTACTGTGAATATACCATTTTATGCTTATACTTGGTTGTTCGCATGTGGATTCGCGCCTGTTATTTAAATCTAGTAAAGCCATACTTTGGTCAATCATTGAAATACATAAAAATAACCTCTGACTGCAAAAATCTAATAGTTTCTAAATGGCACGACTTACCTGCTCTCTCTCTCAGGGTGTGGAAACCTGGTTCCAGCACCCACCCATACTGCTTCGGGTGAGACTTTGGCTTACGCAAGTAGGTCACTGCAGAAAGGGCTACTAGTATAGGGGTTTTTTGGCAAACCTTAACCTTCGAACCTGGATCAGGACCCCCTAATCCAAAAAATGGTTCCGTTGCCGGGATCGGGAGCATTTTAAGAGAGGGTTCGAGTAATGTCAAGGCCGTATTGGAAGCCTGAAGGAAAATAAATTGATGAATGGTTCAAACAGCAAGTTCAGGAATGTGGAGTAAAATAAAACTGTAGTACGAAGTTGACCACTAAAGAGTGGAAGAATAAGTATATTTTTACAGAGATCTACGAGATATTCTTTGTAACAATTGTGATCGAGCTCTAAAAGTGGCTTGCAAGGTTGGTTCAATTTCAGAAGTGTTGGAAGGATGAGTGGGTTATGCAGTGGAGCACTGAATTGATCCAAAAACTTTAAAAAACTGATAACACCATCACTCACATGGTGAATCACTGGGTGGAAAGTCTACTGGAGGGTTCGTAACAGAATCTTCTATTGATCAGCTCGTCTCCTACTCTATAGTAGAGCGAAGATTCTTCAAGGGTTTCTGGGGTAAGTTTCTAAGGACCTTACTGCTACTGATTAAGATATTACTGTGCGAAAAGAGTATTCTATGTAGCCATACTGAATTAATGACCTCTGATCTCGACGGGAGTACAACATGAAGAAGAAAATAATATCAGACCAACCAAGAGGGGGATAGATCTATCTACAATCCGGTGAGAGAGGGAGCTGTGCAGAGTCCTCTGACCACACCACCTTCCAACCAGCATAGGAGTAAGAACTCACCTACACCTCCATCACCACCGGAAGGCGACATGGCTGTGCACATGAAGCTGCCTACCTTTAAGGGTGTGGGGGATGAAGAAATGGATCAGTTCTAGTTTGTTTCCGGATCGGTTTGGACTGTACAGAATGTAGCTAGTGATATGGTCAAAAGGGCACAATTGTCCTTGGCCTATGAAGGAAGAACTTTAGACTGATACATGGGATATATCGGCTAGCATTCAAACGCGACCATTGAAGATATCAAGAACGCCTTGAAAGAAAAATTCAAGAAGCCTAAATCTTACTCCCAAATAGTGGTCGATCTAAAATATTTCAAGCAGGGGGCCTCTGAGTCAGTGTGGGAGGCCAAACAATGACTCAAAAATGTGATCAGAGAAGGAGTGTTCTAGTATGATGACAAACAACACATGGAGTGGTCCATTGCTATGTTTTTGCCTAACTTGCGCATACCTATGGGTCATCAAACTTTCGAATCACAGGAAAAAGCTTTGGAGATTTCTATGAAATTAGAAGCTGTACCTAGAGACGATGCCCAACTAGGTGTCCAACAGATCCAAAGACAATTGGAGGCAATGCATGTGGAGATCTAGAACCTGCGAAAGGAACAAGGAGTCGAAGCTAGCCCCGAAAAATGTTGCGTACGATGTAGGATGAATGGTCATACAAAGGATAACCACCCTCTATTAACAAACTATATGCAGGCCGGGGGACCTAGTCCATTGGGCCCTAGGGAGATTATAGGAGAAAGTGGACAGGCGTTATGGTGCGAATATTTCCACGTTGCAGGACTGCATGATACAAACCATTATCCCCACCTTGCTGCATATGTCCCATAAGCGAAGCAGTAATGGTGCAGGTTCTGCAGGTCGGTAGGACACGATGAACATAACTGCTGAACATATGATTTGATGATCGATCGAGGGAACCTCTATAGGGTATTTTTGGATCCATCCTTGCCAAGGTCCCTCTCGAGCGTAGGTAGCTGCCCAGCTAGGGGCAGGGGAGGTGGAAGAGGTGGAATGACAAGTCAGGGTCGAGGGAAACTGATCTATTATAATTGTGGAGAAATAGGGCACTTTGCAAGGGATTTTCCGAACCGTACAAGACAGTCCTGCCAGTACTACAGATAGCTGGACCATGCGATTGAATATTGTCTGACCTTGATAGCAAAGATACAAGAGAAGAAGCCGACACCTATGCAGAACGTGCAGAGGGTTAAGGTTGAACTGTGAGACAAGGATCAAAGCATAAACGTGGTAACATGCAGTGGGATGGCCACCACCGAAGAAAAGACTACAATCGAACCTATGATCTGGTAAGAAGTTATCAAGCAGGAGGATTTATATCTAAGAAAGAAAAACAAATGGTGGCCACTACTCGCATAGAATCTGCAGAGGTAGAGGCATCTAAATCACAGTTTCCAGGAGGCCTCAAGGTAGGTGAGGAGGTCAAGCCATTTTTACAGGCATTTACTAAGCTGATACACAACCCAAAGGCTGTGGAAAATCTTTAGGCACTAATAGGTAGCTGCGCAACACAAACTAGCCCCCCTCAGGAAATGAAGGACGTACACAAACTATATAGATATAATAAACACACTGGTAGGGAGATGAGGTTGACTGCATAAATTGGCGATTACAAGATGGAACAGGTTATTTTGTACCTAGGGTCAGATGAGAATGTATTGCCTAAACAGACTTGGAAACAAATGGGGAACCTAAGTTGGAATGGTCCACTATCTAGCTGCATATGGCCAATCAGCAGAAGTTCATACCTTTGGGGAGACTGTCAAAAATCATGGTAGGTATCGCAGGGGTCAAGGTCCAGGCTGATTTTGAAGTCATTCAAATTGTAGAAGATGTGGACCCCTACCCTGCATTGTTAGGGTTATATTGGGCCATAGATGTGGGGAGTATCATTAATTTGAAGAAGAAGATCATGGTGTTTGAGAATAACGGTACCAGGGTCATAGTACCATTAGATCCCGCAGAAGGTGAACGATACACAATGCCAGTGCACGATGAGGAGGAGGTGGATCATATCTATAAGTTAACTGTGTAGGATGAATATTGGATCAACCCCAGAGCAGATGGAGTACTCTACTGGGAAAAGGACAGTGAATGCTTCTCCGACTCAAACAGGGAGATAGAGAATTGGCAGAACCAGTCGCATGACGTCTCTGCGCTGCGATATCTCCGGGTCACAATGAACTTCTGTTGCATTTCCTTAGAGGTAAGACACCTACCTTACTTTGATGGTTCTGGTAATATTAAGGAATTTTTACGAGCATTCGAGGCTGAGGTTCGAAGGGAACAAAGACTATGGGCCCTTAGGATAGCCATGTGTGGAACACATGCACGATGGTGGAGAATGCATGAGGCAACATTCTGGGATTGGGAGGAGTGTTGGGATATGATGATCCTACGATTTTAGGCCCCCAATGACGTACGAATCCAGATGTTTCTTAGGTCAGAAAACCCAATAAAATATCTGTTCGCTTGGATCAAACAGTGGTGCAACAAAATTACCAAGGAATAGGTTCACCTGTTTTTTCATGCCCTGGGATTGATTCCCATAGCTTGATACTTAGATGCAGAGCTCCATCAGTGCACCTACCACTGGGAGACCTTGAAGGATGAACTTATGGGAAAATTTGGGTTAATAGGATGGCCAGAGGCACTGAACACAGCCCTGCAAAACATTGACACTATGACATGGGGTAAATCGCACCTGTATGTCTCACCTGAAATACCCACTTGGGATACGCAGGTACCAGGTATGATCAACTGCCGCAGCCTAGCCCCAATAGAGAGTAAGGATGATCCACAAGTTACTTCCAAAGTAGAATGGGATGAGATGCATGCAGCTACCAGATCGCTCAACTTACGAACAGATGGCATCAGGATGCACCCCACAGTGGCTAAAGTGGGGGTTGCAGGGTTATCACATATTTGGAAACCCCTATAATAAGGGCACAGCTACATTCAATGCTCAACCACACAAGACATTATAGAAAGTGGGTTCGAAGATATGCACTAATCACAACACCTCTGAAAGACTTTCTTATACAAGAGGCCCGGTTCCAAGGGAGTGATATATGTCAGGCATGCTTGTTTTTTGTGAAGTACCTAGGGAAGCTTGTGTTGGGGGAAGATGCGTAGGAGGTGCAGGTGTGTGACTCAAACATGGCAAGTGTTCCAAGCACACAGAAGGTGCGAAAACTAGCTGTACGCACAATAACATCTGGTAACAAGTAGAAGTTACCGTTGAAAGGAGCGGTCCATTGGAATTTAATGAGGAACATCTTGGGGATTTTTTATCGTTTACTTGATGGAAATTTTCTAATGAAGTATACCCTCCTATTGGACCACCATAATCACTATAAAGAGGGCAGGATAACTCAGATAAGGGTTCCATCTCACTTTCTCAGCTTATCATTCTTGTCTCAAATGACCTTGAGCTATAAGTTTTTTCGAGCTCCTTTCATACCTCATCAACCCTCCCCTTCTGACAGTAGCCACCCCGGATTGGGATTCATCTTCCATGCTAGAATGACAGCCACTAACCCCGGGGAAACCTCAGCATCCACAAACCCAGCAATTGAGGAAGTAATGGATATTGGGTCTGAGGATGAAGAAGTGCTCTCAACGCTGGTCACGAAGAGAGGGAAAGAGAAGGCACAGGGCTCAAGGAAGCCCCCGAAAGATGTGAGATGGGTTGCGGGGAAGCTAAGAACATCCACAAGACATGGAAAGTCCTCGCGAGAAACTCCTTAGACTTAGGTTGTACTAGAAGAAGCCCAACCTACCAATCCGATCAACTGGTTACCTCCATTCGTCCGACCGCGCTGACCATCGACGTGCATGCCAAAGAACCTCCATGGCCTGGTTACCTATCTACAAACACTGCTAACCCTGGGGGAGGTCCCTATCCTTAGTGACCCTTGTGGAATGCTCCATGAGGTCAAATTCAACGATCAAGACCTAACGACTATCACAGTGACTCAGGACAAGTCACAAGATTGTGTTGGGGGATCATTGGAATAGGGTCTCCTATGAAGCTGCGAATCTGGTCCATTTTGTATATTTTTTATTATATTTAGTCTAATGCAGGGGTTTTGGTGTGGGTCAAAGCCCCTAATGCATTGTAAGCAGGTCAAGGGTAGGCCAGGAGTTTGCAAACCATGCTTTGCGGACCATTGGATGCATAGGCTAAAGTACTATAAATAGTTGAACCTTTTGAGTCGATACATAGGAATGAATAGAGATTGATGCTAAGTGTGAACTGTTAGATTAGGTATTGGGTTATTGGGGAAGGATTTGTGCTAGCTATGTGTATGGATCTCCCTAGTCCTGCTATGTGCAGACCGTGATGGCTATGTGCACAGGTGGGTTTTGGGATATGTAAGAGACTTTTTGATAAGTAATATATGTGAAGTATTGTGGATATCTGATGATGTTTGATCTATCTGGTTATGGTTAGTGTGCCCTTAAATTATATATGATTATTTTACGAGCTGCGAATGATATGTGTTTATTAGCTACGAATTATCTATGTTATGATAACTCTATTTGCAATCTGATTAATTCTATTGCGAACATACTATTTTATGCTTATACTTGGCTGTCCGCATGTGGATGTGTGCCTGTTATTTAAATCTAGTAAATTTGTACTCTATTCAATCATTGAAATACCTACGAAAAACCTCTAACTGTGTAGATCTGATAGTTTCCGAATGGCTCGACTTACCTGCTCTCTCTGTCTGAGGGTGCAGAAACCTAGTTCCAGCATCCACCCATATTGCTTCGGGCGAGACTTTGGCCTGCGCAAGCAGGTCAATGCTGAAAGGGCTAGTTGTATAGGGGTTTGTTGGCAAACCTTAACCTCTGAGCCTGGGTTAGGACCCCCTGAGCCAACAGTGACAAAGGAGTGCAACATTTTGAGTTGTTTGAAGTAATTTCATATTCAAGAAAGAAAATGAATATGCTAGAAGGAAGTCTAGATGACCAAAATAATGAAGAGGTATGTATATATTTAATTGATAAAGTCATGTCATCATATAGTTGTGGATGAAATGGTTGAATTATATATCTCATGAGCATGATCGAAGAAGAAAGATCTCTTCCATTAGAATGATGCATAAAGGCATGTATAAAATGAGCCTTGACTTTTTCTACATACTGATAAGATGAAATCAACATAATATAACCTCATATGGAATATTAGGTGGTTGAATATTATAGTTCCTATAATAAAGGAACTACGTATAAAATTTCCTCTGGAAGAAATATGTGATGAAAGGGAGAAGAGTTCATGAAAGACTCAACTATAGTCATGTAAGATAAGATAAATGATCAACATCCAATGAATAAAAGAATTAGCTATGACATCCCCATCGAAGAAGAAGGTATGAAGACCATGATATGTATACTGCAAAAGAAGAATCTTTGTAATGAATCTCTTGGAGATGGATTCATATGTTGAGATTCAACAAGATGATGATCCTAGTGAAAATTAAGCACCTACACTAGGTGGGGCCTGCAGGCAATTTTTAGGTGTATGTCTAATTTTAGAATGGTGAGAAAATTATATTTATAGATGATTTTATATTTTTAGCTGCATGGGTGAACTCTATTTATAAATCACATGTCTAAAAATAGAATTCATGTCGATTATTATTATCTCTTAATAATAATTAGACAATAAATAATAATCTATTCTCTTGAAGCACTTGATTGCAGTTAACTGACGTGGAAAACTAGTTCGCTGAAGGAATTTTGAGTTCTAAGGTTGGTTGGTGAGACATGCTTGTTGATTTAGTTGTAACTGAGTGATTCAAAGTTGTAACAGATTTGGATGTGTAGTTATGTGAGTCGTAAAGTAGCTTAACTCAGTTAATTGAGTTAAACTCAGTTGTGCTAATTGTAACTAGTTGTAACTAAAGATGCAATAGTGAGAGATAAGTGAATTAAATATTAAATTAATTCACATGGAGTGATATCACATGCAACTGAATATTTACCACTATTAACTACATGCATGTCAGATCTAGTGGAGACCTAGTCGAGGGATAGGTGAAAGGCATAGTTTGACTATCAATTGTGACATTAGTGGGTGCACTCTTGCAACCACACACACATTGGAGATGAAAATGAGGATTATGCAGTCAAGGCAAGGAATTATATCATTCATTCAAGGATTTTGTTCAGTCGGGATTGTGCAGTAGAGGCAAGCTGTCAGGAGGCAGTAAATTGGTGCATGTATTTGACAATTTTTTTATGAGTGTGAGACGATTGTATATTTTACTGAGAGCTATTGGATTAGAGTTTTGTATGATATTATTTCATGATCCATGATATATATATAATATATGATAGTGGGGTTTTTAGATTTATGCTTTCCTGATAAAAACATTTGTGTTATGTGTGATTGATCTTTCTTCATGTGTTTACAATTGGCGATTAAATTTCCATAAAGATTTTAGTAGAAGGATTTCGTATTTAACATTGGCATATAATTGTTAGATCAAGAGAATCCAGGAAATACATAATTTTTTTATAATTTCTACATGGTATTGGAGCAAAGAGGATTGTGATTTTCAAGCAGTAGCTGAGTTTGTAAGTGGAAACAATTTGAATTTCCTGCAATAATTTATTGGTGCGGCAGTTGAGTAAACAGAGAAATGGTTTTCAATTCTTTGCGGCTAGAGTATGCACTCAAGGGAAACTCGAACTACATTGCATGGAAGGACAGGATGGAGGCGGTGCTTGAAGATAATGGCTTAAAGGAATTCATCAACCGTGATGTTCCTAAGCCCACTCCGACATATGCTGCATTACTTGATGCTTGGCGAAAGAAAGTAGCGAAGACGAGAAGGATTCTCTAGGAAGGTGTGCGAGATCATAATTTCTGAAGCCTTCATGGGAAAGCCACTCCATTTGCTATGTGGATGGCTTTGACGGATCTTTTCCAAAGCAGCAGTGACCATAGGAAATTGGCGTTGAAGGATAAACTCAGAAAGATCAAGATTGAGAAGGGCATTAATATTCCTAAGTATCTCACAAATTTTGTCCAATGTTGAGATGAACTGGGGAGTGTGGGAATCACAGTTACTAATGATGATTTGGTGAGTTTGGCTCTCTTGAGACTTCTTAAGAGTTGGCACAATTATCAAGACTCTGTCAATGGATGGGAAAAACTACTGAATTGGGAATGACTATGGTTGGATCTAGTGCAAGAGGATTTCACGCAGAACACCAGAGATGACTCTTAATCGAAGCATGATGATGAAGAGGATTTTTCTTTAGCTGCCAAGGAAAGGAAAGGGAAGGGGAAGAAATCCCATTCAAAATATGCGTCTAAAGGAAATAAGCTGGATTTGTCCAAGGCGAATTTTTTTCACTATCATGAACATGGGCATCTCGCCACTAACTGCCCACAGAAAAAGAAGAACAAGAAGGCTGCTCAAGTTGCAGCTAGTGAGGCCCTTGCCTAACAATTTGAACTTTATTTCTCCTTGATCGCATGCTTGGTTTCAAGCGCAATGAGACCGGTGTGGTATCTTGATAGTGGTGCTTCCTTCCAGATGACAGGAGACAAGGAGCTTTTCAGTGACTTGGAGGAGAAAGATATCCAAATGCATAAAGATATGGGTGAAGATGGACGATACAGTGCGAATGGCATTGGCACCATTACCTTTGAGAGGGAGTCAAGTAAACCATTTCAATTGAAAGATGTTATGCATGTTCCAAGTCTAAAGAAAAACTTGGTCTCAGTCGCGATGTTGGAGGACAGAGGCTATGACATTTTTTTTAGCAATAGAAAATATTTCATGTGGCATAAAACAACAGTTCAAGCCAAGAGGATAGGGATATAATTTATGAATATATACAAGCTAGAGGTAGAATGTTGCGCTGCAATGATGGGCAAGGCAGAAAAAGTGGTGAGTCGGGATGAGGGCGAATTATGGCATAAGCGATTGGGCCATATTCATCATGGAGCTTTGAAATTCATGCAAGAAATATTTACTAGACTTATAATGGGAACACTTGCTCAGTTAGATCAGTGCAAGGGTTGCACCATGTGGAAGTATGCAAAGTCCACCTTTCATGAAAATGAGAATCATGCTTTGGTGATCCTAGAGAGAGTTCACACAGGAGTGTGTGGACTATTCTCGATTGCTTCAATAGAAAAACACAGGTATTATGTTATTTTTGTTGATGAATTTTCTCATAAATGCTGGATCTTCTTCATGCAAAAGAAGGATCAAACATTCTCAAAGCTCTATGAGTTTAAGGCATTGGTTGAAAAAGAGTTGGGGAAGCAAGTGAAGGCTTTGCAGAGCGATAATGGTGGAGAATACATCTCGAACGAATTCAAATAATTATGTAGCAAAGAATGAATTCGAAGATAACTCATAGTGCCTCATAACCCATGGAAAAATGGGGTCGCGGAGAGTAAGAATAGAACGATCATGGGTGTTACATGAGCTATGCTGCATGATGAAGGCCTACCAATGCATTTGTGGGTGGAAGCATGAAACACTGCGGTTTATGTTCAAAACAATTGTCCTCATAGAGTACTTGGCATGAGTACACCTAAAGACACTTTTACTGGTAAGAAACTGGATGTTTCTCACTTTAAGATTTTTGGCTCATCTGTTTATGTGCATGTGACCAAGAATGCTAGGAAGAAGCTGGAGCCGAATGCTGATGTTGGGATATTTTTGGGGTGCACAAAAACACCCCATAATTAATGGTGTATTTTCCAAATAGTCGAATGACTGTGGTGAGATGGGATATAAAATTAAATGAGGAGAAAGTCATGAAATTTTTGCTTGAGAGGGAGCTAGACTTACATGCGGAGAAGGAAATTTTGGTTCTCAAAGATGAGTCTCTAGATGCAGATTAGCCATAGGAGGAGGTTCATGGAGTGGAGGATTCCACTCACGCATAGCCAAACATCAGAACTAACAAAAGGCATACCATAGAAGCTAAGAGATTGAAGCTTGATGTAGCCCAGAATGTAGGACTCCCTACTTCATAGCATAGACAGAGACAGTCTTCTGACCGATTCACTCGATACATGGCTCTCATGAGGAAATGTATTGTGACTGAGCCATATTCCTTTCAGGAAGCGGTGTAGGAGGTCACATGGGTAGATTCAATGGTGGAGGAGTATGACTCTATTGTCAGAAATAATTCTTGGGAAATTGTTCCAAGGTTTGTTGATAAATCAGTGGTAGGTTCAAGATGGATCTACAAGGTAAAGCAAGCTCCTAATGGGAGTGTTGAGAAATATAAGGCTATATTGTGGCCCAAGGCTTCTCATAGATCAAGGGGATAGATTATGAAGAAGCCTATGTACCTTTCGCACAATATTCTTCCATAAGGACCATCCTTTCTCTCTTAGCTCAGATGGGTTGGTACATTCATCAGCTAGATGTGAAGACTACATTCCTTAATGGGATCATTGAGGAAGAAGTGTACATTGAGCAGATTGAATGATTTGAGATCTTCAGTAGCGAGTCACATGTGTGTAGAATCGAAAGAGTTTTCTATGGGCTGAAGCAAGCACCTCGTGCTTGGTACACTCAGATCGACAACTATTTCAGTGGACTTGGCTGCACCAAGAGTGAGGCAGATGAAAACATATACCAAATTGTGGTGGACGGCAAGCTTTTAATCATTTTTCTTTATGTTGATGATCTAATACTGACTGGTGATAAGCAGCTAATACACTCATGCAAGGAGGACCTTCCAAAGGAGTTTGAGATGAAGGATATGGGCCTCCTTCATTATTTCCTTGGATTGGAAATATGGCAGCTAGACGGTGAACCTTTTTTGTCTTAAGGCAAGTATGCAAGGGGGATATTGTGTAAGTTTCACATGGAGGGTTGTAAACCCATGGATACTCCTCTTCCAGGAAAATGGAGGAAAGAGGACACTACATCTAGAGAGGTAGTGGATTCTACTCTCTATCAACATTTAATGGATTCGCTAATGTATTTAGTAAATACAATACCAGACATAAGCTATGCAATGAATAAACTTAGTCAAGTGATGGTTAAGCCTACCAAGCTCTTTTGGAAGGCGGGCAAGCATGTCTTGAGATATCTCAGGGGCACATCTGAGTATGGCTTATGGTACATACAGACAGATGAGGTGAAGTTGCATGGCTTCAAGGATGCAAGTTGGGCAGGCAGCCCAACAAACAGAAAGAGCACATCAGGAGGGGTCTTCAGTATCAGATCTACAACTATTTCTTGGTACAATAGGAAACAAAGATCTGTGGCACTCAATTTAGTGGAAGGAGAATAAAGGGCAGTAAGCCAAGCTACATGTGAGGCTCTCTAGATGAGGAATATCTTGGTTGGTTTGTTTTGTTCTCATTTAGATCCTACAATGATTCATTGTGATAATCGAAGTTGCATTAAACTTTTGGTTAATCCTACGTTTCATGATAGATCTAAGCATATAGATATCCGGTATCATCATATCAAAGATTGTGTTCAGTGAAAGATCATGATGCTTTAGTACATTCCTTCGGAAGATCAAGATGCATATATTCTAATGAAGGTGCTCACCAGGAGAAAATTCGAATACCATAGAGACAGGATCGGGGTGAAGGATATTCCATTTCTTGTTGAGAGGGAGTGTTGAGATTCAACAAGATGATGATCCTAGTGAAAATTAAGTGCCTACACTAGGTGGTGCCCACAAGGTATTTTTAGGTGTATGTCTATTTTTAGAATGGCGAGAAAATTCTATTTATAGCGAGAGTCTGTTTATATATGGTTGAACAAATTCTATTTATAGATGGGTTTCTATTTTTAGATACATGGGAAAATTCTATTTATACATCACATGTCTAAAAATAGAATGCATGTCGATTATTATTATCTTTTAATAATAATTAGACAATAAATAATAATCTATTCCCTTGAAGCACTTGATTTCAGTTAATTGATGTGGCAAATTAGTTAACTGAAGGAATTTTGAGTTCTAAGGCTAGTTGGTGGGACATGCAGGTTGACTTAGTTGTAATTGAGTCATTCAAAGTTATAACTGAGTTGGATGTGTATTTATGTGATTCGTAAAGTAGTTTAACTCAGTTAAGTGAGTTAAACTCAGTTGTGCTAGTTTTAAGTAGTTGTATCTAAAGATACACTAGTGAGAGATCAATGAATTAAATATTAAATTAATTCACATGGAGTGATCTCACATGAAACTGAAGATTTACTATTGTTAACTACATGCATGTCAGATCGAGTGGAGACCCAGCTGAGAGATAGATAAAAGGGACAGTTTGACTATCAGTTGTGACGTTAGTGGGTGCACTATTGCAACCAAACACACATTGGAGATGCCAGTCAGGATTGTGTAGTCAAGGCAAGGCATTATATCATTCATTCAGGGATTTTGATCAGCAGGGATTGCGCACTAGAGGTGGGCTGTCAGGAGGCAGTAAATTGGCGCATGTATTTTCCAATTTTTGTATGACAGTGTGAGATGATTGTATATTGCACTAAGAGCTCTTGGATTATATTTTTGTATGAGATTGTTTCATGATCTATGATATATAAATAATATATGATAGTGGGGTTTTTAGCTTTATAATTTCCTGGTAAAAACTTATGTTTTATGTGTGATTGATCTTTATTGATGTGTTTGCAATTGGAGATTAAATTTCCGAAAAGATTTTAGTAGAATGATTCTGTATTTAATAGTGGCATATAATTGTTATATCAGGAGAATCCAGGAAATACATAATTGTATTAAAATTTCCACATCATACACGTGCAGGATGTTGATGTTTCAAGAAGAAAATGCCATGAAAAAAGGCCATCATAAAAAATAAAATTTAACTTTGATTTGATGGTCATTTTTATTTTTGGAAAACATTTGGTTGGGTTGAAACATTGCTATCAAAAGAGAGTTTTCTATGTCACCTAAAAATACTAATCTTGAGTTTGGATGGAAGATACTGAAGGAAACAAGACTTGGAAGAGGTATTCGTATGAAGAAAATGTAGATGTTCACTAGAATATCACTTTCTCATTAATAAAAAGTATGACATGACTATTGGTTCAACCCCATGGATTGTTGAAGGGAAGTGATGGAGAAATATGGTTGAAGCCCTAAATATAAGTAATGATGAATAAGGATCAATAATGAAGAATATGAAGTTCATTAGATGATGCAAAAAGAGTATCCCTATAAACATCTCATTGTACCATGATCTTCACCAAAGAGCAGATAGTTGATGTTGGAAACAAGTCCCTAATTAAGAGGGAGAATGGGAAAGTCACTAGGTAAGAGGGATCTTGGGTATACTTCCCTTTATAGGAATGATTTTATCCTCCCTAATTGATAGGGAGATATAGACACATCATTCTTGTCTTCATGTTATAAATAAAGAATGGAGGATTGGGTAAGCATATGAGATTGACTCCGATACTCTTTGAAGATGTGGTAGGGAGTCTAATAGGTAATAGTATTTGAAGAGGAAATTTGTTGAGGATGTCTCACTCCAAGACATGAATTATCCTAGAATTACATACCTTGTGAACATATAAGTGGGGTATGTGCCTTAAGAAACAATGGTGATGGTGTCTATCATTCATTCTCTCACCAACGTTGTGCTATCATGTTGTGTAGAGATAGAAATGTTAGTAAACCCATTGCTGGGTGACAATGTTGGTTTATATAATGAGACACAATAAGGTAAGCTGAAATAATAGCTTATGAGATGGCTTACCAATCTGACTCTTCTTATGAGAATTTCCAAGTACCTTGTATGTATTATGAATTCCTCCCTGGTTAAGAGGGAGTGTTGAAATATGTAGCTAGGTTTAGTCTTCATAATGACATATGTAATCATGATTTTATATATTTCATGTGAAGAGAAAAAAAATATTATTCTCATTCTTGAGGCATTTGTTTCATTCTCAAGGTAAGTTTATTTATATGACAAGCACCCATTGAGTGCTTCTAAGTTTTTCATAGAATCATGAAGTCAATTAAGTCATTGTCATGCATGGAATACCCTTTTTTCATATTGTATCATGTCAAGGAAATTATTGTAAGTCATAAAAATGTGTCAAAGACCCTCAAACACCTTGTCAAAGAAGAAATTACAAGTCGGCTTTCAAGAAATAAAAATTTGGCCTCATGAAGGGGCTATTCAATCTCATATCAAGACTATATATAAGTGAGAATAACCTCATTTTTGAAGAGCATTCAATCAATAAAAAACAAGTTCAATCAAGGAAGATGAGAAGACAAGAAAGAATCATTAACACCTAATGAAGAGAATAAGAGATACATCTAAGTTTTAGACATGTCTTAGGGTTATGTATCTCACACATGCAAGGATATAGTGCATCATGCTACTGCATCAAGATCAAATTGGAAACATGTTAAGTGAAGTCAAGTTTGGGTATCAATAAATTCTACTTTTGAAGCCAAAGTATTAAGAAGAAAAAATCAAATCAAGTGAAGTAAAAGAAGGACTCAAATATGCCCTAGATACCACCACATGTGTGAAATTACACTGACTAATGGGGAACAAAAATTGCAGGTCAAAGAGGTCAAATTTTCTGAAGTAATTATTGGGGTCTAAGTTGTTGGAGAAGTTGTTGGGGTCAAAGTTGTTTTTTTACAATCTGAAAGAGGAGTTCATCAAAGGAAGGTTTGACTTGTTCTTCGAGGGGTATTTTTCAAGGTTCATAGATTATGGAATTCACCATTCGAAGTTCTATAAGAAGACAATAACTTTTGTGTATTTTCCTCTCAAGAAGAGAGGTTTTTGAATTCACCATTTGAAGTTCTATAAGAAGACAATAATTTTTTGTGGATTTTCCTCCAAAGATACATTACAAAATATACTAATTTCATCTTTGAACTTAGTAAATTTTATTTTTCCAAGAGGTTTGGTGAAGATATCGGAGGTCTGATCCTCTGAAGGACAATAAATTGGCTTGATGACATCCTTTGCAATGAGTGATCTGATATGATGATACTTGGTGTCCATATGCTTTGTCTTTGAATGAAAATCTGGATTATTGGCAAGCTTTATTGCTGACCGGTTGTTAATGAATAACGAAGTAGCTTCTGTTAAAGGAATTCCCAAGTCATGTAAAAACCTATGCAACTGAACAATCTCACATGATGCTTCCCATGCTGAAATGTACTCTGCTTATGCTGAAGAAGTGGCCATTGTAGCTTGCTTCTTGCAACTTCAAGAAACTGCAGCTGACCCCATGTTCATTAAATAACCTGAGGTTGATGCCCTATCATCAATACTACCAACAAATTCGGTATCTAAAAATCTACCAAGTATAAATTTTTTAGTCTTTTTGTAAAGAAGACCAAAATGTTTTGTTCCTTGGATATAACGAAGAACTCTTTTGGTTGCATTCCAGTGACTATCTCATGGTTCTTGCATAAAGAGAGAAAGAATATTGACGGCATAAGAAAGATCTATTCGAGTAGTTGTCAGATAAATCAGGCTACCAATCAACTATTGATAAGTAGTACTATCCACCATTTCCCCCCCTTCAAATTTTGAAAGTTTCAAGTTTTGTTCCATAGGGGCGAGAATAGGCTTGCAATCTTGCATTCCAAATCAATGAAGAATTTATGATTCATACTTACTCTGAGAAATGAAGATATGATGTGGACGTTGTAATACTTCAACTCCAAGATAGTAATGAAGTAGTCCCAAATTTGTCATCTTAAAACCTGCATGTAACTCATTTTTCACCTGCGCAATATGATCATCATTGTTGCCAGTGATAATCAAATCATCAACATACATAACCAAAATCACCAGATTTTTACCTTGATGATGTAGATACAAGGTATCATTAGATTCACTTCGTCGAAAACCAACTTTCCGAAGGTATTCATCAATTTTAGCATACCAAACTTGGGGAGCTTGTTTTAACCCATATAAAGCCTTTATCAGTTTGCATAATTTATGTTCCTATCCTTCAATTTCAAAACCTAGTGGTTGTGTCATGTACACTTATTCCTGTAAATCACCGTTGAGGAAAGCACTTTTTACATCCATTTGATGAACTTTCCATCCTTGTTGAGCTGTTAAGGCAAGTGTGAGTCGGATAATGTTCCATTTAGCTGTAGGAGCAAATGTTTCCTCATAATATATCCCTTCCTATTGCGCAAAACCTTTAGCAACAAGTCTTGCTTTATACTTGTCAATTTCATCATTTTTCTTGTACTTAATTCGGTAAACCCATTTGCATCTGACAGGTTTAACATGTTGAGGACAATCAAAAAGTTTCCAAGTGTTATTGTCTTGAACTGCTTGATATTCATCAACAATAGCTTGTTGCCATTATTTATGTTTTACTGCTTATTGATAAGTAGAAGGTTCAGTAAAATCATTTGCTATCAAGGCTCCTTTGTTTCTTTGTGATCCCCTTGTTCCTGTTTTATTATGTTCATTATGCCTTACATATTTCAAAAGTTGAACTGCCCATTTTGGAAATTGATCAGCCGCAGGTTCTGGGGGTGGAGAGTTATTGTCAGAAGAACTACTGCTACTAGGAGAGTTGGATGAACTGCTAGGAGACCCAGATGGTGCTAATGAATAAGATGGACTGGATGAATCATTTTTAGATGAAGGAAACTCAAGTTCATACCAATTTTGTGAAGTTGGTTCACTTTTTAATTTTTCATTTTTTTTATCACTTTTTGTTTCTAAATTTTGAAGAATACTTTCAACTTCTTCAACACTCTTACTCTAATTTTCATCAAAAATCACATCTCTGCTTACAATAAATTTCCCATTCGACAAAATTTGGTACCCTTTCTTCTCATCAGAATACCCGATCATTGTGCACTTCAAGCTTTGTGCATCAAGCTTAGTTCATTTTTCCTTTGGAACTAAAGCATAACAGACTAATCCAAAAACTCTAAGATTTTTTACCCGAGGTTTGAAGCCAAACCATGCTTCATAAGGTGTGATTCCATCTAAAGGAGTAGTGGGAGATCTTTTCCTCAAGTAGACAGTGGTATGAATTGCTTTGACCCAATATAAAGGAATTAACTTTTTGAAAGTTAACATAGATTGCGACATTCCTAAAAAGGTACGCTTCATTCGTTCTAATACTCCATTTTGTTGCGGAGTGTAGACATTGGTAAGATGTCGTTTTATTCCATTATCCATGCAATACTTTTTGAAGTGAATTCTCTGCCATTGTTAGTTCTAATAGTGCCAATATTATCCTTTACTTCATTTTCAATAAGCTGACGAAAAGTTTTGAACTTTTCAAATGCTTCTAACTTTTTCTTCAATAAATAAACCCAAGTCATCCTGCTAAAATCATCAACAAAGTGTAAGAAATATCTGCAACTTCTGAGCGAATTTGTAAAGGGTCCACAAATATCACTGTGAACCAATTGCAAATGCCTGTTTGCATGCCACAAACTTGTAGGAAAATTCTCTCGATGTTGTTTTCTGAAAATGCAAGATTCACACTTTGCATTTTCCCTTTTGAAGGTTGGAAGTCCTTTAACCATTCCCTATTTTTGTAACTGAGAGAGATTGTCAAATTTGAGATGGCCATATCTTACATGCCATAATTTGATCGGTGAACTGTCTGTACTTGCTGCTCCTGCAAAGTCATAATTTCTTGGAATAACTATCCCTTTCACCCTTAACAGTTTTCCATGTTCATAACCTGTCATCACTGTTTTCATGTTTTGTTTTACTGAGTTGATTTTAACTAAGCCATCTTCCGTAATAACCATATATCCTGCTTGTCAAATCATGACTAAAGATAACAATTTTTTCTTGAATGTTGGGACATACCATACACTTGAAATAATTCTTTCTCCAATGCATGGTAAAAAACATTTAAATACGCCTTTGCCTGAAGGAGTATGTTTTGTTTTATCAACAAGATAGATTGAATTCAGATGACATTCTTTGAAAATCCAAAATAAGTCATGTCGAAATGTCATGTGTTGAGTTGCGCCTGTATCCAGAATCCATGCATCTTCATAATCACTTTTGGGAAAGCTTGAAACCTGTAAAGATGTTACTTCTGTGTTGGTGAAGACATATTCGAAACCATCAGGATCATCTTCATCATTTTCAAACTGTGTAGAGTTTGGATGAAACTTGGGAATATTCTCAATAGAAGTTCTACAATCTGCCGCATAATGGCCAACTTTGTTACATCTCCTGCAAAAAATTTGACTAAAATCGCTGCCTCTCCCTTGAGACTGTCCTTTGTCTTGATACTGTCCTCGGCCTCTTCTTTGGCCTTTGTTTTGAGTTTGTCCTCTTCTTGGACTTTGTCCTCTGCCTTGATGATATCCTCTATTTTAATTGATGCCTCTTCCTTGAAAATTTCTCCTTCATGAATTGTAGCCTCTGTTGAAATTGTTTCCTCTGCTTTGACTACATCCACCACCTTGGGCTACTTGATTTTGATTGAAATTTCCGCTTCTTCCATTTCTTGAACTATTAGCTGAGGAGTTACTTGAGCTGGCTTTGGTGAAGAAGACATCTTCTCCAATCTATTTCTTCTTCCCAAAGGTTTTATCATGTTGAGCTGACATGTCACTCAATTCATCAAACTTTATCTTCTCTAACTTTCAAGTGACTTGGAAAGTTTCCAAAAAATGTATATATGATGATGGAAATCCATCAATTATAATCATGGTGAAGAAGCTTTCATCAAAAACTTGGAAAGAAACATTTATTATTTCTTGCTTGATATTTTTAAGTCGTGAAATATACTCAAGGATGTCACCACATTCAGTTAATTTCTGTTGAATAAATTTTAATTGAAGATCAACCTTCTTTGATTCAGGTTGTGTATCAAAGATATCTTTGAATGTACATAAAGCAATCCATGCATCTGAGGAATTTTCAATATGTATGTACATTTCATTATTAACTGAAGCTTTTATAAGAGCTAATGCTTTGCCATCTTTTACTGCCCATTTTGCAAGTGAAGCTGCATCTGTTGGTTTATTTGGCTTAATGTTTCCATCACAAATTTCATGCCAGAATTCATTATATATGATAGTTCTTTCAATTAGAAATTTCCATGTCTTATGAGATTTAACTTCTTCTAGCTTATCAGATTTAGAGAATAGAAATTGATTAACTTCAACATTGTAGTGGTGAAGCAGTGCACCAAAAGAATCAAGCACAAAAAAATTGAACAACTTATCATACGAAACACGCCACGCAAAAATGGCACACGCCACACAAAAAACGATCTATCAGGGCTTGGCCTTGACCCTCGTATAGTCATTTGAAAAAGGAGAAAAATAACTGAGCTTTGCACTTGGCTCTAGTCAATTTCTCATTGAGTTTTTACAGTGAAATCTTTGTAAAATTTGACAATTCCTTTACAAATCTCTTCTAAAAAAAATTCTATCCCCCCCCTCAAAGTAAAATGATACTTTGAGTTACAAATAATGACCCTTATTTCTCCAAAATAAAAAATTCTTCTTATTCCTCAAAAAAAAAAATTTACTTCACCTTATTGCTCCAAAAAAAAATACAATTGTCTCCCTTATAACTCCAATTACAGAAAAAAATTCACTCCTTATCTTTCCCAAATCACTCTTTAAAGAGCGATCTTATGTCCTTCATAAAAATGTAATTGATTTTTTACTAGCTGGAAATTCTACAAGTTCTTCTTCAAATTTTCATTAATTACATACACTTCAATCGAACCAATGCTTATTAATCTGGAAACAAAACAATGAACTCTCCACAGGAATGTAATAATATTCTCTACACACTGGTCCATAAGACTTCATACAACTATAAATAAATGTACAAATATTGATTCTCAAATCCAATTCAAAAATGTGAGAATGGTAAACTATATATGCTGGGTTTTAATTTCTTTAGCTTCGTTAAAGCCTCCACTCGCAACATCGATGGAGATTTATTGCAACATCTGAATCATGCTAAAAAAAACAACATTTTTTAAGTAACACATTGCTTACCATCTAGTCACAACGTTCAATTCATAGGCTACCCACCCCTTCATGGTGGTAAATTTTACTGGTATCTCACTCCTTCAACACTGGTGGCCATCGCTTCCACAACATGAGCGCTTACCAATGTAAACACTGTGATTTAACTCTACTACAAAGCATTACAAATTTCATTCTGCCTTCAAACTGTTTCGATCTTATTTATGCCTCCACCCGGTGATTGATCTGCAACAATTGATTGCTATGATGGTTGAGTATGGCCTCTGCGCCCTCGTTTTCTCATGTCCCTTCGATGGATACGTATGGTTTTTGTAACTTCGTTGGCTCATGTCCCTTGAGTGTTACATGCACACAAAGATTTATTCATTTCACGCAGTTGACAATACCCTTCAAGAAGCATGAAAGCTCAGCTCTGTGCCCTTTGAAATGATTCTATGTTGATTCATCTATGTAAATCTTTGCATTAGTTACCCTCCGTGCTAACAGTAACGATTTTAACAAGCTTAATCTTGGACTTTGATCCACCTAGAAATCTCTGCGAGTGGCTGGAGGTTGTTTTTCACGAATAAGCAATTCAATGGGAAGAAAAATTGTAGGAAGATCTTGACAAGAAGTGTGCAGAAAATTGAATTTTAAAAGAAAAATGAATCTTAAATTAAAAAAATTGATTTTCAGATTATAACCAATAAATTTCTTTTCCTTTAAGCATTGACAAGATTGCATACCAATTCATCCTTTAGCAAAATTTTCCAAAAGTCTGCAAAGCTGAAATTTTCACCTTCATGTCATCTACATTACCAGTGGCTTTGATACCACATTAATGGTAGAAGTGTCCTCAGACACGTAATTTTATTAATAATGGAAAAGAAATTACATAAAAAGTTGCAGGAGTTTAAAAACGTAAACTTCTACTAAATTTGCGATTAGGAGACTAACCTATTTATAAGCTATATGTCCTAAGTTAATTTGGTTGTGGATCACTTGAAAAAATAACAAGTGTCCATTTACAATAAATGATCTTCTATCCAGTCTACTAACTTTATTCCTATTTTAGAGCCTAAGATATGACTCAATTCTAGAGTCCTATCTTTGCTAACAATATTCTATTTCTAAGTGTCTCTTAATATTTATTAAATATTATAATTTAATAAATATGTTTATTCTCTAATATTTATTAAATATTATATTTTAATAAATATTTTATCCTAACTTTACATTAATATATTTGGATCATCTAACATTTTGGCCTTGACTAACAACTTACATTTTGTGTCTCCTTGTAACATTGATATCCGTTGTTTGGTAGTTTTTTATGATAGAGAAAATTAATAATAATAAATTAAAAGAAGAATCTAATCAAGTCAAGTAAAACTACATCACAAGTAGTTATCAAAATAAGATAAATCAGTTAATATAGCTACCCCTATATTTCTCAACTTATAGTTGGTGTTGTGGCTTCCTTGATAATAAAAACACATCTTCACAGCCACTTTAACTACCATAATAGCTAAGTAATGGCTATTCATTCTAGAAACTTGATTCCCTTGCTAAATAAAAGCCTCTATGCTCCCCCATTCACTTGCAGGACTATCATATCAAATAACATATGATTATTTGGCAATCGAATATCCCTTTTGACACAAAATTGGTGCCACATAGGTTGATTTGGAACCTATTATTTACAATTTTCTAACATCAACTTGATTGTAATGATTGAGAAACTAACCATCCTATCGACATATTTCCATGATCTACTGGGACACCTAGGTAATCAACCATGATGCTCACTAGCTCTCTAGGATAATAGTTTGAATACAAAATGTACTTATGTCAATTATACATTGTATGCACTTACTAATTTGAGGTGTTATGACAAAAAATTCTTCAAATGAACATTAATCAAGGAATAACTAGAGATATGAAACATGTACCTATATTTCCATTTTAGCTACAATATATTTTACCATACATTCAACAGAGGAGCATATACACACAAACCAACCATCTATGTATGACTATAGTAATAGGTATTTTTTCCCCTTAACCTAACTGAACCTATGAACCAATATCATCCCTCATGTTTGAGCTAATTCAAGTGGACGTTTTTACCCCTCGATCCAAGCCTAAGGATGCACTTATCATATTTCCACGTTAATCTAAACTTCATTCTCCAAATTCATTTGTTAGTTATATTTTTACGCCACTTATTTAAAGTTGAAGAGATGTTTCCCTCCATTCCTAAAATGTACCCCATTCAATTGTGCTCCATACATACAATTATGAAATCCCATGTCATGTTAAATCATCCACATACATTCGGCTCATGGATTAGGATGAGATATGGTCTAGAGTTGAAAAATGTGACAAATTGATTTTATAAGATCTATAAAACTATTATGCCAAATCTGCAATATTGTCATGGTGTGTTATTATTTATCATTTCACCTATATTCTAGGAAAATGGAAATCCATATCCCATTGAAATAGTCATTATAATACCATGCATACAACTTAGAGAATAAAAATTGCTTCCACATACCAAAAAATTACTTTGAATGTTTTATTAAATAAATTATTATATACACATAAATACATAAAGTTTTAGTTTAATAGAAACACAACATTTTAACATATTATTCATTTGGTGAGAGAATATCTCAACCACACATCAAAATCAAAACCAACTAATTGGAATTGGAATCAATTTCTCATCTACAATAAATCTTACAACCTTCTTAAAAACGAAAATTAAAAAATACTAATAATAAAAAAATTAAATATTAAAAATGATAGACTATCACATATTAATGTAGATAAAACAAAGTAAGAATTATTAATTCCAACATCATCAAATTTGAATGCTCGAGTCATTATTAGTTTATATTATATGTAATCACATTATTTGTGTGGATATGTTGATGAATTTCGGATGCGCAAGAATTTCTCTCATCAGTATTTGTAAGGAGAAGTTTCAAAAATGTGTTATTTTTCTTACACAACCAACCATGCAACCACTGCTTTCCATGATAATTTTCTAAAATAGGTATACCGCATGAGGCTATGTCAAAGGAACATTGAACGAAAATGAAACAAGAAGGTTATACGAATATAAGTCACCAAGATGATTTATAATTCATGGAGAAATGCTACGTGCTTAATTGAAAATAATCTTGCACAATAAACATAACCAAACCATGTGGTTGTTTGAGGACAGCCTTTAATTCCAACTTCATTTCAATTTTGTTTTTTTCTATTGTCATTATTATTACCTTTTTTCATTATTAATTAATTAATTATATATATATATATATATATATATATATATATATATATATAATATTTTACAAAAAATTTCTCTAGTGTGAGAATACACATAGATGGAGTCTAAACATTTAATATTTTGATTTTTTTCAACAGAATTGTTAATACAATTTTTTTATGAGATCACAATTTTTTATTTCTTAAAATGTATTTTTGAATGTATAAATACTTTTAGCATCCCAATAAAAACCTTAGACACAACTCAAAACTAAAGCATGCAATTCTAATAGCTGCTATATGTATTTTAAGAAAATTTGATTAAAACTATGCCCTTAAAAGAGTTAAAATGTTGAATGTCTAGACTAGGATTATATATAAGGTGGAGTCTAAACATTCTACATTTTGGCTATTTTCACCAAATATGGATGATTTTTTCTTTTTGGTGTGATTGCATTGGATTCCTTCAAAAATCTTGAGGCACTTGAATTGTACAAACTCAACAACTCAAAGATGCAATTCAAACCATTTATGGATAAACTTTAAGAAATATTGATCGGAAAATATTCTTGGAAAATGGCCAAGATGTGAAAAATTTGGACCACTTGAAGATAAGGGGTTGTATAAATGTTTTACATTTGGAAATTTTCGTAAAAATTATGGGATACAACAATTGATGAGAGCACAATGTTCCATTTCGTAAAATATATTTTTGAATGCATAAATAGATTCAATACCCCAAAAATGCTTGGGGAACTCAAATTATACAAACTCAACAACTCAAATATGTAATTCCAACAATGTCTAGATGGATTTTAGGTAAATTAATAAAAAATATACTCGGAAAAATTCCAAAATAGAATGTTTAAATTATTTTTATATGTAAGGTGGAGTCTAAACATTTTATGCTTTGACCTCTTTCACTAGAATGTGATGATATAATCCTTGCAAGGTTACAATTTTTAAGTATTTGAAATGCATTTTTGTATGCAAAAATGGATTTTGTACCCTAAAATTTCCTTGGGAACTTTGGTTCTATAGATTCAACAACTCGAGTATACATTTCCAAAAATTTCTATATGAGTTTTAGGTAAATTTGATTGGAAAATCTGTCATAAAAAGAGCCAAAACATAGAATGTTCAAATATACTTATATAAAGTGCATTCCAATTGCTTTACATTTTGGTTTTTTTTGTTCAAATCTAAGAATACAAATGCTTAGTGAGATCACAACGTTTCATTGCTTAAAATGCATTTTTAATGCATAAATCAATTCATTGTCATGAAAAACCATTAAGGCACTTGGATTGTATAAGTTCAATGAAAAACCATTAAGGCACTTAGATTGTAATTCCAACAATTTCTAAATGGATTTTAAGAAATATTGAATAAAAAATATGTCAAAAGGGGTGAGATTGAAATCTTATATTGCTTAAAATTCACTTTTGAGAGATCCTTAGGGCACTAGAATTGTATAGACTCAACAACTCAAATCTACAAATCCAACAATTGCGATATAGATTTCAAGAAAAATATATTGGAATTATGCCAAATGTAAAACGTTTGAACTATTTTTATATAAGTTAGAGTCAAAATGGTTTTCAGTCTTAGCTTTTTATAGAAATTTAGTAATACAATTCTTAACACAATAACAATTTTCTATTATTTAAATTACATTCTAAATAGATAAAAAAAAAAAAAAAATCTACATACTCAATAACTCAAAAATGCAATTCCCACATTTATTCCATGAATTTAAAAAAAAATGATTGAAAAATCTGATGAACCAAAAAAACTTGAAACCTCCTGAGTACACTTTATATCACAATTTTATGTCAGAATACAATTTTAAATATATAATTAGAATTTGTTTTTAAAAATAAATTACGCACTCAAATTGTAAATTCCCAACAACTCAAATATGCAATACTAATAATTTTTAAATAAATTAAAAAAAAAACTAAAATTATATTAAAAAATTAAAACATAGGCTAGCATTTAATCTACGATTTTTAGTTATTTCCGATCTTATTGCTATGCGATTGATATGCATTTATCTAAATATACATTTGCACCCGAAGCTTTACTTAGCGTTTATAACCTTGATCATATATCAACAAACCCATGTATAATGGTGTCCATAAAGAAAAATAAAATTCTCTATTTTCTTATGATTTCATATATCAACGATCCAACCGAAGCCAAGATGGGCTAAGCGATAGCATAAATTCTATCTGAAGGAAAGAATGGAGGGACAAATCAAATTTGCTGAGCAGTAATGAAAATATTGAAGGAAACGTAATTATGTATGGTACGTGTTTTATTCAAGTAATAGTATATTGTTATATGTTTTGAAGTTTTGGGTATATTTTAAGTTGGAATTTATCTGAAATTTTGTTGAAATTATAATGTACGGTCCGTGCTTTATTTATGTAATAGTTTATTGTTATAGGTTTTGAAATTTTGGGTATATTTTAAGTTGGAATTTATCTGAAATTTTGTTGAAATTATAATTTTATTGTGATTTAAATGTTCTAACTATTTTTTATAACTTTAAATTTATATATAAAATTAAAAATATATTTTAAATAATAAAAAATCAAAATTTAATTAATCAAATTATTTCACCTAATTTTAAACAAAAACTCTAAAACTTATAATAATTAAACACCTGTTAATTCAGTATTGATTAAGTTGGCAGTGTGAAGAATATCCTTCTTTCCAAATGTATGCCAGTCCCACTCCTTTGATGTGTAGGGTGTGCATGTATCAACTTTTTCCATACATCAATTTCGTCCACTTTTTGGAATAATTGAATTTAATTTGTGTTGGGCATCTAGAACATGCAATTGTATGATTAAGATATCCTTCTTTCTACATGCCTGCTAGTCCCACCTCTTTTGATTTGTTGGGCCATCATGCATTCACTTTTTCCATACATAAATTTCGACTTTTTCCTTTTTCTTAGCAATAGTAATTTAATGTAAGTTGAGTTAGTCATCTTGAACATGCAATGATACGAGGAGGAGTCTCCTTCTTTCTATTTGTATGCCACCTCCACCTCATTAATATATAAATCATTCATCCACTCAAAACTAAAGTTACATAAACCTAAACCCTATCCTTATTCCTGCCAAATAAAATCCTAATAAAAACATCTCACATATATAAACTAGCACAACCACATTATATTTACTAATGTGTTTGATATATGCCGATAGGCGTATATAAAATAGATTTACAACCACATTCGCTAATATGGTTGATATACGGCAATAAGCCTATATCCACTCCACAACACATTACTTTATATATCGATAAATATTATATATTTATGGTTAAAATCACCTAAATATTTTATATATATTAATAATATTTATTGATATATTAATAATATTTTAATATTTATTAATAATATATATTAATAATATTATAATATTATTAATAAATATTATAATATATATTAATAATATTATAATATTATTAATAAATATTATAATATTTATTAATAATATATATTAATAGTATATATTAATAATATTATGATATTTATTGATAATATATATTATTATTTATTGTATTAATAATATATTTTATTAATAATATTAATATTTATTGATATGTTAATAATATTATAACATTTATTAATAATATTTATTAATATATTAATAATATTAAACCCAAAAACATAAGAAAGTAATAAACTCTAAGAATTAATATATTAAACTCAAGAGATTAATAAACCCTAACAATTAATATTTTAAACTGAAGATATTAATAAACCCAAGGGATAATTAATAATACAAACCCAATGTCATCATAAACCAAAGGTTTAAATATTATAAACCAAAGGATTTGGTGAGCCCAAGAGATAAATATTATAGACATAAGAGATTAATATTAAAAACACAAGAGATTAATAAACCCTAAGAATTGATATTTAAACTAAAAAACCTAATAAATTAATAAACCATAAGAATTAGTATTTTAAACATAAGATGTTAATAAACCAATGTGATTATTAACATTATAAACCAAAAGAACTAATAGACCCAAGGGTTTAATATTATAAACCAAAGGAATCAGCGAATCTAAGGGATAAATATTATAAACCTAATGGATGAATATTAAAAACAATAGAGATTAATAAACCCTAAGAATTAATATTTTAAAATCAAGAGAGTAATAAACCCAATGCGTGATTAACATTATAAACCAAAAGAACTAATAAACTGAAGGGTTTAATATTATAAACCAAAGGAATCGGTGAACCCAAGGGATAAATATTAAAAACCTAAGGGATCAATAAGGCTAAGGTCAATATTAAAAACAATAGAGATTAATACAACCCAAGGGTTAATATTATAAACCAAAGGAATTGGTGAACCCAAGGGAAAACCGTTACCCAACAAATTATGAACCAAAGGAATTGGTGAACCCAAGGTAATTGATTTAAACATTGAGACAATTGCTGTCACAATGCGACGTTGGACCAACTATGACTATGGTTGGCCATGGGTGATTTTCATATTGAGACAATATTTCTCAGAATGTGACATTTGATCATGGATGACATTGATCGATTATTCATATTATAAACCAAAAGAACTAATAAACCCAAGGGTTTAATATTATAAACCAAAGGAATTGGTGAACCCAAGAGAATTTATTTAAACATAGAGACAATTGTTGTCACAATGCGACGTTGGACCAATTATGACCATGGTTGGCCATGGGTGATTTTCATATTGAGACAATATTTTCAGAATGTGACATTTGATCATGGATGACATTGATCGATTATTCATATTATGAACCAAAAGAACTAATAAGCCCAAGGGTTTAATATTATAAAGCAAAGGAATTAGTGAACCCAAGAGAATTTATTTAAACATTGAGACAATTGTTTTCACAATGCGACGTTGGACCAACTAAGACCATGGTTTGCCATGGGTGATTTTCATATTGAGACAATATTTGTGAGAATCTGACATTTGATCATGGATGACATTGATCGAATATGGCTAAAGAAATTAATAAACACTAATAATTAACCCAACGTACTATTCATATTATAAACCAAAAAAACTAATAACCCAAGGGTTTAATATTAGAAACCAAAGGAATTGGTGAACCCAAGGGGAAAATATTAATAACCTAAGGGACCAATAAGGCGAAGGATCAATAAAATTAATAAAAAATACTCAAGTTGAAGAAATTAATAAACACTAATAATTAACCCAAGGGATTATTCATACTAGAAACCAAAAGAACTAATAAACCCAAGATTTTAATATTATAAACCAAAGGAATTGGTGAACCCAAGGGAATTGATTTAAACATTGAGACAATTGTTGTCACAATGCGACGTTGGACCAACTATGACCATGGTTGGCCATGGGTGATTTTAATATTGAGACAATATTTGTCAGAATGTGACATATGAACATGGATGACGTTAATCAATTATTCATATTATAAACCAAAAGAACTAATAAACTCAAGGGTTTAATATTATAAACCAAAGGAATTGGTGAACCCAAGGGAATTGATTTAAACATCGAGACAATTTTTGTCACAATGCGACGTTGAACCAACTATGACCATGTTTGGCCATGGGTGATTTTCATATTGAGATAATATTTGTTAGAATGTGACATTTGATCATGGATGACCTTGATTGATCATTCATATTATAAACCAAAAAAATAATAAACCTAAGGGTTTAATATTATAAACCAAAGGAATTGGTGAACCCAAGGGAATTGATTTAAACATTGAGACAATTTTTGTCACAATGCGACGTTGGACCAACTATGACAATGGTTGGCCATGGATGATTTTCATATTGAGAAAATATCTGTCACAATGTGACATATGATCATGGATGATGTTGATCTATTATTCATATTATAAACCAAAAGAACTATTAAACCCAAGGGTTTAATATTATAAACCAAAGGAATTGGTGAACCCAAGGGAAAACCATTACCCAACAAATTATAAACAAAAGGAATTGGTGAACCCATGGGAATTTATTTAAACATCGAGACAATTTTTGTCACAATGCGACGTTGGACCAACTATGACCATGGTTGGCCATGGGTGATTTTCATATTGAGACAATATTTGTCAGAATGTGAGATATGATCATGGATGATGTTGATCGAGTATTCATATTATAAACCAAAAGAACTAATAAACCCAAGGGTTTAATATTATAAACCAAAGAAATTGGTGAACCCAAGGGAATTGATTTAAACATCATGACAATTTTTGTCACAATGCGACGTTGGACCAACTATGACCATGGTTGCCGAGGGGTGATTTTTATATTGAGACAATATTTGTTAGAATGTGACATTTGATCATGGATGACATTGATCGATTATTCATATTATAAACCAAAAGAACTAATAAAACCAAGGGTTTAATATTATAAACCAAAGGAATTGGTGAACCCAAGGGAGTTGATTTAAACATTGAGACAATTGTTTTCACAATGCGACCTTGGAGAAACTATGACCATGGTTGGCCATGGGTGATTTTCATATTGAGACAAAATTTTTCAGAATGTGACATATGATCACAGATGACGTTGATCGATTATTCATATTATAAACCAAAAGAACTAATAAACCCAAGGGTTTAATATTATAAACCAAAGGAATTGGTGAACCCAAGGGAAAACCATTACCCAAAAAATTATAAACCAAAGGAATTGGTGAAGCCAAGGGAATTGATTAAAACATTGAGACAATTTTTGTCACAATGCGACGTTGGACCAACTATGAACATGGTTGGCCATGGGTGATTTTCATATTGAGACAATATTTGTCAGAATATGACATTTGATCACGGATGACATTGATCAATTATTCATATTAAAAGCAAAAGAACTAATAAACCCAAGGGTTTAATATTATAAACCAAGGGAATTGGTGAACCCAAGGGAATTTATTTAAAAATTGAGACAATTGTTGTCACAATGCAACGTTGGAACAACTATGACCATCATTGGCAATGGGTGATTTTCATATTGATACAATTTTTGTGAGAATGTGACATATGATCATGGATGACGTTGATCGATTATTCATATGATAAACCAAAAGAACTAATAAACCCAAGGGTTTAATATTATAAACCAAAGGAATTGGTGAACCCAAGGGAAAACCATTACCCAACAAATTATAAACCAAAGCAATTGGTGAACCCAAGGGAATTGATTTAAACATCGAGACAATTTTTGTCTCAATGCGACATTGGACCAACTATGACCATGGTTGGCCATGGGTGATTTTCATATTAAGAGAATATTTACAGTCAGAATGTGACATTTGATCATGGATGACATTGTTCGATTATTCATATTATAAACCAAAAGAACTAATAAACCCAAGGGTTTAATATTATGAACCAAAGGAATCGGTGAACGCTAGAGAAAACCATTACCCAACAAATTATAAACCAAAGGAAATGGTGAACCCAAGGGAATTGATTTAAACATTGAGATAATTGTTGTCACAATGATATTCAGACAATATTTGTCAGAATGTGACATTTGATCATGGATGAAATTGATCGATAATTCATATTATAAACCAAAAGAACTAATAAACCCAAGGGTTTAATTTTATAAAGCAAAGGAATTGGTGAACCCAAGGGAATTGATTTAAACATTGAGATATTTTTTGTCACAATGATATTGAGACAATATTCGTTAGAATGTGAGATTTGATCATGGATGACATTGATCAATTATTCATATTATAAACCAAAAGAACTAATAAAACCAAGGGTTTATTTTTATAAACCAAAGGAATTTGTGAACCGAAGGGAAAACCATTATCCAACAAATTATAAACCAAAGGAATTGGTGAACCCAAGGGAATTGATTTAAACATTGAGACAATTGTTGTCACAATGCGACGTTGGACCAACTATGACTATGGTTGGCCATGTGTGATTTTCATATCAACCATTGGGTTTATTTTATTGTGTATAATATTTATCTTAGGGTTTATATACTTTTTCTTTATAATACTAGTTCTTTGAGTTTAATATTATTTAACCATGGTCAACCATATTTTATCAAATCAATTATGGTCAACCATGGTCAAACGTCGCATTGTCACAAAGACTGTCTTAATATGGAAATCAATCATCGTCTGAAGCTTGGTCCAACGTAACAATATGACAAAGATTGTCTCAATATGATAATTATGGTCAATCATGGTCACACGGTCAACAATTGTTGACCATGTTTTATAAAGTTAAACATGGTCAACCGCAGTCAATCATGCTCAACCTTGTGTATGCATGGTCAACCATGTTTTATAGACTCAAACATGGTCAATCATTATCAACCTTGGTTATCCATGATCAATCTTGGTCAACCATGACTATCCATTGACAACCATATTGTATAAAGCCACACATGTTTTATTTTAAAATGATAATAGTAATTTTAATGTAATAGTTGTTTTTAATATTGTTTTTTTAATTATATTTAATATTATTACCAAATTATTTTTTTATAAATTAGATTAATTAATTGAATTAATTATTCTATATTAAATTGAATCATTATTATTATGTTTAAATTATTAATTAATTAAAAGTATTATTAATAATATTATTGTTACTATTATTATTTAATTAAATTATTGAATATTATTTAATTATTTAATAAGTATTTAACAATTTAATCAATTGAAAATGAATAATTTAAATAAAAATAATATTAAAAATAAACTATTAGAATAAAATATGATCTTGAAAATGAATTATAAAACTCGTGGATGATATTGTTTTGTATGTGATTATTACCAAAAGATTTGATTCATAAGTATTATCACTAAATAATTATTATTATTAAAAATATGATTATTAATTAATATTATTTCTATTATCAATTAATAATATTATTAAATAATTGACAATAATAGTAATATGAAATAATTAATAATCTATCGAATTAAATAATATACCATAACTTATTATTATTATTATATTAATATTGTTAATTAACAATAATAATATAAATAATTTATAATAATAATAATAATTTATTAAAGTAGTTATTTTTGTAATATTATTATTATTTATTTATTATGTATTTGTTATTATGAGTTTAATATTATATCTATTACATCATAATATTTGTTACAATACTGATGTTCCTCGCCTTTTAAGATGTCAAAATTATAGTGAGCTTGGGAGGCTTCTCTCCAAGCTTTTTGAGCGTAGGAATAAAACCTTAAATCAAACTAAATAACTCTTTTCTTTAGATCCGATAAACCAAAGATTGGTCTCAGTGGCCGTTAACCATCACCACCACCATCATCATCATTCATTTATTATTATTATTATTATTAATTATAATTGAAATAGAATAATATTAATATATTTTTTAATGATAATAATAATAATATTATATATTTAACAATATCGATATTTATTATTTATTTATTTATTTATTAGTTAATAATAATAATAAATTTAGAATAATAATAATTAATACTAAGTTTATAATAATAATAATAATAATAATAATAAATTAACTATAATAATACAAATTAATCACTATTATTATTTCTAATGATAATAATAATTTATTGTATTAATTATTTTTATATTATTATTATTATTATTTATTATTAAATATTTATTAATATGTTTTTAATATTATGATTAATATAGATTTATTTCATTTATGGCAATTTCAGTTATTATTAGTATTATTAATTATAATTGAAATACAATAATATTAGTTTATTTTTTATAATAATAATAATAATAATAATATTATTATTATTATTATTATTATTATATATTTAACAATATCAATATCAATATCAATATTAATATTAATATTAATATTAAGTATGTATTATTAATGTTTATTCTAGTAATTAGGTTAACTAATGTGGTTGAGCATGTGATTAATATATGACCACATTTATTAATGTGATTGTGCTAGTCTATATATCCAAAAATTTATATCTACAAGTTGAAGTTGAAATAGGTAAACATATAAAGTTAATGAAGAAATAGATAAAAAATAAACTCAAAATAATAATAACCAAAACCATAACAATTAAAATAAAACTTAGATAATAAGATTCAAGAAAATAAAAAGATTAATAAATTTATATTGTAATAATAAATTTTTTTTTTTTAATTATATATAAATGGTTGAACAAGAAATTTAATTATATTTAAAATTTATAAATAATGTTGAAATTTTACAACCAAATAATTTGGTGATATATAAATCTTAAAAAAAATAACTATATTTAAACAACAAATTATCTAAAACAAATTATGTAATTCATCAAACTCCACTCCGAATATCAAAAATATGTGGTTAATTAATAACTTTAATTCCAACGCTAGTTAGCATGCCAATAATGGAATGTAATATAAGCAAATGGAAATCTTAAAATATGCATTTCAAATTTACGTCCACTTTCGATTACTCCATTTATAGCATAATAGGTGTAAAACAAGGACCCCATTTCTGCGAAAATGAAAGAAAACAACCTTAATTTTAAATTTCAATTTAGTGTGATTCATCAGTAATCCCAAAGAGTAGGTGGGAAACAATTTATCAACAAACATTTCAGTGTAAGTTACACTCATTACCAATTAGTCCAGTTGATACTGGTTTAGGGTATTTTAATATTAATTGTAGTTAATTTTCTTGTATTCCACGTGCTTGTATGTTTAAATTTATTGGTCAAAAATAGTTTAAGCTAATTATTTTTATACAGTACATCAACTACGCTGCTTAATCTTAAATTTCAATCACAATCATAATTGATATTTTGTGTCTTATATCGAATTCCGTGTTTAATCTCAAATTTTCTGTTGCAAATGATTTCCATTCATATTTAATGAACTACAATGACCAGAAACTAATCATAATTTGGGAGTGGAGTTGTAACAAATTTTCATTTAATTTTCGTCGTAGGAATTAAATTTCAATCATCAGTTGCATGGGAATTGTATTTGAAACCTAGGAAGGAAATTTAACTGTGTTAGCTAATGCCCCACTGAGGGATTAAAACAAATAGCATATGAATTCGATAAACTGAATCGAAGTCTTGAAGTTGAGAATGTTGAATATACATCCTTCTCTTTTCGATATTTCCAAGCCAATGACGTCTTACAAGGACTGTGTTCAATTATTACGATAGACATCTGTAGGTGCTATGCTTTCTGGTTCTCAGCATGTGTTTCTGTCGTTCATTCTTCAGGCAGAAGAAGAGAGGTATAAGAATGCCGCTTGGTCCACCCGGGTGGCCCATTTAGGGCAACCTCATTCACATCTGGTGTTTAGTGAAGCCATTTATGTGCATTGTGAAGGAGCTCTGTCATTAAAGTTTTCACTCGAATGCCAAGAAACCGAAGAAGGAATGTTATCGCTCTTCCTCGTGTTCATTCACGCGCTCTCCCTCATGCTCTCTTTCTCTCTCAGGCGTGGTACGCGAGCGAGTCAAGGGAGGAAGAATCAGAAACTCCCCCTATGATTGCAAGATCTCCCTAAACCTTTTCTCACTCAGATTAAAGGCTGAGGCCAGGGTTTGGATTTTCATGATATTGAATATAGAATTCCTCCTTGAAATCAAACAAGGGAGAAAAAAATGAGAATTTTTGAAAAAGATTGAATGCAGAGAAGATGTCTATATTTCTCTACTACCTGTGAGTAACTTGGGACAGTTTTTTCTTGCAGACGATGTGAAACCAAAGAATTCCACGAGACCACTCCTGTCAAAACATGCAACAAATCATCAATAACTACATATAACTTCATATTTGAAACGTGATATTTTACTTAATTTGAATGTCTATGCACTTAGGAAACATAAAAAATATTCTCCTGCCACATGTCCAATGCTCTATTTGAATGTCTTTGCATTTATCAAACATTCTACCATTGTTAGCAACATGGAAATTAGATCATGTCACTAGTGGCGCTTCGAATCTCGCTGGGCCTCCTCCTCCCGATGTGTGGAAGACCAGCATGTAGTGCACCTCTCACAACATGGAAGACATGTTATTGGATTTGAAACCGTTCCTTTTAGGTCTTGACAACATGGAACCTTCACTTTTCTAACGCCTTGTAAACATGATATCAATCCAGCGCCTGAATCATCAGGGGCGACCATTAAGAGGGGCCACATATCGGCGCTCGAGATTTTCACCAGTTTCTTTTAAATGATAATTGGCAAATGGTGGTGGCAGAGTTCACCCTAATTTGCTAGGTGGCGTTCAAAAAATGGCATAGTAAATTTTTAATCATGTTTTGTAAAAAATTAATTTAAGTATGGTTTAGACATGTGATTTAGATATGCAAGGAAGTTAGTTGTTTGAATGTCATCCATTGATTTAGTGGTGATGACCAGAATATACCGGCATCTTTCAATGTAGATCATCGGATGAAAAATATTAATTAGCAAAAAGATTAATGAAGCCAATTCCAATAGAGGGGTACGCCTATCGACATAATAATTTTTCCACTCAAAACTAAAGCTACATAAACCTAAACCCTATCCCTATTCTAGAAAAATAAAATCCTAATAAAAAATTAATTTATATCATTCTTCCACTCAATACTAAAACTACATAAGCCTAACCCTATAACTGAAAAATGAAAAAAAGTAGAGAGAAATATTCATACTCAATACGCTTGTGAAATCGATTGACAGGAAATCGATTGACAACGTACCTTCATATTCGATATTTCTTCCTCTTATCCTTCAGATACTGCACTAAGGAGATTCACAAGTTGACAGTTGTGCCTATTTTACCGATGCGTTTTTCATTGCAAAATTTTATTAGCCCTTAATTAGGGCTGAAACATTCATCCTCGGGTTCATTTACAGGGATTGGCTGCTGGCTCCTTCCCTTCTGAATGAACGAATGATCTACAGCATGAAACTGACGATTACTCGAATGAAGAGCAGTATGTGTTTCTACATATTCCATTTTGTTAGTTATTTATATTATCACCAACCAACATATCAATAGTAAAGTATGCTTCTGTTTCTTTGCATGCTAATGTGGTTTCATTTCTTTATCATTTTGAGATATTAAAGTACCTGACACTGAAAAGGATATCAGGGAATCGATGCAAACAAATTTCCTTGGTATTGTGACTACAACGCAGTCCAAAACTTAAAGCAATGCCATGCATTTCAGTTCTATGAGAACACGGTATTGAGCTAGGAAGCACGATAACCACAGTGGCCATGCAGGACATTGGTGATCTATGGTTGGCTCGCAATGCTCGATAGACATGGCCACCTTGCAGCGCCTTATTTTCAAAAGATAGATAATTATTCATCCGATTAACTATGCTTCATTTTCTAGAAGTGAAGCTCCGCCGAAGTTGGCATATTCAAGTCGTAAAAATAGCATCTGTCAAACACGAATATTGTTGTCATTGGATGTGAATTTCCTTTTGCAAATTAACACCTATAATAATTTGTTTTCCTTTCTTTAAAAACATTCCTCTCTACTCCCTCCATGCAGGACACCACAGAGAATGCAAGCGTGAATTACATTTATGCTATATTTATTTTTATTTTTTCTTTTAAATTTAAATTTAAAGATCTTTTATTATCAAAATTGTTGCCTCTGCAATGAGAAGGATCCCACTAATCTTAATCCGTACATCAGTATCACCATTAGTGAAGATGCCCTTGCACACGAGCTAGTCTTGGAGTGAAGCAAACACGTTATATCTTTTCACCTAATTGTCCTTCAGGACTAAGGACCAAAACAAGATGACTCTTCATTTTCCAATGTAATGCAAAAAAATTGAAGTATTCACTTCTTCATCCCTTACTATTACCAGAATAGGGAACCGGAAAGATGCTTCCTCAAGTATCTCCGAATCATAGTAGGATTGCTTCTCGGCTGCTGCCTTAGTTTCAAGTTTTGAGATTTTACACTCGGTCTTATACAACACAACATTAATGTATGTCACAACTGAATCTGAGGAAAAAATCATTCCCTTGTGTTGACCCTACAAGCTACTTCCACCACCACCTCTCCTACACCACATGTGTTATCTCAAAGGCATGGTGACTAGGCGGGGATGAAAACTATCAGAAATCAATAAGTGACCAAAACTTCTAGACATAGAAAATATTCCTCCTATAACATCAACACTTGCAATATATAGGTAGACTTTGAAACCACAACCTTCACCACACAAATGACAAGGAAATGCACTCGAAGAAAAGCCACTTATATCCAAATTCCCGCAGAAAACAAGGCCTCCCCCTTGAAAACAACAATGACCTGGGAGTTCATACAGGTACAAAGCCCCAAGAAAATATAATACCAATACATACCACACCTCTTCCATGCTAAAATAAACCATGACAATGATCCTAGATGAAAGAATTTTTCCAAACCAAACTTGTAAAGCCCCTCACTTAGACTAGAAATGCACATGACCTCCAGAGGAAAAAACAGGCTAAACTAATGCCAAATTTTCCTTAATTCATACACAAACCCTACTACAAAAAACTTAAGAAATGAATTGATAAGAACTAACAATACCAACAAAAATGAGAAGCATACCAAGAAAATCCACGAGGAATGAAAACTACACAACTAACTACGTGTTAATAGTGGATATAATTCACTATCAACCTCTTTCAAACCCCATTGTAGCAATATAATTCTCCTCTCACCAACCAAAGAAATTCCTCGCCCACCTCAACTTCTCCAACTCAAGCAAAAATAGCACCTCTCAATACTAATGCCTAGCTCATAGCAGCAGGGAGGTCAACTTCTCGACCTCTCACCTACGCCAACCTCCAACTCTTACCACCAAGACTAATTTCAATTCCATCAACCACCCACTTCTATTTATTTCCTTTCTACATGTTGATGCATGTGAGGAACGAGCATGCCCCTTGTTATTTAATGCAGTTCAAATAGGGAGGGTGGTGGGGTTGACCCCATACCCCCTCTCAATTTCTATGTTCACCCTCTAGGGAGGATGTATGTTATTAAAAGTAAGGTAAAAATAAAATGGAGCAAATAATTAATAATAGGTAATAATAATGTATATAGTAATATTACTTGAAGATCTATAATTTTAAATTGAGTTTTTTTTTTTAATAGATATATTAGTTTTAGTGAGTTAAAAGTTATTTTATAATAAAAGTATGAATTTAATAAATAAATTACAATACATGATATTTATGGAAAAAATTACGGGTTACTGAAATCTTGGCCATAAATCCATTAATGATCAAATTTCATGACCTAGTTAAGTTTAACCTAGTATTTCCATTTTAAGTTTAACTTGGTTCTTATGGTCATATTCCCATCTGCATGTAATTAAAATTTTTATCTCCATTATAAAGAAGTTTATTTAATGTTGTTAGAGCTCTATGGGAATGCATTTAACCACCCTAATTTTTTAGTAGTTATCCAAGTCGTTCATTTCACAACTTGATCCTATATCCTCTTTGTGGTTGATAGGGATAACTTCATGCTCCATTTGCTACTCCACTACAGCATATATGCTTGAATAACAAGGCTTACAACAAACTTGAGAAATAAAAAAAATCTCCATTCAAACATTCAAGTTTGAATAATAAGGCTTATGTGCATGAATAAGAGGAATTACAACATACTTAGTGAATTCAATATATCCACTCAAATTTTGAAATATAAATACTCATCAATCCTATGTTTCTAACAATAGCTGATTGAACTACTCTCTTACTATTTGTTATGAATAGAAAAGAATTTACAACTAGCAATAATAAAAAATATAGCGACAAAACATCTCACAATAAAACAATCAATACATTAAGTAAACTATGTTACATCAAATAATATATAAAAGGGCATGAGTTATTAATAATTTATACCCACAAACCATCAATATAATCAATTGAAATTTTTAAATCAATGTTGATTCACTGTATTTTCTTTTCTTGATACACATTAACATGGATACATTAATCCATCGCAATTTTGTGTTTTATATCTTTACTTTAACACCAAGAATAAGATGATCATTCTAAGCTGCTTAATACTTTGATTGACTCACAACATTGGTAGAGTGTTTCTTATATATTTTACATTCAATTTTTTCAACACACTTCAATGTTGAAATAAGGAACGAGTGATTTTTAGCAAATGAAGGATTAACTCTTTGTTTAGAATGGCATCTGAGACGGTAAATAAAAAAATAATTTAAATAATTTGGATATTATGATGAACTCTTTGCAACGTTTCTCTTGAACCTCCTCCTTGATATCCCTTGACTTCTATCACCATGTTGTTGGCATTCCCACTCTCATTATCTATATGTAGTTCGATGGCTTCCTAAGGTGAAGGGGTCCACGACCCCTCCAACCTACCCCACGACTCTGGTGTTTCTGGCCTCACTAATCACTACCAGTCACTAAATCAAATACATTATGTAAAGTCTAATGTACATAACTCAAAAATAGTTGACAACATATCTTTTAAGGCAGATGATGGCATAGATCAAGCTCAAACTGAAACCCCTGGTTAGTGGAAAACAAGTACCTGCATTGCAAAGTTGATAAAGCTTCCACGCCTTCACATCTTTCCCATTAGATTGAATGGAAGCATTAAGTTCATGCAAGATCATGCCCTGATATACAATTTTTTTGGGTTTGGCCCACAGAAAAGGCCCTTCTTTACTATATTGCACAATGTTGGAAGCCTAAATCCTGCTATGATATCAAACTGTGGTCAAAAGGATTCTTCACTATGATATTCACTCGCAAATAATACTTGAAATCTACCATGGAAGGAGTCCCATACTTATGAAACTTATCAAGCCTTTTCTTGTGCTAATGGATGAAAAAAATTGACTTTGGCAAGGCATATTTATTCTGGGCACCTTTCTAGATTCACATATAGCCATTACGATATGAATACTATGATCCAGATACCCTTGAAGAAATAGGCAGCAAATTAAGAAAATTTGTAAGCCTCCATGAGAAAATAAAACATGGTTTCTATACATCATATTCTAAGATATGCATGTCTATATGAACATATCAGGATCTCTTCGAGGAAAATTGTCCCTAGAATCTGAAGACAAAGGTTTGTTTTAGATCCTAGACTACGAGCATATTCCTTTTAGGTGTAGGAAATGCCACCAGCATAGGAATCTCTTCAGAGACTATCCCTTCAATGAACCAAAACTAGATTCCAAAGATAATATGGAAACATATGTGGATGGTTTCATGAAATCCCAACTAAGTGACACCATAACAAGAAATTTTGCTCATCCTCTACCACCAAACAATAGAAAACTAGCAATAGCTTCGATGTTCTTGGATATCTTCCAGAGGAATATAAACAGCCTTCACAAGAACTTGGCCATAAAGGCTAGTCTCACAAACCATAACAAAAAACTAGTATGGACAAAGGAAAAATAGAGATGGAAACAATTCCCAATGCACAACAGGAGAAAATAAGCACACATTTGGAGAAGGACATCCAAATGGGTCAAAACAAATATTTCACATATATGCAAGGGTTAGATATGATGGGTATGGAAGATGCATTTCATAGGAATTCTATCAACATTATCATGCCCAACCAAATCATCCTCTTGATAGTGTCCCTCCAAAAAGATAAATCATCCATGCAACTTAGGGTTCAAAATATTGCTACCAAGGATGGAAAGAAAACCAGGAAGGACTTCAAGAAGGGAGGATGAAAATCAACGCTCTAAATCCTAGACACCCTCTGAAGGAAACTGGTAAATATGCACAATGCAAACAAATATCAGTGATCTAGTCCTCCCAATCTCCAATTTAATCATGAACATAATATCCTAGAAGGTTAGGGGTGTGAATTTTCCTTCAAAGCATCATATTCTTTGTTGGAACATCCAACATGACCTCCCAACCATCCTATTCATCCACGAAACCAAATGTTTTGGCAATGTCATTGAATCCATTATGGCTAGGTTATGGAAATCAACCAAAATTTTAGTGGTGGACACAGAAGGCTCATTAGGTGGTATAGGGGTCTCCTAGAACCCCACCATATTTTCCAATATCGATCTTCAATATGGATCATCAACTCAAGGTTAAAGAAGAGGATATTCCAAAAATTTCTTTTTGAACTTAGTTTGGTCATTATGAGTTCACGGTTGTTCCTTTTTCATTATTGAATGCCCCAATGGTGTTTACGAGTCTGATGAATGGTGTATTTTGGAATTAATTGGAAAAATTTGTACACGTCTTCCTCGATTACAACCTAATCCATTCAATGTCCCCAACAGATCATAATCAATACCTAATATTGGTGTGGCAATTCTTAAGAGAAAATAAAATATATGAAAAATGTTTAATGTTCTTTTTAACAATAAAAGGTCCATTATCTTGGACACATTATTTCGAGTGAAGGAATCATTGTTGACCAAGAAAATATTGATGCAATTTCAGAATGGCCAAAAACATGTAATGTGCATGAAGTGTGTAGTTTGGTGGGCATGTAAGGATACTATTGGAGATTTTTGGAAGGGTTTTCAAAAATAGTCAGCCCAATCACTTCATTACCTAGGAAGGGAGCACATTTTAATTGGACAAATGAGTGTGAGTAAGCTTTTTCCAAGCTCAAGCAATGTTTGACTACAACTCTGATACTTAAGGTTCCAAATATGGATAGACCATTTATATTATGGTATGATGCATCAAAATATGGATAGGATGTAGTATTATCACAATATGGTAGGGTGATTCTGTATGCCTCTAGGAATTTAATGCCACATGAAGAAAATTATATAACCCGTGATCTGGAACTAGCAATTATAGTTCATGCTTTGTGACTTTGGCGAACTTATCTCATGGGCAATAAATTTGAATTGAAAACAGATCATAGAGGTTTGAAACATATATTTACTCAAAGTGATCTCAATTCTAGACAAAGAAGGTGTTCAGAACTCCCAAGTGAATATGATTTTGACATAACTTACATCAACGGTACATTGAGCAAAGTAGGTAATCCACTAAGTCAAAGACCACATATCTTTTCAGTAGTTCCATTGAAGATTGATTTACATAAGCGCATGTTGAGGGCACAAAATGTAGATGAATGGCGTAAGGAAGTTAAATTTTCTCTTTGTGGGGAAGAGGCTAAGAAAATCAAGGTGGAAGGGTATTCATGTGATCACGACGATATTCTGAGATTTATGAAAAGGGTTTTAGTTCCACACAAGGATGGGCTTGGTGAGTTCTTTTTGAATGAAGCTCTCTGTGTAGTATATATGTCTCACCTAGGATTCCAAAAGATGTATGTTGATTTAAAGAAAAAATTCCTTTGGGCAGACATGAAGAAGGATGTAGCAATTTTTTTGGCAAAGTGTTTGGATTGTCAATTAGTTAAGGAAGAACATGGTCATCTAGCAGGATTGTTGCAACCACATAAAAATCCTGAGTCTGAATGGGAAGAAATATCTACGTAATTAGATATTTAATTACATGAAACAACCAAAAGGCTATCTCCATTTTGGTGGTCGTAGAAAATATTACTAAGAGTGTCCATTTTATACTTGTTAGAGATACTTTCAAAGCATATGAAATAGTACAAGTATTTAACAATGAGATCGTTAGGCTTCATGGTTTTCCTAAGAAAATCATATCAAATCGAGCCTTATATTCATAGGAAGGTTTTGGAGTAGTTTTCAGGGAGCCCTTCAGACACAATTCAATTTAAGTATAGCTTATCATCCAGAAACTGATAGTCAAACTGGAAGAGTAAATAAAATGTTGGAGGACATGTTTAGAATTTATGTAATGGATGAACAACCTAATTTGGAGTATTATCTTCCTCTAGTGTATTTTTCTTACAATAATAGTTATCACCTCTCTCTTGGTATGGAACCTTATGAGATATTGTACGGAAGCCCATGCAGAACACCTTTAAGTTGTGATAGATTAGAGGAAAAAAATCTCGGTAGGTCCTAAAATGCTTCAAGAAATGGAATAAAAAGTGTGTCGTATAAGGGAAATATTAAAGGATGCATAATATAGACATAAGAGCTATGTTGATATGCATAAAGTGGATCATAGTTTTAAATAAGGGAATTTATTTTTCTTCTATTAAAACCTCAGAAAATCTCTATTAGGTTTGGGAAAGGATCTAAGCTCTCTCCCTGATTTGTTGGGTTGTTTGAGATCATTGAAATTATTGGACCTGTGGTATATAATCTTTCTCTATCAAATTTTTTTCATCACATGCATGGTGTATTTCATATTTTGGTACTATGTAAGTATGTTCATGATCCTTCTCACATTTCAGATTGGCATCAATTATAGGTAAGGGGTGAGGGGGATTTGAAGGAAGACCTAGTTTATATTTTGGACCATATCACTTGACAACTCAGACATCACATGGTGGACCAAGTAAAGGTCCAATGGGAGTCATATATTCCTCATTCTGCCACTTGTGAAGATGCATCTACTATGCATCTTGAGTTTCATTTTTTCTTTAGTCAAACTTCAGGCCTAGTTTACTCGTAGAGGGGGAGAATGTAGTGTCCTATTTTTCCTACTATAGATTTTTCACTCTTATCAAGGGTAATTTTTATGAGTTATGTATGGACAATGGATCACATGATTCAGGAACAATGTTTGATATACATAGTTATATTTCCTCTTTTGTTTATGTATGGAATATTGATCACTAGATCGAGTAACAATGTTTTATATAGTTATATTTCCTCTTATGTTTGGTATCTTTGGTTATGTGTATTAAATGGTTTGTTTAAGTACTCATGTTTCTATTTTTTCATATCACTTATGATGGAGGTGTATGACATGGATGGTGATCCAGGATAGAGACACATAGATCCATGGATGTTCATGGTTATGTGGAACATATGGTTAATTATGATTTATGGATGATACATTATTTGTATGATTATATATGTCTAATATTTTACTAAGAAGGATGTGGTAGGGGACTTGGTCATTTTCTAACAAGGATGCTCAATAAGGAATGACTTTGCAAGTCATTTTTTCAGATCCAAAATGAATGTGGAAGTCATGCACCATTCTTGGTAAAATGTGATTATATTAATTTCATTATGAACTTCATTTGATTCCTTTTATCTATGAGATTTTGATGTGTGCAGATATTTGAAAAGGGCCTTACGAGCGAACCCTGAGATGGGGAAAAGCTCATAATCAATACCATAAGGAGAAACACAGAGTTTGAGATAACAATAGATGAGAAGGGTTGGAAATTAGGGCGTGGAATCCTAAATCCAAGAAATATAAAGACATGGAGTCCTGAATATTTAAAATATCAACTTGTGGAATATTAGATCTTTGGAGTAGATCAGGGGATAAATTCCTCAATCTACTAAGGCATAGAGATGCATGAAATAGGTGTGTCGAGTCCATATTCTCTAGAATAAAGATACCACCAGTGGATGTTGAAAATATGCACCTCATGCATGAATTTCCTTAAATAGAATCTCATTTTGACAATCCTCGAGTGACATTCTAAAAATAGAAAGTCATGTATAACATCTCAAGCATTACTTTCCAAAAATAGTAAATCACCTTGCATAAATTGGTAATGAAGCGTAGTCGAAGGAAAATCATGTAACTTATCATTAATCAATCTTAATAGTTGAATCTTCACTTAATCCTCAATATTCTTAATATTATTTTTATTTTTTAAGAGACTATGATATTATAATGAAAAGGGAATTACAAGTCACCTTCATATCCTCAATCACTTCACACCTCTCGCCTTCATGAATCTCATGGCTCTACGTAACTCTCTTTCTCTTTTAATAATACATAACACTCTCTTTTATGCATTCACCAAAGAATGACATATTCCTCTTACATTCATTAAAGACACGTTGTAAAATATTCCTCATATGCTCTATTTAATTCATATGTTACACTCTCCTTAATTAAGGCATGAATACCTCTCCTTAGTGGCATGAGTTACACTCCTCTAAATCGAATAAAAGGCATCCATATTAATCCTCCTTCACGAAAATAATTTATTTCTCCTCCTATACATGTGTCTCATGTATTCTCACTTGGAGAGAAGTGCATTGTGATGAGAAGAGTGGGAGAGACTTGAAGGATATTGTGAGAGGGATAGTTATGGAGAGTAGCCAATTGCTGTCAAAATGAATATGAAATTATTCCTAAACTACTATGTAGCTCTAGCTAGTGGGCTTGAACATGAGTGGCATTGAGAGGGAGTGAAAAATGTCTTCCTTAGTTTACCTTCCCTATCTGTCTACTGTTTTATTTTGGTACTGCTTGTGATCTTTTGCAGCTCGGGAGTTATAGGTGGAGGAGTTCTTCCTGGATATGGTTGGGAGGAAAACAAGATGGTTCACAATGAGTTGGTAAGTATATTGGAATTGAAACATACTCTCATTGAAGTTGGAGCATAATCCCATATTTCTGGAGTTGTAAAAATAAAATTTCAAGTATGTCGATTGAATTATATTGTGTATTTTTGTAGTTCATTACATGTTTTTTTTTTTTTTTTATAGCTAAAACTTAGATGTACATAAAATGAAAGCCACTAAATGTTGAAGAAATTCCACTATAGTTGTAATTAATTTTATGTAAGTGTTTTTTGTACAATTTTGTTGCAAACTAATTGAAAAAAGGTCTTAATGGTTGAAGCATTCAGGGTACCATGAGTTTGATGAAAATACCATATTAGCATAAATTTGGTTTTTCCTTATTTTTTTTATCTAGGTGGATATTGGTGGCCACCCACCTATTCCATTTGGACCCGCACCATCAATTCTTGCAGCTTTTCACATTTAGCATAACTTAATAGCAATTTTTCGAGTCCTACACTCTCAGAGCTATTTTGGGGCCTTAATGATCCAGGTGGATATTGGTGGCCACTCACCTATTCCATTTGAATGCCCACGATCATTTCATTCATTTTTTAAGTTGCGGCAAAACTTACTATTTTTAGTAGTTTTTCAGGTCCTGAAATTATAGAACCATTTTGAGGCCCTAAACGAAAGTTGTACTCTTAGGATAGATCTTTCTAACGAGGTATGATACGCATAAAACAAAGATTTTATGCCAAAGTTATGTCCCTGGGAAGTTGAAACACCAATTTACCCAAACGGTGCCCATAGTTTTGGCGCTTCATCTCCTAGGGTTAGGTTTTTGGACGTTTAGAGTTCTACATTATTTCTCAATAATAGATAGGCCCTCGAGCCTTATTGTAAAATAGTTCAAAGGCCTGTAGCCACCACATCTCTTCTCAGAGATAAGATACCAGTGCCATTGCTAGTTTATTTCTATTCTATTTGTAAGAAAATTTCAGTTCTTTGATATTAATGAAATGAAGCATTATTTTCGTTGCACCTCTGTGTTTATGTATATTTCTGTATTTTATTGCATTTCTGCATAAATCTAAATCAGTGGTATTAGAGCGGTCTTCTCTTTATTTGTTTTTCTTTGCATGTCCCCAATGTGGTCAGGGTATAAGGATTTAGGGATCGATTTGGTTGAACCGTTGCAAGATCAGCCTCGTAAACCGCAACGACGTCCCATGGCAGAAGAAAATAAATATGAGGGAGTAGGAGATCCTATCAAAATATTGCTCGAGGAGGTCTCGAGAAACAAAGGAACACAATGATGGATAAATTTGCTCAGATCCTTCAACGATTGCCCACCTATGATGCATCTGCATCCAACAACCACTCTAGAGGTGCCACTCCCTTCAAGGTACAGGTAAACTTTGAAATTCATGTATTTGAAGGTGAAATAGATGCAGACATTGTAGCTAGATGGTTGAATTTGCTGGAAGGGTATTTCTCAGTCCATGATTTCTCCGACCGAGAAAATATTATTTTTGCACTCCTCAAAGCCACTCCCCATGTTAAAGACTGGTGGGAAACCTATTGTGACTAAAAGGACGAAGGGGAACCCTCTCTGTTCTTGGCCACAACCAGTTAGAATTCGTTTCGAGATTGCATCAAGGAACAACATTACCCCGTCAGGAGCTATGAGGACAAATACATACAATGGACCATGCTGCGGCAGGAAAGGGATCAAGGTGTGCATGAATTGATGAATTCGTTCCATACCCTAGCATAAAGTTGGGTATTAAAGATTCAAAGAGACATTTGGTGCACAAGTACTGTGGCTATATACACAAACACATTCAAGAGCAAATGGAGCTCCTCAACATTACATCGCTTGGCACGACGTATCACTATGCTGCCAAGATTGAGCAGAAAATTAAGCAGAATAAGTGAGACTTTGGATCTGCGAATCGGAAGCCAGGGAAAGGTGCCCCCGGACTAGAGAATAAGGGGAAAGGCCAAAGCGGGGCAACTTAGAACAACACCAAAAATCGAAAGGAGGACACGGGGGAGTGGTGTTAATTTCATAGCAACCCCACTCATAGCACAAATGAGTGTCGGGCCAAATAGTCATTTATGGTCGAACTAAAGGTACCTGAATTAGATGAATTTTTTAATCCTGAGTCAGAACCAGATAAAGGAAATGGCAAAGGGAAGAAAATCATTGATGCATATCCCAGTGCCATTTTTCCACCACCAAGATCTAGATGGAGGATCCTGAGGATCCAGAGGAGGGGGAGTGCCTCTTCCTTTCACAAATCTGGGTGAAGGGTTATCCATTGCAATTCCTTGTCGATAAAAAAAGAAAAAGGAACCTCATTTCAGCAGAGGTTATGAAGCAGCTCAACCTACCAACCATAGCACGTCCGCAGCCTTATGCCATCAGGTGGCTTCACCCAGGGAGAGATATCAGCATCCGCCAACAATGTCACGTTTTGTATATGATCAAGTCATTCACGGATGATGTATTATGTGACGTTTCTCCTCTTGATGTAGTCGATGTATTATTGGGCCAACCATACTTGTGGAGGTGACATGTTGTGTATGAGTCTTGGCCTCATGTTGTTATTATTACTTTGGGAAATAACTTGTACAGGATACAAGAGGTAGTACTGCCTCCTGTCATCTCTTTGAGTACTACTGGAAAACAACGTGGTAAGATTATTTCCCAAACCAGGAAATTTATTTTCCTTACAACTCGTTTACAGGGAAAGAAGAATATTGTGGCCACAAACTTGAAACAGGTCTCCCTTGCACGACTACAGTAGATGGACAAAGTCATGGAGGAATACGAGGAATTTTTCTCCTCAATCACAGAGGTTCCTCTACACTATCAAGGCAAGCACTCCATTGATCTGACACCAGAAGCACCATTTCCTGATGTTGCCATGCCTCCTACAAATACACGTACAGAATACACACATGTATTGTCTCAGGTTGATAAAGAAACCAAAATTACTAAATGCGCCAGCATGTCCGCCCGCAGGTCCATGAAATCTTCGACAAATATTATACCCAGTTCAACATACCCAGTTCAACATAATTTGTCTCATGCCATGGAGGATCTCAACACAATGGGGACCATTGTTAGGAAGGAGGAATGATCCAGGTGGATATTGGTGGCCACCCACCTATTCCATTTGGACTCGCACCATCAATTCTTGAAGCTTTTCAGATTCAACACAACTTACTATTTTTAGCAGGTTTTCAGGTCCTACACTGATATGAAAATGGAACTATTTGTACTGCTATTCAAAGTATCCATTTCCATTAAATTAAGTGTGCAAATTATTCTCCATGTCTTGCAAGTTAAAAAAAATGCTTTTGGTAATTTTTTCTGAGTTTTTGTGTGAGGAAATGTTATTTAAATTTACTGTTTAATACAATTCAACAGAAATACATAGCAAGAAAAATTCACCATAGCATAACACAAAAAACTGATGAGGTAGTTCACCACTCCTGGGCTACATCTATCGGGTCCAAAGCTTCCAATGGGCATGTCCTTGCCCTATTAAGTTGCCCAAAATGGTTATACAGTGAAAAAATATGCCTAAGTAGGAAAAAAAAACTGTGAAATTGACTTCAGATGATATAAATAAGCTAAAAATGGTTTTTGTTTCACCTGAAATAGTGAAGTGCAACCCAATACAGTTACATCTCCCTGATGGCCCTAGTGGCTCTTTCCTCATCCTTGAAGCAAAAATGGCTGAATGACACCTCTATTTACTTTTCAACCTATCCCAAACACTCCAGAATGCTGAAGAAAGCCAAAATTGACTAAAATTTTGTCCAATTTGGTGAAAATTGTGAAAGTTATGAACCTAACAAGTTTTTGCGTAGTGGCACTAGAAAACCTCCTCCAACTGTGGGATAACTCTAGTTTAACTCGCCAAAAAGGCAGAAATCCCAAATTTTCCAAAACTGGCACCAACATTGGTGGACTGCTGGTGGTTGCAATAAATGCGATGGTGGGTTTAAGTCTGAGTTCACATGCTGAAAATCTGGGCGGTTAAGTGTTGTTGGCGGTTAAGGCTTGAACCATGCTCTTGGTCACAGGTTAAGGTTACATGGAGTAGGGGCTAGCTCTGAGGGCTAGCCCCCTTACCTTTTCGCTTGTTGGAAAATTCTTAGGCCTAGATTTTCTGTCTACCGGTCACGTTGCAAAAGGGCTGGCTCCTGAGGGCTTAACCCTTTTATCCCACCGATGTAAAGCCTCCTGGTTCTTGCACTTGGTCCCATAACTTAAAACTTTAGCCCTATGGGCTTTAAAAAATCTCTGCCCATTCACAAATTTAAACGAACCGAATCAAACGTTCACCTCCAACTCAAATGCATTTACTCCATCGACTCGAATCACCCATAAAACAAGTTCTGTGCTCGTGTCGTGTTCGTCGGGTCGGCCCTGCTCGTGTAGTCGGGTCAGGATTCAAATCCCATGAGCCTCACCAATTTTTGTACGAGCCTTCTAACCAATGGCCTAGGGCCACGTGGTATTCTCTGGGAAGGCCATGTGGCACCCACTGATAGGCCCATATTAAATTAATTAAATTAAATTTTTGCCATGTAAATTTTTGAAAATGACAATTTTTTTTTGGTCAAAAAGTCATGTTTTGAAGGTCATTGGGCGATTTCAAACTTTAGTAACATTCACATATGACATCGGATTTGAGTCTTGTTTACAACACTAGAATTGTAGCGACGAGGGCTTTCCGGTTGTTTAGACTGCAACCATTTCTAAGCATTTCCATTTTGAGCATTTTTTTCCACTTGGACATGATCACCTGATCACACCTCCCCAATGGGAAGCTTTTAGACTCCAAAAGCTCTGTGGATTACAGAAATTGTTAGGTCCCTATATTACTAGTATAGTTCCTTATTGTTGTCGGTGTAACCCCCTTATTGTTATTATTATACCCTTGTAACCCCCATATTGTTATTATTGTTCCCTTAAATTATTATTGTTAGGTCGGCTAGGATTACATTGTGGCCCCATGGACTCCTATATATAGAAATGAGGTTTGGTAATTTGAGTCATCCAAGAATTGTTCATTCATGTAATGTATTGGAGGTTTCCCCCTCGAAAAGGCTTATTTCTAAGACGTTGATATCTCTTTTCTTATCTTTTTGGAGCTATTTTAACAACATTTGCTATCAGAGCTTTGAGATTGTAGGGTTTCACTGCTCCAAACAGGTCATCGTGGAATTTTCGCTATGGATTTTTTTGTACGAAGGTTTAGAATCTGAAATTTTTAGAGCGCGAAGCCAAAATCCTGAGGAACATCTTCGCAAAATTTCAGAGCTTGGTTCATAACATTTTCGGAGATATGATCTATGAAATTTAGGTCATGACAAAGCTTCTAAAGAAAGAGAAACGAGGCATAATTTCACAATTATGCTCACTAGAAGTTCCAACATCAAAATCATCTATTACTGCAGATCTCCAAAAAATCTTGGACAATCATTCTAAATTTTTTGAAACTCCAAAAGGAATCCCACCTATTCGCGATCATGATCATGCTATTCGATTGATTCCAGGAATTGTTCCTCCAAACATCAGGCCTTATAGATATCCTTATGTCCAAAAGAGTGAAATTGAACATATGATTGCAGAAATTTTAGAGGCAGGTATAATTCAACCTAGTCAAATTTCTTTCTCTACTCCTATATTATTAGTACATAAGAAGGATGGATCCTGGCGCATGCGTCCAGATTATAGGCATGGAAAATTTTAGGAGTTGATATTCGTAGGTGGGCTAATTTTCCATGGTTTTTCCAAAAAAGAGATTCGCCAATTCCCATATTTTTATAAAAGTGATTTTCCCAAATTTTACAATATAAAATTATTTTACCTTAAAAATCGCCAACATTATATAGAAAATATATATAATATCATTATAAATTTGAATAATTTTACATATACATCAATAAACATTTTATAGTTTGCATATTAGGGACTAGTGAGATTCGCCAATTTTTTAAAATTTAAAATAATTTTCCATCCTTAAAATTTTCCCTGATTATAGGGAGCTCAATAAGCTCACCATTAAAGATAAATTTCCCATTCCCGTGGTTGATGAATTATTGGATGAATTACATGGAGCAATTTATTTTACCAAATTGGATCTTCATTCAGGGTATCATCAAATTAGAATGAAGACTGACGATATTTCGAAAACAACATTTCGAACTCATGAGGGTCATTATGAATTTTTATTCATGTCTTTTGGCCTTAACAATGAACCTTATACATTTCAAGGGTTGATGAATTCCATTTTCAAACCCTTCCTTAAAAAATTTGTGCTAGTATTTTTTGATGATATACTAATCTACAACCGGTCTTGGAAGGATCATGTTCAACATGTTGACAGGGTGCTCAAAATATTGCAGGAGAAACAATTATATGCAAAAACATCCAAATGTTTCTTTGGAGTACAAGAGGTGGAATATCTGGGTCATATTGTATCTCACGAGGGTGTTAAGGTAGACCCTAACAAAATTAAATCCATTAAGGAATGGAAAGTCCCCACAAGCATAAAGCAGTTGCAAGGATTTCTCGGGTTAACAGGGTATTATCGAAAGTTTGTTAAGAATTATGGGAGAATAGCAGCACCTCCAACAACATTATTGAAGGAATATGCATTTTCATGGACTCCTGAAGCAACTAAAGCCTTTGAACATCTTAAAGAGGAAATGTGCCTAGCACTAGTCTTAGCTACGCGAGACTTCACAAAAACCTTTATTGTGGAATGTGATGCCTTAGGAAATGGAATTGGTGTTGTTTTAATGCAAGAAGGAAGACCCATTACTTTTCAAAGTCATCAAATCAAAGGAAAGTATTTACAGAAACCTATTTATGAGAATGAAATGTTATCAATACTGCATGCACTAAATAAATGGAGAACTTACCTAATGGGAAGAAACTTCAACATAAAAACTGATCATGATAGTCTTAAACATTTTTTGGAGCAAAGACTATCTTCATAAGAGTAGAAAAAATGGGTCACAAAGATGTTGGGTTATGACTTTGAAATAATATACGAAAAAGGGAAGCTAAATGTTGTTGTAGATGCACTCTAAAGAAAGAATGAAGAGGTGGAAGCATTGCTTTGTGCCATTTCTATTATCCAACCAGATTGGATAATCAAAGCAAGAGATGAATGGAAGAAGGACGAAGAAGTGTGGACACTCATTCAAAAGTTGCAGCAATATCCTAGTACATCCAATACATTTAGTTGGAAAAATGATTCTTTATGGTACAAAGATCGCTTATATCTTTGTAATAATTCCAAACTAAAACAAAAGATTATTTTGGAATTGCAGACTTCTCCTTTAGGAGGACACTTAGGATTTTTAAAAGCTTACCACAGGGTGAAGAAAGAATTTTTTTGGGATGGCCTTAAATCTGATATTCAAAATTTTGTGGCATAATGTTTGGTTTTCCAGTAGAATAAAGTTGAGACAATTAAGACCCCGGTTCTTCTACAACCTTTATCCATTCCAAGTCAACATTGGGAAGAGATTTCAATGGATTTTATCACAAGTTTACCTAAGTCCGAAGGAAAGAGTGTCATTATGGTGGTAGTTGATAGACTTACCAGGTATGCACACTTTTGTGCATTATCTCATTCATTTTAAGCAATTATAGTTTCTACTACATTTATGGACACAATTCAAAAGCTACATGGAAACCCAAGGGTTATTGTGAGCGATAGAGATCCCATTTTTACTGGAAATTTTTGGGCGGACTTATTTTCTTGTTTGAGTACTCAATTAGCTCATATCTCATCTTATCATCCTCAATCCGATGGTCAAACTGAGATAGTAAATAAATGTTTTGAAGGATATCTTTGTTGTTTTGTATCTGATAAACAAACACAATGGGTCAAGTGGTTACCTCTAGCTGAATGGTGGTATAACACTTCCTTCCATACTGCAGCAAAAATGACCCCATTTATAGCACTTTATGGATATTATCCACCATCCATCACATCATATTTAAGAGAAAATTCTAAGGTTCAAGAAGTGGAATATCACATCGAGCATCAACAATAAGTTCTCCAACTCTTAATGGACAACCTGAATTTGGCACAAAATCGAATGAAACAATGGGCAGATCAACATTGCAGTGAGAGAAGTTTTGATGTAGGAGACTGGGTGTTTTTATGGCTACAACCATACAAAAAAATGTCCCTCAAGCAAGCTAAGAGAGATAATAAATTATCGTCAAAGTACTATGGTACTTACAAGGTGTTGCAAAATATTGGTACTATGGCATACAAATTGGAGCTTCCTTCTTCTTCACGATTGCATCCAATTTTCCATGTTTCATGCTTAAAGAAGGTTATAGGTGAAAATATTTCAGTTCAAACAATGTTTCCAGAACTTGATGAGGAAGGAAAAATCATATTGGAACCTGAAGCGGTCACGGAAACAAGAAGTCGACAACTAAAAAATCGATAAATTTTAGAGTATCTCATCAAGTGGAAGAACTTACCCACTGAAGATTCTACATGGAAGGATGAGAATTTTATATAGAAGCACCCAAAGCTACTCAAGCATTGAGGAGAACACTTTTTGAAGGAGAGGGGCATGTTAGGTCCCTATATTACTAGTATAGTCCCTTATTGTTGTTAGTGTAACCGCCTTATTGTTATTATTGTACCCTTGTAATCCCCATATTGTTATTATTGTGCCCTTAAATTATAATTTTAGGTCGGCTATGATTACATTGTGTCCCCATGGACTCCTATAAATAGAAAGGAAGTTTTGTAATTTGAATCATCCAAGAATTGTTCATTCATGTAATGTATTGGAGGTTTCCCCCTCGAAGTGGCTTATTTCTAAGGTGTTGATATCTCTTTTATTCTCTTTTTGAAGCTGGTTTCACAATAGAAATTGAAGATTAGGAGACTGATTCTTCACTCTTCAAACCTTGAACCACTAAAATATTCCTGACTTCATCAAATTGAGCTTCTCAAAAAAATATAAATTCTTCCTTGAATCTGCTGACTGACTGTTGCTAACCTTGACTGCATCATGATGCAAATTTTTGAAATTTGCAAAAAAACAACCAAAATTTGTAGAAATCATATTGTTCCTACAATGGTCTACCTTCCAAGGAAACTAAAAAAAAAATATTCACCTTGCCAACTGTCCTTATGGCGAATTTCTGCCGAATGAGCCACGTACTTGTGTCGATTCCCAGCCAAGTTTTTTCGCCATACCAAACTACCATTTCGAAACTAGCAATACCCTTGCTGAATTTTGTGCCCTCTTTGTTGGCATGCTTCACCCTCTCTTGGATTTTTGCACCACTTTGCACCGATCGACACCAAAGCCACTTTCTACAACATCTTGTCATCTGCTTCCAAAGAGGACCTACTTTCAGACTGAAAAATATCATCATTTAAATCAGAAATAAAATGAAAATGATTATTTACAAAATATTTTTGTTTAATCATCAGTAAAGTTAGATTTTGACTTGCATTGACAAGGCTTTTCAATTACCTTGCATTCACTAAAGATGATTCTAGCTTCTTCCGATGTGCTCTCACAATAAACTCCTTGCCATCCTTAAACAGATGATACTTGTTCTCATGGCAATGGAAGATCTCTTTTATGTCATATAAATACAGACTACCCAACATCACACCTGTAATTTCAAGCGGTACCACATCTAGTTCAACCATGTCAACATAATGAGTTGTTATGGCGAAGCACAACATGCACTTTCTTGAGAATTGTAAATTAGCATCCTTGCAAATCCATCCAAGTGGATATGGCTTTAGATGTGGAATGGTCTCAAGTTTCAGCTTCTTGAATAAGTCTTCTGAGATGAGATTCGCTTGTGACCCACTGTCAAATATTGTGTCTACCTTTGTGTGTTTTGAGATTATCCTCACATGAAATAGCTCTATCCTCCTCTCTTCATTTGGAGCTTCTACGTGATATTTTAAAGTGCTAGAACTGGGATTTTTTTCTTTTACAGTCTGTTTCCCCTTTATGTTCTTTAGTACCATGGCTATTCTTTTAGTTTCATCACCTGATTCATACCCTAAGTCTTGTTCAGCAGTTGCAACAATTTTTCCCTTTTATTTGGCCTTATCTTTGGTTTTAAATTTTTTTGGTTTCAATTATGGATGAAGTTTCCAGCAATGGTCTTCATCATGGCTTGTTTTGGAACATTTTTTACAAAATAATTTTCCTTTTTCTTTCTTAGAGTTTGCATTTTTTTTTTTTACCTTTTCCTTTAAATTCACTACCCTTATTCCCATCAAAATATTGTTTACCTCTAGCCTCTAAATGTGTGGCTTAGACATAAACCTCGTCTAGACTAGTAAGATTGAACATAAGGATAGTATGTATAAGATAGTTGTGTAAACCACCTATATATTTTAGCAAAGTATCTTGGCTATGAAAATTAATTCCAAGTAATAAAGCCCTTCATCTAAACTCTTGGGCGTAATCTTAAACACTTTGTCCCTTAATTTGTCTAAAACTTTGCCAATTCATGATAGCCTTTTGTAAATGAGCTAATGAATAAAATTTTTGTTTAATTGTGGAAACAAATGCAGCCCATGATAAAGTGATATTACCATGTTTTTAATTTCATTCTTGGTCTTGGCTTCCCACCATACCAATGTTGCTCCTTCCATTCTCAAAGAGGCTAACTGAAACTTGGTGTCGTCTTCATGAAGGTTTTGTATCCTCAAATAAAATTCCTACTGTCTTATCCAATTATCAAGTTTCTCTGCATTGACCTCACCATTAAACATAGGCAACTCAAATTTAACATCAAGCTTTAAAAATGGACTTTTACCAGTTTTTTTAGACTTGTGAGATTGATTCACCGAAGTAGAGGATGACGATATAGAGGAAGAGGATGAAGACGGGGATGGTGGATCACCATTTCCTCCACGTCCTTTCTTTGAATTGTCATCACTTTTATTTCCTCCTGAAGAACCCTATCCTTCTTTCTAGTGTCTAGATCCTTCTCCTACAAGCTTATCATTCCATTCTTGATAGAGTATCTTCACCATCTCCGTCATGTCCAAGAAATCCTTTCAGAACACCCGTTCCTCTTCTTAGGGATCAATGTCTTCAGGAGCTTCTCCTTCTCTGGAAGACATACTTGAGGCTACTTCTATGGCTCTTGGAGGTGGCTCTATGGCCCTTCTTATTTGAGGATTACTTTGTGCACTATCCAAGTTTCCTTCACCTCTCTTGATTTTAAGCCTAGTAAGCATCAAAACTTGCAAACAATCAACTATATCTACACAAGAACAAATGCAGAGTAAAAATATAGCTCATAAGGCTGAAATCCTGAGCTCTAATACCATCTAATCTGAAAATGGTATTATTTTACTACTATGCAAAGTATCCATTTCCATTAAATTAAGTGTGAAATGTATTCTCCATGTCTTGTAGGTTAAACAAAATGTTTTTTGTAATTGTTTTTGAGTTTTTGTGTGAGGAAATTTTATTTAAATTTGTTGTTTAATACATTTCAGTAGAAATACAAAGCAAGAAAAATTCACCATAGCATAACACAACAAACTGATGAGGCAGTTCACCCCTCTTGGGCTACATCTGTCGGGTCCAGGGCTCCCAATGGGCATGTACTTGCTCTATTAAGTTTTTCAAAATGGTTATACAATGAAAAATATGCATAAACAGGAAAACAAAAGCTGTGAAATTGACTTCAAAAGACAGAAATAATCTAAAAATGGCTTTTGTTTCACCTTAAACAATGAAGTGCAACCCAATACAGCTCCATCTCCCTGATGGCCCTAGTGGCTCTTTCCTCATCCATGAAGAAAAAATGGCTGAAGAACACCTCTGTTCACTCTGAAACCTGTCCCAACACTACAGAATGCTGAAGAAAGCTAAAATTGACTAACATTTTTTCCAATTTGGTCGAAAATTGTGAAATTTATGACCCTAATAAGCTTTTGCCCAGTGGCACTAGAAAACCTCCTCCAACTATGGGATAACTCTAGTTTAACTCACCAAAAAGGTGAAAATCCCAGATTTGTCGGAACCTGCGCCAAAATTAACAGACTTCTGGTGGTTATAATAAATACAATGGTGAGTTTAAGTCAGCATTCACATGCTTAAAATACGGGCGGTTAAGTGCTGCTGGCGAATAAGGTTTGAACTGCACTCTCGGTCACAGGTCAAGGTTACATGGAGTAGGGGCTAGCTCTAAGTGCTTGCCCCCTTACCTTTCTGCTAGTTGAAAAATTTTGAGGCCCTATTTTTCTATCCACTGGTCACGTTGTGAAAGGGTTGGCTCCTGAGGGTTTAACCCTTTTATCTCGCCGATGTAAGGCCTCCCGGTACTCGCACTTGGTCGCATAGCTTAAAACTTTAGCCCTGAGGGCTTTACAAAATCTTCGCCCATTCACAAATTTAAATGACCAGATTCGAATGTTCACCTCTGACCCGAATTTTTTTACTCCATCAACCCAACTTGCCCATAGAACATGTTCTGTGCCCATGTCGTGTTGGTTGGGTTGGCCCTGCCCGTGTAGTCGGGTCAGGTTTCAAATCCCATGAACCTCACCAATTTTTGTATGAACCTTTTAACCAATGGCCTTGGGCCATGTGGCAACCTCTGGGTAGGCCACATGGCACCCATTGATAGGCCCATATTAACTTAATAAAAAGTAAATTTTTTCCATGTAAATTTTTGAAAATGACAAAAAAATTTTGGTCAAAAATTCCTATTTTGCAGGTCATTGGGCGATTTCAAACTTCAGTAACTTTCAAATACCACATCGGATTTGAGTCCCATTCATGACACCAGAATCGCAATGATGAGGCCTTTCTGATTGTTCAGACTGCAACCATTTCTGAGTATTTCCATTTTGGGCATTTTTTTCCACTTGGACATGATCACCTGATCATACACTCCCAGAGCTGTTTTGGGGCCTTAATGATCCAGGTGGATATTGGTGGCCACCTAGATATTCCATTTGATCCCCCACCATTAGTTCATTCAATTTTTAAGTTGCAACAAAACTTACTATTTTTAGCCATTTTTCGGGTCCTGAACTTCCGGAGTTGTTTTGAGGCCCTAAATGACGTTTTTTGGGAAAACCAGGAGAAATGTGTATCCTTTGATTGAAATATCCCACATCTAAAGTTGTGCTCCTTGGATAGATATTTCTAATGAGGTATGATATGTGTCAAATGGAGATCACATGCCGAAGTTATGTCCTTAGGAAGTTGAAACACCAATTTACCCAAACAGGGCCCATAGTTTTGGCGCTTCATCTCCTAGGGTTAGGTTTTTGGAGGTTTAGAGTTCTCCATTGTTTCTCTATAATAAATAGGCCCTTTAGCCTCAACGTAAAATAGTTGATAGGCATATAACCACCACATCTCTTCTCAGAGATAAGCTACCAGCACCCTAGCTAGTTTATTTTTATTCTGTCTGTAAGCAAATTTCAATTCTTTGATATTGATGAAATGAAGCATTATTTCCGATGCACCTTTGTGTTTATATCTATTTTTGTATTTATTTGCATTCCTGCATAAATCTAGATCATTTTATAGTTGTAGATGAAGTTTTCACACTAAGTGTTTGACAAAACTGATAAATAAGGTAGTAGGAATTTTCTTGGTTGTTGTTTTAAAAAATCACATTCCTAGGCATTTCGATTATGATTCAGATAAAAATCAAGGGTAATCCATACCATGTTACCATGTCACCCCAACTTTGATTCCAATAAAATGGATTTTCAACTCTGATTTTCTAATCTGGTCAATTTTGCAGATTTGTTGTTGTCTGTATAAACTACATGTTGCTTTGTTTAGCTGTTTTTTTATTATCATGGATTTACCTGTTGGTCTGTATTGATGGAGATAACCTATTTCATGCACTTGAAATTTTTGTTTTAAAGTCTCAATGGTTAATACCTTGATATTTTAAAAAACTTTATGGAAACTTATTTTGTGATCATGTTGAACGGCTACAACATCCTCCAAAATTTTTGCATTTGCTTAGATTTTGGAGCCTAACCTTATTTTTACAAGAGCCTATATTGAACTACTATCAGATACTCATGTTTTAAGTCATTTTTATCCTTTATCTATGATTTTTCTCAATTTGTTTTAACTTAGTTAATTTTCTAATGCACAAGCTAACTTCTTGTCCATGTCTTACACAACAATTCTGGGCTTCCCTCCAGAAATAACGCAATCCATGAGGGAAAGAAACCTTAATGAATGGAATTGCACAGTGATGACTGGCAGTTATCCTTGCATTTAGAAACTACACACCATGATAGGGAGCCTAGCACTCAACCCAAAAACTGTGAAATACCTCACCGAGCTCAGAAACTGTGTAGTTCACTTGTAGGTTTTTACCCTGAACAGAAATTATCTACACACGAATCTTATAACAGAAAATAAACAGTAGCAAGAGCATAAAACATAAAACAGATAAACACAGAGATTTTCCCCTGGATCCCAAATCGGGACGACAAGCTTGATTTTTCATTATATTCCTTTTAGTGTTACAACACATATATACATCAAAACATACATAAACCCCAATCCATAAACCACGGATTAGAACATAGTAGTTCCTTGACGGATCTACAAAAATACCAGGAGCAAAAACCACACCGTGCCCCAAATCATGTGCCAAAACCATGCAAAAACCATGGACGGACTGCCACCAGAAATTAAGGACCCAACATTCGTGGAAAAGAATATAACACTTACCCGACATTCTCCCTTGTTGTTTTCTTTCCACGGGGGGTCATAGGAGGAGCTTAGTCATTGGCCCAATTCTTCAGCACCCATTGTTTCTCTACACCAAAAGAACTTCTGAGTGCTCACAGACTTTGTCAATGCATCTGCAACATTCTTCAAAGTGTCCACCTTTACCAGCAACACCCTTTTAGCCTCAACCATATCTCTAACAAAGTGATATTGAACATCAATGTGCTTTGTCTTTGAATGATAAACAGGGTTCTTAGCCAAGAAAATTGCACTTTGGCTATCACAGTCTATCCTTATAGCTTGTTGTACCAACCCCATACTTGAACACAATCTCTGCAACCAAGCTGCTTCCTTGCTTGCATGAGTGGCTGCTATGTATTCTGCCTCTGTAGTTGAAAGAGCCACTACAGACTGTCTTTTACTCATCCAACTGACTGCACCTCCAAATAGGCTAAACACATACCCACTTGTAGATCTTCTTTGGTCCGGATCTCCAGCCCAGTCTGCATCAACAAAACCACGAATGTCCAACATTCTTTCCAATCCTGGTCTTCCCTGGTAGCACAAGCCATAATCACTAGTGCCACGTAAATATCTGAAAACCCGCTTCACTGTTGTCCAATGCTCCTTCCCTGGGTTTGACATAAACCTGCTCAATACTCCCACTGCATGTGAAATGTCTGGTCTAGTACAGACCATTGCATACATCAAGCTACCCACTGCACTTGCATATGGAACACGGGACATATACTCCTCTTCTTCTTGTGTCTTGGGACACTGTTCAGCAGACAGCTTTACACCTACAGGAATAGGAACCTTCACTGGTTTATTATCCTGCATATTGAACCTCTGCAATATAGTCTCGACATACTTCCTCTGGTTTAACCAGAGCTTCCTCTTTGCCCGATCTCTCTTAATTTCCATGCCCAAAATATAGTTTGCAGCACCAAGATCCTTCATGTCGAATTTGGAGAACAGTTGGGTCTTCAAATCTTGGATAATTTCTTTGTCATTTCCAATCAACAACATATCATCCACATTCAAGACCAAATAAATAACATGGTCACCAATTAATTTAAAATAAACACAGTGATCCTCCTTGCTTCTGGTGAAGCCAAGTCCCCGTATATAGGTATCAAATTTCTGATACCACATCCTTGGTGATTATTTTAACCCATACAGAGACTTCTTCAACCTGCATACCAGTTCTTTCTTACCCTTCACCATAAAGCCTTCAGGTTGCTTCATGTAGATCTCCTCTTCTAGATCCCCGTGAAGAAATGTTGTCTTCACATCCATCTGTTCTATCTCAAAATCAAATGCAGCAGCAACAGATAAAAGTAATCTAATTGAAGTAACTTTGGCAACAGGAGAAAAAATATCACCAAAATCAATTCCCGGCACCTGGGAATAACCTTTCACTACCAACCGAGCTTTTTATTTCTCCACCTTTCCTTCTACATTCATCTCCTTCTTAAACACCCATTTTCTCCCAATGGGCTTCCTTCCAGCCGGCAACTCCACCAAATCCCATGCATCGTTTTTGTGCAAGGATGTCATTTCATCAACCATGACATCACCCACAGAGTTTTCACGTCTGGATCTGCCTCCCACAGCAGTTTGGGAAGTTTCATCATCGATTTATAGTGCTGCACAAGCACGAACGGAAAAAGAAAGATGGACTATACCTTTTGCAATTCTGCCTTCTTCCCCAAAGCTGATCTTCTCGAAAATTTGAGTTTTTGGTTCTTCATCTTCTGAGTCTTCTTTTGTTGTAGAGTCTGATTCATCCTCCTTTAGCTCAAACTCTATCTTCTCAGGTTCCTTTGGTAGGACTTCATGTTTAACAACATCTTTCACTTCTCTAAACACCACATCTCGGTTGTACACAACCTTCCTTGTTTCTGGGTTCCAAAGCTTGTAACCCTTCAAACCATCCTTATACCCAATAAAGATGCACCTTTCAGATTTATTATCCAACTTGGTCCTTTTCTCCTTTGGAACATGTACATATGCATCACATCCAAATACCCTTAGATGTGAAAGAGAGGGTTTCTTACCAGTCCATACCTCATGTGGGGTCTTATCCTCCAATGATGATGAAGGTGATCTGTTAACTAAGTAACATGCAGTCTCCACTGCCTCTGCCCAGAATTCTTGTCCTAACCCGGTACCACTGAGCATGCTTCTTGCCTTTTCCATCGGTGTTCTATTCATTCTTTCTGCAACTCCATTTTGCTGAGGTGTATATGGAGTAGTCTTCTGTCGTGCTATACCACACTTCTTACAGAACTCTTCAAAGTCATTCTTGCAGAACTCCCCACCATTATCTGTCCTCAGCGCCTTTATCTTCTTCTCTGTCTAGTTTTCCACCAGAGCCTTAAATTCTTTAAATTTGTCAAAGACTTCAGATTTCTTCCTCAAGAAATATATCCATGTATTCCTTGAGAAATCATCTATGAATGAAACATAGTACACAGACTTTCCCAGTGATGGAACTGACACAGGCCCAAACACATCACTGTGCACAAGTTCTAATATCTTGTTTGCCCTCTTAGCACCAGAAGGAAAACTCACCCGATTCTGCTTCCCATATACACAATGTTCACAGAAATCAAAATCTAGAGAACAATTAGACATACCTTCTACCATACCATCTCTATGTAGTATCCGAAGGCCCTTCTCTCCAATATGTCCAAGCCTTTGATGCCATAGCATGGTCTTTTCTCCAGAGACAGCTAGACTTTTCGTCCCACTTTTAGGAACCACAGAACTGTTACACCCATCAATAGCAGTGCTACCTTGTAGCTTGTACAGAGTTCCAGTCCGAATTCCCCGCATTAATACCAGTGCTCCCCGAACCATCTTGCAGGCATCTTTCTCGAACACTGTTTTTACACCTGCATCATCCATCTTGCTTACAGAAATCAGATTTCTGGCCAATGCAGGAATATGCAGAACACCGGGAAGTGTTCTAATCCTTCCACCTTGCAGCTTCAGCTTGACCTTTCCACGTCCGATGATTCTGGCCCTCCTATCATCCCCTAGGAAGACATCACCACCATCATATTTCTCATACTAGCAGAACCACTCCCTATGGGGAGTGAAGTGAAAGGATGCACCTGAGTCAATCAACCATGACTCATGATCTACATGTGTATTTGAAGAAGAAGCCAAATACACATCCCCACCTTCATCCGAGGTGGTTTTTTCCTCTGTAGAAGGAGCTTCATCAGATCCCTTTCCTTTCTCGGGAGCTTTAGATCTGCATTCCTTTTTGTAGTGTCCTTCCTTTCCGCATTTCTAGCACACCTTTACAAACTTTCCAGGAGATTTAGATCTCCCTCTAGATTTAGATCTCCCACTCGAAACCTTATTCTTGTTTCTGTTCTGGGACCTTCCTCGTAGAGATAAGGCATCTCCATTCTGACCCTCCATATTTCTCCGTCTCATTTCCTCCGACAGCAAGGCTGAGACAATGTCATCAAAATTCAAGGTAGTTGTATTGTTACCTATTGCAATAACCAGACTGTCCCACGAGTCTGGTAGAGAACACAACAAACTGATGCACTTATCTTCATCTGAGATTTTAATATCAACAGATGACAGCTGACTTACCACAGTATTGAAGGCGTTCAGATGCTCTGTCACTGAATCTCCATCCTTCATCCTCAGGTTATACAGATTTTTCCGCAGGAACAACTTATTCACCAGAGACTTAGATTGGTACAAAGTCCCTAGCTTTTCCCACAAGGTCTTCGTCGTAGCTTCCCCAGATACATTCAACAATATTGAATCTGAGACACACAACTGTATTGTGCTCTTAGCCTTCCGATCCAGTTTCTTCCAGTCTTCATCTGACATTGTCGTTGGTTTAGTACCTAGATCTACCACGTTCCACTGATCTTTATCCACCAGCAGATCCTCCATCTTGAGCTTCCACAACTCAAAATATGACTATTAAATTTCTCGATCTCTATCTTCCTGCTGCTCGCCATCTTCTTTCACAGAAAGAATCGATCTTGTAGATCTCTGACTGAACAGGGTCTATCTCAGGCCCAAGAAAAAAACCCTCAGCAGCAAAGGTGTCCCCTTGAAGCCGAAATAGCTCCGATACCATATGTAGGTTTTAACCCTAAATAGAAATTATCTACACACGAATCTTATAACAGAAAATAAACAGTAGCGAGAGCATAAAACATAAAACAGATAAACACAGAGATTTTCCCTTGGATCCCAAATCGGAACGACCAGCTTGATTTTTCATTATATTCCTTTTAGTGTTACAACACATATATATACATGCTGAAGCATACATAAACCCCATCCATAAACCCTGGATTAGAACATAACCGTAGTTCCCTTGACCGGATCTACAAAAATACCAGGGGCCGAAAACCATCGTACCCCAAAACCATGTGCAAAACCATGCACAAAACCATGGACGTGGACTACCCATCGGAAATTAAGGACCAAAAAATTTTCGTCGGGGCGCTGCTTCGGACCCCCATAGGGGGGGCTATCACCCCTCCTCTTACCCCCCCGCGCGTGCTTAGTCGTGGAAAGAATATAACACATACCCACCATCAATGAGCTGGAAAGTAGTTCAGTACCCAAAATTGCACAATCATTCCTGGTGATATGCATGGAAGGCTTTTATTGAAAAAGTAGAAATGCTAAAAAACAAAAGGCATCCCTAAAATATGGGGATCTATTTTAGTAACGAGAAGGAGGCACACTTTCTATTTTGTGGAAACGTTTACCATGTGTCTCTCTTTCCTTGATCTTTGGCATGTGTATCATAAACCCTAACTTTGTTAGAAATATTTAATCAATGCCCCTAGATATCATTTACACACTCTATCTTGGATCCGTAGTATTCCCGAGGATATCAAGGAACCTTCAGTATGATTGTCATTGCTTTTCCGGGTAAGTTTTACATTTATCGCCTTTTGCGCCTTATCTGTCGCTTTTTTCCATTTGGCGTATGTCAATGTTATTTTGCACATTTATTTGCATTCATGTTGGAGTTTGAAGTTGCTTTATCTTGTATAATTTTTTTCCAAGTTATTGTTTTCTTTTTACAAGTTTCGCGCCAGTTTCTTCATTTTCGCACCAATGGTCGTCTTTGCAGCGACTCTCCTCACTGATTTTTTTCCTCCCATTTACCTTTTCCTACACTTGATTCATCTTGTTTCATTTAAAATTAGTCAAATTTTCACTCAAGCCTTCAATATCTCTCGTATCTTCTCATTTTCCACACTTCCCTTGGGCAGATCTACCATTTCCATGGTCACATTTCACTTTTCCAAGCTGGGCATTCCACGATCTCGAGGCTCAAGTTGAGAGATTGAGATTTAGAAATGCAGATTTCATTGTAGAGGCTAGCCCAACTGAGCATTCTGTATTTTTAGGGCTCAATCTTCACCCCTATCCACTTAAACTTCACAATGCACAGTCTATCCCAGCTCACTACCTACGTTGAACTACACATTACATAGTATTGATCCTCAAGATTCAACCATGACTGGTGGGACTACACAGTGTACAGTACCCTCAGGAATTTTGACCCTCTTCCAGATTAAAATTACACAATCCTTCTTGTCAAATTCCCGTTCTATTGCTTGAAGATTCCTTAAACGTGATTTTGATTAAAATTGACGTTTTCTTTCCATGAGTGTCTTTTCTCTCCCACAGGTACAACAGTTGTTGAGAGCCTCTCCAACAGTCACTATTACAATGGACCCCAAGATAGCTTCCTCAAAATAAACTATTGAAAGTAGTACTGGGGAAGGATTTGAGAAAGTTTCGATTAACTTGCCAGTATATACTGACACCCAGTTGTTTGTAGAAAGGGGATCCAAACTCACATGGAAGCATATTAAAGATGATTTCAAAATATAATTTCAGACATACTTTGAGAACCAGTAGGTTTTTCTCAGTATTAAACAGTGAGGAATATACGGGGTTTCATGCAAGTATCTAGCCTCCTTGTGTGTAGATGCGGTAAGCTAGGTTGCCTCACACAATTATGATAAAACTATGACATTGAGGAACACCAATAGACATAAGCTTGCTACATTTTTGGCAGCAAATTTCCAATGAATTTATGATCTTTCTGAGCCAATGAAGATTGTACACTCATGGTTTTATGTCACCCACTAATATGTGAACACAAATGATATCATCAAGAGTTGGGTGAAGGAGCCATCAAATTTTAGATAGACAACCACCCACCCACATGTACAAGATAAGGTAATTAAGAAATACCTACTAGCTTTTGGTCATTGTAGATTATAGAATGTATGCCCGAATGAGTACAGAGACCTTTCCTCGATGTTGGGTTATCTTATTCAACCATGTGGTGAACGAGGGGAATTCATTCAATTAGTCAGACATTTTGGCTTATCAGCTATGAGCCGATATAGCACAAGCCTGGGATCCTCCCAACGGCGAGCCAACAAGATTATTTATGTTTACATACATACTGGATGTGATCTGTGCATATAATCAATTTCTTGGCATGAAATATATGTAGACACCGAGAGGAACTATCGTGTATATCCACTGCAAGCGGCTTTCGAATTATAGCCATTGAGGAGTTATGGAGCAACTAATTTATCACTTCGTTATCCTGCTTTACAGGCGTATATTTAAGGAGGACCCACCTCACATGTCACGAAGAGTGATGGAGGCGATATCGAAGATTTTAGATTGGGTCACCTTACCAGATGGCACATTGATATAAGTGTTCGACGGGTCAAAGCCACCAGATATTTTTCTAAGATATGCCACTGAAAAAAATTGTCATGCAAGAAGTATCATACCATATTTCCACATGGTTTTAGTAGCACTATGTAGGACAAAGAAGGCACCATGGCCCACTCTTCCTTTGCAGATCAGATTGTACAAGACTAAGAATCTCAAAGTTTCAAATACTGAATCGAAAGCCATAGTGAAGTTTGAATTTGGTACAAAAGACTTAATAATGTATGTTTCGAGGGGAATTTGTAAGGACCATTATGTGCAAATATTCTACGAATGGGTCAGTAGGGCATACCGATGGCTGGTTGAGGAGCCATGAAATAACTGTTGTAACTTATCTAGACCTCATGAGCTAATCAATATAGTTAGTTCTTCTTAAGTTGTCCCTCAAACAACAACATTTATGGAATAGACATCTATTGGATACAGGATAAGGAAAAGAGGAAGGCTACTAACAGTGCAAAGGAGGAATAAAGGTGGAATATGCAAGAATATCCTATCATTTAGCAAGTATGTTTTGAAATAGAAGCAAAGAGGGGGCATAGGAATAAAAGAGAATAATGGAGAAAGAGAGAAAATTAAAGATTAGAGGAAGTAGAACTAAGAGCGCAGAAAGTAGAACAAGAGCTATGTGAAGAACGATAGTTAAGAAGAAGAGAACATGAGGATAAGCATAAGTAAGAAGAAGAAGGAAGAAAACGTGCTATGATGGAAGTGATGGCACCCATATAGGTTAAAGAGCATGTACAAGATTAGTTAGCTATAGGAGTGAGTGAAAAGATGAAAGACCAGGAGATTGCTTAGGAGAGTAAGCAACTTATTGAAGTTGCATACATGGAGTTGAGACCGGAGCCATAAGATGAAGATATGGAAATGATTCCTAACAAGCCACAAGTCACCATTCAAACTCCACCACCTTCAATCAGAGAGCTAACCCATAACAAGGAAGGGGAGGTAGTTCCCCTTGATGATGATCTAGTGATGGATGTGTAGTTTGTCATTTGATGAAATCCAGAAGAATATTGTACAAGTGCAAAGAAACCACTTCATGGATGATCATGCATCACCTGCATTCATGAGAGAAAGGGTGATAGTGGAAACACCACCAAGAATCCAAACGCTATTCTCGATGCCAACTTGACCTTCGCAGGTGAAGCAAGGTATAACACTCAATACTTGTCAGCTGAGAATAGAAAATTGGTGCAGAAGCTACAGGAATTTTGGCAAGAGAATGAGAAGCTTCAAGCAACATCATAGAATGCATTTGCTGCACGGGTCTACCTGGAGGAGATGAGAGCAACAATACTTGCTGAAGTATACACACATGGACACACTATACGAGACCTCTATGAGGAGTTTGTGACTGTACATAAGGAAGTTTTCTGCTTCCATGAATTGAAATAGAAGAGCAAAGATTTTATCAAGATTCTTAAGAATGTACAAGGTTCAATCACCGTCACGCATGAGTGGAAAATGCGATAGAAGGCGACACTGCTTACACTGGTGAAGAAAATGAAGCCACAGGCAGATCTAGAGAAAACAAGAGTTTGTATTTTGATCCAAAACAACAATTATATCGCCTCACTGATTAAGAAATATTCAAGCCTCACATGTACAGATATATATCAGTTTGGACTTCAAGTTGATAACCCATCATATCCCATCAGTTGGTCCACTCACCTAGATCAAACACAAATGACAAGTCTATTAGGAGATTGATAAGTACTTGGAGCAACTGAAGTAGATGGCCACCCGAGAGGACTTGGAGTTGAATAGACATAACCTGCAGACCTACATCAGTGGCTTGGTTCATATCAAAACAATGTTACTCATGATTGAGAAATAGGTTCAGACCAGTTCCAAGACACGTTGTATCTGGATGTTATGTAGGCAAGAGTTTGCTTCCAACCTGACACTATCTCGTAGTTTGGGGAGACCATTGAATAGTACCAAGCTTGGAATTATTATGTGATTGAGATCCACCAAGTTAAAGTTTCCCTAATTGATTTCACCTCAACTCTAGCATCATAGTGTTTTGTCTTGTTAGGCTATCAAGTGTCTCTACCCTATTTTTCCTTATATGGGTACAAGTGAAAATTTTAACATTATTTGTAATTATTGTGAAAGTGAAATTCCAAGTATCCTTGTTGGAATGTGAAGAGCCATATGTAATAAGTTGAAGAGTCATTAGGAGAGTCCAAGAGTCACAAATGGGGCATGCCAATATTCATGCCCCTTTGTTATAGATATATCCTCATAACTCTTATAAGGACCTTTTGGGAGCCAAGCTTTTAGCTAGGCTTAGGCTTAGGGAGAGCTTGGGAGTTTGGTGTGAGCCTTGGATTCTTCGTAGCTTAGAGGGAGTGTAATTATTTGGAGGAGTAGGTGTTTTAGATTTCACATTCCACTATCAGGGCTAGTGGATTTTCAAATGTTGTATGTATGATTGGAACTATCATTTTTAATAAACTCAGAGCCGACATGCTTTCATGCATATATTGTGAATATAGTAGGCCTACTCTTGTTTGATTTGTGATTTATGTTATATGCATATGCTTATGAACTACAATGTTTTTTTTTGTATGTATCTTGTTGGATGTGTTTTTTTTGTGTTAATCCATCACCTTAACTTTTGTACTATTCTATTTGTTAGTTTGTGTGATTTATTTTCACTCGTGTGTTCCTTCTAAGCTACATACTATTATAGGCTTCCAAGGGGCACACTTTCCTTTTCCTTCACGTGTTGGAATCTTCATATGTTTCACTTGAATCTCCGCAAGGTCATGCACATGTTCTCACCAAAGACACCATTCACCACTCTATGTGTTGTGCAAACCAAGATAGATCATTAGCACCCCACTGTTGGGGCTCCTACTCCAAACAATGTGAAATATAGTAGGGATTTCTTATCGCGTAGATCCCCTGAATGTTGGAAGGTCCAAAAAAATCAACATTTCTAGTGCTAGAAGGAGGGCCAAATGAAAAGTTGAGCCCTTGAAGTCTATTTTGAATTTTCGCACTCATTTGATACCTTCTTCCAAAATCATACTCCCTACATGTTTTTCTAAAGAACTAAAATTTAAAGTGGATGAATATCGTTGATGACTTGTCACATCTTAAATTCAATGGAGAGGGTTAATCGACCATACTTGAGTGAAATGTTTTTCTTCTTCAATTTTGCACAGAGCACGACATCCCCATTGAGGATGTTGGTTGTTGGTTGTTCATTTTCACATTCGAAGGGTGTGAACAACAATATCGTTATACATTAACCGATCACTTTATTCACTTTTTCAAACATCTTGTCACATAATTGTTTTTCGCTTTTGATAAGTATGATTATAAAATTATGTGCAAGAAATATTTAGAATTGCGAAAATCACTTGATGAATCACTACATCATTTTTTCAATCATTTCATGCATTTTTTTTTGAATTTCCAGAAGATGAAGTTGATTTGGATTTCTTATCTAGAATATTTATATATATTGTTTTCATTTCACTAACTCAACATGAATTAGAATCTCTTAAATCACACCTAGCATACCTCGCTCGTAAAGCTTCTAAAATTGTGACAAAAGATATTGTTTTTCCAAGTAACCCTCTGCCTATTTTTATTCATACAAATCTACTTCTGCAGGTTGAGGTGGCAAATATTTAGAATTAATCCATTGATGTACCACCATCTCATCCCACCCCACATGCTCAAAATTCCTGTGTAATTATAGACTGTAAGCCCAATGGTTGTGATGTTGTGTTATCTCCTCATCCCCATCCTTTGGTTCCACTGATCCTCTAAATTGTGAGTCTTTGTGTTCACCTGTTTCAAATATCTCTTTTGATGTTCATAAGTATAAAGTGTTGGAAGGAGTTGGAATTGTGCAACCAACTTGTGATGTCATTTATGATGAATATGTCTCAGAGCCTATTTTTTAAAAATAAACTCTAATAGAGGATAGCCTCCTTCCTTCCACGACTCTTCTGCATCATCTTGACATTTTCCACAATTCTCTCATTCCCGTTGAACCTTGTGAGAATCTATTTTCTGATCATATTAATACTTATAATCATTCACAGAACTCCTAGAATGTCACCTTTTCATTCAAATGAAATGAGGATGCATCTTCTATTCATGATATTCCCAATCTCTCATATTTTCTTTCTGGAAATGCAGAGGGTGAAATTTTTCGTTCTTTATGTTTCCCTCTCTACAATTCATCAGATCATGAGGATACCTCTGTTCATGATCTTTAACTTTCTGATCGTGGTTGTCATGACATTTCCATTAATTCATTTAGCCGCGATTCTTATTTTCCCATTGGTGAGTTGTCCAAGCCACCAATATTTGATGATCTACCTTCCAATGTGTTGGAACTTCCACAAGATTTTGATGCACTCCAGTCTGAGTTGATGTTTATGTTAGGTTCTCATAGCCTTGAGCTCATTTCCATCTCCGATCAAAAGAATCTTGAATTTGTTGAGGATCCTCATCACTCCATTACACATATTAAAGGTCAATCAATTTTACAAATTTTTTCATCCTTCGCTTGTGTTACATGGACCTATCACTTAGTCATTGGAGGATTCATATGTATTGTGTATTGTGGAAAAACGAAATTTTCTTTCTTTCTTTATGTTTTCTTACATTCATTATTTGAATGTTTTTGTTTTCTAGTCTTCGACTCTCAATGTGTCATGACACCATGTTACTATTGGTGAAAAAAGAGGTCTTTGGGAAAGACCTAGGTTCAGGATAGAGACCAACAAGGTTTCCGCAGTAGTCTAGCACAACGCCGGAATTTTCACCCTACTCCAGAGAGTAGGGAATCTCACCTGAGGTGTGTCATGGCCTTACTAATATTAGGATAGATATAATTTACAAGACGATTAAAACCATGAAGAACAGTTAAAGAAACTTGGAACAACCAACAGATCTCGCCTCTTTGTATAAGCTACTAGTCATCAAGCATGTTTAGAAGGCTGAATTAAAATTTAAAATTGGCCATATGTTCATAGTAAGAAAAGGACTAGCAATCAACTCATAACATTAGACACAAAAGTAACAATATTTCATTATCAATATCAAAATAGTATACATCACTATGTGGATTCTATTATAATGTGATTTAGTACAACAAAGATCTCACATAGCTCTCCTATGGCTCTGCTCTCCCTATTGGCCTTCTAGCACACTGACTAACTAACTCATCTACGTTGGCTGATTGCCTATTTGTTCTTCTGCCAACGTGACTATCAATATTTCCTCTTTCCATGCTCCGCTTCTTGCTGCTTCTTCTTGATTACTGGGAGTTCCAATTATTGTCCTTGTATCCCATATCTGCCATCTGCACTGTTCTCCGCAACTTTTGCGCCACCTATCTTCTTCCTTTTCCACAACCTGATAGCTCCTTGTCTACCCTGTTTTCACTCAGCGACCTGCTCTCCGCAACTCAAAACTATTTATTTTTCAAAACAAAGGCCCCAATAGGCCCCGAACACATGTTATTGACTCGTCCTAAGTCAATCTCTTCCTCTTGTTGCAGCTTCCATTAGTCTGTCGACTTCAGAGGCTGGCTTTGTCTTTCCAGCTTCTTCGCTCTGTCCAAAGAAAGGCCCCAACTCTGGAACTTTATTTAATGCTGGTGACTTGAGTTCTGTGAACTCAGTGATTGCTTTTTGCCATTCTTTACTTAGCTGTTAAGTCTAGGTGGTGACTCTTTCAGCCTTGGCTTCACTTTCCACCGGCAGCAGCTTGCTAAATAATTCTTGTATCTTTGGCCCATCTTCGGCTGCCATCTGTTTTATCACCTCTGCTTTATATTTTATTGGTTGCCTTATCACTTTGAGGACCTTCTTTGTGGTAGCGGAGTATTCCTCTATCTTTTGTATTTTGTTTTCCAGCACCTCTACTTCGTTGTACAGCTAGGTTTTTTCGGTGGTATCATTGGCTTCTTTGATCTCTTGTGAAATTTGTTGAAGCTGTGCTGAGATAGGTTGGGCTCTAATGGTTAACGAGTTATAGAATTCATGTAAATGCTTCAGTAGGCTGTAGGCCTCCTTGAATGTCATCCCCAGGGTTTCTTTCATTCTGGTTACCTGATTCTGTTTCCTAGTATCCTTTTAAGCATATACCACGATAGGGTCTAGTAATGATGGTCTGGAAGTGAGCGCTTCTTTGAGTTCTTGGTTCTCTCTGCTAAGATTTTCACACATTGTTTTCACTCATATAGAACTTTCGACCATGGAACAGGTCGATATTTCCTCAGGTGTATTGTTATCTCGAGTAATTACTTTTGGCCAGAGGTCTTTGAAGATATATGTTACCTTTTCCAACTGCTCTTGTAAAATTTCCTTCTCCCCTTTTAGTTGATTGCGCTCTTCATTAAGCATGATGACTTGCTGTTGTTGTTGCTCAAACCTCTGTTGCAGGTCATTGTGCATCCCTTATGCTTGTTATGTTGCTCTTTGAATGAAGTTGTATAACTGTCTAGTCCCCCAATTTTGGATTCTCTTAGTGCTTAACATGTTTTTAACTAGTGGTATTTCTCTAAGGGGTTGTCCACTAGTGATTGATTTCTCTATGTGATCATGCAGTGATGATGGTTGGTTCTGTTGTGGTAGGTGGGGTTATATGTTATTCATGCTAGTTATCAGTTGAATATGATGTAGAATTAGGTCGGCTTGTTGAAATGGGTTCAACTCTTTTGGCAAGGGAATTTTATCTGTAGTAAAAGACCCTCCTTGAACTAATAGTTCTAGGAAAGTTCCCTACTCCATGAATGGTTGGTTAACCTCTGGTACCCTAGCCATAATCGAGTTAACTTCTGCCTCGGTGTCCCCATTTATCTTGTTTCTTAGCTTTACTAGGTCTGAGATAGTCGCTGAGGTGGACAGAGTGTGGGTGGATTGGTGTTTGGAAGTAAATGAAGTATGGGGTGATGAATTGTGAGTATGAGGTGAAGAGGTGTGGGTGTGAGGTGGAGATGATGTCTGAATTTCTATAATTGAAATGGATCAAACACAGGTAGCGTAGAGGTTACTTGGGTGGTAACCTCTAGCTCTTCTCGAACTGGTACTCCTATATCCATAGGTTGGGTTTGATCTTCCTCTATGAGGTCAACTATTTGCTTAGGCACCATAATTTTTTCTTTCTTAGCCTTGGGTGAAACTACCAGGGGTTTAGGTGCCTTGATCTTGCATATTGGGGTAACTATGGTTGCTGAGGGTGAATTGAATAGGGTGGAAGGTAGGGTTGTGACGATTGGGGTGGTTGTGGATGGTGATGCAGAATTTGAAGAATGGAAATCAGAAAAAAAAGGAAACAAGTAGAAGAACTTATGAGGGTTTTTATTACCAGATTAAAGTCCTTCACCCTCGTGTCCAGCTAGTCCAATAAAGGTTTTAGCTACAATCAAGAAATCATCCTCATTTTTTCCTCTGGTGTCTCCCCTGCAAGTACTTTCTGTAGCATGCCATCGAATGAATAATGAGGTATTCCACTTTTGACCTCCATCGCAGCTCTTAGCCATGAACAGACTTCGATGTGGAAGGATTTTCCTTCTACTTGAAAATTTAACAGCCTCATTTTGAATATGGTTTCATCCACGTAACTGGGACTGATATATGTCTGCTTATGGGTGACCCTAAACCATATCTTCGAATAATATTTGTCCAACAGGACCCTCGAAACCCTTTGTTATCTCGCCACCACATCCATCATCTTCCTGTGGCAGAATGAGAAAGCCTCCTCATTTACTTCCTTGGTGCTGGGATCTCTCGAGATTCTCTAGGGCATAAACCTTAATGCCATTGGCTAGCCATTTGTGATTTTCTTGAGCTTCCTTACCCCTAGGTGACTCCATTTCCACATTGCAAATGCCATAATGAGATAGCCGTAAATGAATTCTGTGGCTCATCTGTAATTATCCTCGCCATCCTCAAACATTTCATTCAATAGGAAGGTACACCAGTTCAGTTGGGCTCCCTGGATACAATGTTCTGCGACTGAAATGGTGAAGAGGGTGCATTCTCCTTTGGTGTAATGCCTCACCACTTTACTCGCTATTAGATAGTAGGAAAATTTCACTGTTGTATTGTTGATGAGGTCTATGTTCGACCCCTTCCCTCCTCTTCTGGTCTCATATTTCCTATAATAATCACATTCCCCTGCCTTCTTTTCTCTCTTAGACACATTCTGGAATGTCGTTGAGACATCCTTCCCCTCTGCTCATAATCCAGTAATTCTACTAATGTCCTCTGCATCTATGGGTATTTCTCTCCCCAACCACAATGATCCATTTTGGACTCTACTCAATAGAATTTTCTTACATTGCATTGTCGCTTCCATTTTTATAAACACTGGGAGGTTCCTCAGGTTCAGTATAGTTGATTTTTGGATACCTCTGAACTCCAGATTCATCCTTGGTGCTTTCCCTCCTCCCTCTGTGGCATAATTTTCTATGTATACTTGTTGTTTAATAGCTGGGAATTGATAGGAATCCATGAAATCTGTATCAATTAGTGATGCATTGTCATACTTTCCAACCAGTGACTCTATCCTCTAAACTCTCTCATCGAGCTTGCTTGGCCTCGATGACTGTTGGTGCTACCTTCATCATCTTCATTCTTCTTCTATATACCTGGAGTGTTCTTTCTGAATTTTTTTTGTGAATTCCTACTACTGGACTATCCATTTGCACTTTCTCTGATGAAATTTCACATGTTGCTGTAGTTGTTTCTTGCTCTAACTCAGAATTTTCCGGCATTCTCATGCTTTTCTTATTTCATGAAGGTTAAGTAATGTAATGGCATGAATGAGGTTGATAAGACCCCATAACTAATTAATTTTTTTTATGTCTCCCCCATGGCTATAATCGTGTGATTACTTACCGCAGTGAGGTGTATTTTGACATTGCTAACTGTGTCTTCGGGATTTGGGTAGACATGATGGGTAATGATTATGGCTTAATATGAAAAATTTATTCCAGTATGGTTGTTACTAATTATGGTTGTTAATTCCCTAATTCCCTATAAACTGAAAATGGTATGATGGGTTATTATGACGGAATGATATTTGAAACGCTTCACTTTCTGACATGGATGACATGTTAGACACTACCCCCCCCCCCCCCTCGACCACAATTGGTTGTGATGTGGTTTCCGCATCGCAATAGGTGGATTTTCTTTCCTATTCTATTTCTCATCTCAGATGCGAGAGAGTTATTGAATCCATCTATTCCTATTCTATTTCTCATCTCAGGATTCCTATTCTATTTCTCATCTTGGATGCGAGAGAGTTATTGAATCCATCTATTCCTATTCTACCCTGTTGACTGCTCTCGGTTGCGAGAGTTATTTGAAAAATAAATGGTGGAACTTACTCATGATAAGGCTTCAGGCATGCGCCATTCACCCATCCTTGCAATACTTGGCCATCTAGTTGTGGTAGTCGAACCGCATCTGAATCTTTAATTTCTATGTCATGGTATGGTCCCATCCAGTGCATTCTGAGTTTTCCAGGGAACTTTTGAAATTTGATGTCGTACAACAGAACCTTCCCTTCGATAGTGAATGTCTTATGCTTGATGTGACGGTCATGCCAAGCCTTTTTTCTTTCCATTTGAACCATCTGGCGGAAATCTGTCAGAAATATCTCCTCTTCAAGCTCTTGTAGCTCATGGAGGCGTTCAGTGATTGAGTCTTCATCTGTCATATGTACTGTTGAAGCAATTAATAGACTCAGTATGATAAATTTAGCAGATACCACCGCCTCTCTCCCGTAAACCAGTTGGAATGGAGTTTTATTGTGAAACCTTTTGATAGTTGTCCTGTATTCCCACAATGTTGCTGGTATCCTCTCATCCTAGTCATCCTGAATGGAATTACAGGTCTTTGTTAGTCCTTTTTATAATATCTTATTGAATGCTTCAACGGTTCCATTTGCTTGAGGGTGGTACGGGTTGCTTTTATGATGTTGCACCATAAAATTATCTAACAGAGACTTAATTGTTGTATTAATGAAGTGTGTACCTTGATCACTGGTTAGGCTTCTTAGGCGGCCAAATCTGCTAATGATATTTTCGAAAATGAACCTGACTGCTGTGTCTAATGTGCATTCTTTTACTAGTGCTGCCTTCACCCATCTTGTGAGATAGTCTATTGCAGTTATTTTGTACCTTGCCTATGAATGTCTAGCCATTGGTACAATTGGACCTACAAAATCAACGACCCATTTTTCAAATGGTTGTAGTGCTCCTACAGGTTGTAGTGGTAGCTAATCCCACTGTGATGTACACCTTATTCTTTGGAATACATAACATTTATTTACATACACTTTACTATCTTTATGAACTGTGGTCCACCATAACCCTGCTTGTAATCTTTTTCTTGTGGTCAGTTTTGCGCTGACATGGCCCCCCACAACTCCACAATGGCAATCCCACAAAATATCCTCTCTTTTATGGTCCATGACACATCTCCGCAAGATATGGTCCAACCCCATATTATACAGTTGTGCTGCTAATAGTTGATACGCAGCTACTTTTACGGCGAAATTCCTTATTTGATTTGTCTTACATTTTTTTGGGAACTTTCCTGTGGCCATATATGCTGCTATTTGCTTCAGATATTTTGGGATGGCTTCTACTCTAAAGAGATCAACATCCGATAACTGATCATCAAGGGATCCCCCATTCTCTCCATTCTCCAACCTTGATAAATGGTCAGGACGCACATTTAACCTCCCTGATTTCATTATCACTTCGAAGGTGAACTCCTGAAATAGTAGGAGCCATCTACAGATTCTTCCTTCAAGCACGGGTTTGTTAACCAGGTATTTTAATGTTGAATGGTCTATGAATAATTTGAACGTACCTCCCAGTAGGTAATGACGAAACTTCTAAAGGGAATACACCATTGCAAGAGCTTCTCGTTGTGTTGTTGTGTAGTTCCTTTCAATAGCAGACAACTTCCTGCATGCAAAGTAGACTAGATGATCGACATAAGTTTCTCTTGGCTAAGCTAACATGCCTCCCAATGCAATGCTGAAGGCATCACTATGGACATGGCACTTTTTGTCCCAGGCAGGATGAACCAAGATGGGTGCACTTGCTAAATTTTCTTTCAATGTATTGAGGGGATTAGTGCATTCGTCGCTCCACATGAATTGCTATGACTTCCAAAACAACTCTTCCAATTGTGTTGTTATCTTTGCATAGTTGTGAATGAATATTTTGTAGTACCCATTATTCTTGAGTAGTGAATATCTTAACTGTTTCACAGTTTCAGGTGCTTCTATGTTAACAATTACTTCTACTTTTGTTGGATTCACACAAACAACATGTCCTAGTAGCATCCCAAAAAGGACTGTGAAGATGCATTTCTTAATGTTGAGGGAGATTTGGAGTTGTCTACATTTGTAAAAAATTATTCTCAGTAAATTTGCATGATTTTTCAGTAAAATGTAAACTATCCAATCATCCATGTATACCTCAAGGAACTTATGGATATAGTCCCGAAATGTTGCTATCACTATTCGTGAAAACATTTCTGGTGCATTCTTTAGTCCAAACGGCATGACATGGTATGAAAATGATCCCCATTCAGTTGTGAAAGTGGTCTTCTTCTTGTATTCTTCGGCTATTCTCACCTGATGATATCCTGAGAATCCATATGTGAATGGATAGGCTTCATTTCCTGCCACATTGTTGAGAACCTCATGACTAAACAGAGTGGGAAATGGATCATGTTGCATGCGTTGTTAAGGCTTCTCTAATCCACACATACTCTAATTTCAGATTTCTCCTTTTTTCTTTTTATTACAATGGGACTGACCCACTCTCCTTCCTCCATTGGAAAAATTAGCCATGCTTTCAGCATTTTATCTATTTTTTCTTTGACTTTTTCCTTTACCCTTGGATTTAGGCGGTAATGCCTATGCTTCACTAGTCTTGCATCAGGCTTTAAGAATATGCACACTTCCCCCATGTCCCCTTTTATCCCCTTTAGCTCCGCTACTGAAGATGGGAGTAAATCTTCATGTTCCTGTAATAGGTCAAAGATTTCCTTGGTCATTTTTGTATCCTAGTAGTCTTTGATGGACGCTATTTTGGGTTTCTCCGTGGTTCCAATGTTTAGCTTCTTAGTCTTAAAGGGTAATAGGTGCAGTACTTCAGTTGTTGATTCTTCCTGCATGTCTCTATCCCCCTCTTTCTCTTCAAAGTATAAGTGTCAGAGATTCTCTAAATCGTCGCCATCCATTTCACTATCTATCCGTTTTCATGCTACTAATTGCTTGATAATATGCTCTGAGAGAAGTTGCTCTTCATATTCCTGAATCTATGGAAAAATAGTACACTTTTGATGGCTTGTATTGCATCTATAACTAGTTCTTTTTCTCCTTTAAAAGAAAAGCATTGCGTAAAATTTTCCGCAACTACATGCCAGGTGCTAGTTCCTCTCTTCTTTTCTTCGGTTAAGTTCCAGGCCTGTGGAATTGTGTTCTATGAATGTATAAAATTGTGCATCCACAGAGATTTTGGATACCCTTATTTCTTTCAGTTGTACTAACAATTTTCTAAATGCCTTGTGGGGTCAGAATCACCATTCTCGGTTCTGCATTCCCTAGATTCACTCCTCTCTGTCTGGCTCTTTCCTTCCATCTCTTAATTAATTCTAGACAATATTCAGTTGCGTGTGTGTTGACTCTACATTGAGAGAACAATGGTCTTCTGGGTAGCAGACATTCCCTTGCTACGTTCCCCTCTTGGTCATAGTTGTAACACCTTACTAGTCCTCTTCCTCTAGTTCTTCCTCCTCTCATTCCTCCTCCTCGTACCCTTGGAGCTTCATTCACTCTATAATACGGTCTGTCCAATTGTTCTGCCAGTACATTGAGGGCTCTACACTACTTTTTATTATGAGTTGTATAAGTGAAAAATTCACAATATGTATTCTTTGGAACGTTGGAGTATTTCTGCAAAATTGGGCATAGTCGTGGAGGATGACCAATTCCTCTGCATATTTCATAGTATTCAGTTACGTTCTAATTCTAATTAGTGGGGAAACTTGGGAAGTGGGGTTGTGGTTGGTATAATCCCTGAGTATTTATCTGCACAACTCCCCCAACTGGTGGAGCCCCCTAGGTCCCTGATGTTGAAGCTCCTGCATTTTTCCCCTGCAACCTTAGGCATTTTTTGGCCACGTGTCCCTCCATTAGGCAATGGGTACACCACACATTGGGCCTTGTAGGTTGTATCAACTGAATGTCTTTCAATTTCTCTGTTAATCTGGTTATTTGATGTTGTAGCCCTAGTATGGAGGGGTCTTGTACTGTTGCTCCTCCTCTGAACTCTTGCTGATACCCTGCCATAGCTTCTATCTTCGTATCTTCTCAATAGAGTTCTTGGCAATGGGAGGAGTGCCTTAATAAACCAATCTGGTTGGTGGTTTGGGTCGATTGGGTAACTCAGCTTCTTAATCGCATCCTTGAACCTTCTCATTAGGTCCCAAGCCATTTCACCTTCTTTCTGTTTTATCTCGCACAAATCAGACAACCCTTGCTGATCTATCTGAGGTAATTTAAATTCTTTGACAAATTCTCTCTTCACATCATCTATCGCTGGGTTTTGATGAGCTTCTGACCATTTAATGAACCAGTGAAGAGCTCTCTCTCTTAGAGTAGTCTGGAACTCGATCAACTTAACTACCTTTGGTGTCTATTGAGCCCTCCATATCGCTCCGCACAGATACCAGTGTTGCTCCACATCATCATTACCCCTTCCAGAGAATTTTGGGTATCAAGTGAATGATCTTGCCATATTTCATTGTATAGGGGGTATTAAAATAAAGCCTCTATTTCCTGGCTGAGAGATTATATAACTAGAACTGTAGATAGTGGATATCTATACTGTAGACTTAACACTATTCAACTTACTAAAAAATTGTAACTTAAAAAAAATGTTATCTGGTGGGTAATAGAGTACTAGGGGAAGGTTGGGACTAGAGCTACATGAACTTTGGGGAATAGAATTACCTTGAGTTACAGGTGCCGACCTCTCTTGAAATAGTTGCTCCATCGCAACATGCAGCTCCACATATAATGTCTCATCGGGGTGCGCATCCTCCACATTGGACTTTTCTCCCTTTTCTCTTTGGGTTGGGCTCCTATACACCTCCCTAACTTCTTTGATTATCCCTCATATTCCTTGGGATCCCATATGACCTTCCATTTCCATTTTCATCTGCGGTGCCTTTACCTTTTCCTTGTCATGTCAACTACTCTGCGGCTTCTCAAACTCCTTCATCACTCTTTCCTGCCACTTCTCAGCAATATGCACCCTCCGATGTGCTATTCTCTCTCTTAATCTACTGGAGGTTCCGGTATCCATATCCCTATTCCCCCTTCTTACTTACTTGTATCATATTTCCCTCAACTCCTTCCCCTAGTACTAGAAGTTTAATTCTCCATCTCAGAGTTTTGAAATGCCATCAAACCCTCTTCCACCATTAAAGCTTTGATAGACAATGGGATTTCTTTCAACAATTCTCCCCACAACCCAAATCTTAAAATGTCCTTAGCTTTTGTAAAGGATTGGTAACACTCAACCACGAATTCCACAATGTATCCTTCCAAGGTAGATTGTACCCATAAATATATAGCTCGGGTTAAATCAGTATCTAACTGATGGAGTGCTACTAGATACATGTGCATCCACTTGCAACAAATTCTACACAACCCTCCTAGGAGTGACTTGACTTCTAGCCTCCGCAAAAAATTATAAATTTCTTTAGAAAACTTTCCCTAGAAAATTCTGTACAAGTCACTCATAGATTCAGAAAACAATACCCAATATTTAACAATCTTTTCCCTCTGCTGTCGCAGCTCTGCTTGTTGTGATATGAACTGATCTAAGTGGTTATCCCACCATCTTCGTAGTTCTCTCTCATAGATCCATGATACCATGATATAACTCCTAAATGGATTTTCAGGTCCTAGCAACGGAACCATTTGTTGGCGAAAAAGGAGGTCTCTAGGCAAGACCCAGGTTCAATATAGAGGCCAGGAAGGTTTCTGCAGTAGTCTAGCACAACGCTGACATTTTCGCCCTACTCCAGAGAGCAAGGCGTCTCGCCCGAGGTGTGCCATGGCCTTACTAATATTAGGAGATAGATCATGTACAAGATGATTACAACCATGAATAACAGTTAAAGAAACTTGGAACAACCAACGTATCTCGCTTCTCTGTTTACGCTACTACTCATCAAGCATGTTTCGAAGGCTAAATTAAAATTTAAAACTGGGCATACATTCATAGTAATAAAATGAATAACAATCAACTCATAAAATTACACATAACAGTAACCATATTTCATTATCAATATCAAAACAACATACATCACTCCGCGGAGTCTATTACAATGCGATTTAGTACAACAAAGATCTCACAAAGCTCTCCTACGGCTCTACTCTCCGTATCGGCCTTTTGCCACACTGAATAACTAACTCATATACGCTGGTTGATTGCCTATTTTTTCTTCTACCAACGTGTTTGTCAGTATTTCTTCTTTTCCTGCTCCACTGCTTGCCGCTTCTTCTTGATTACTGGGAGTTCCGCTAATTTTCCTTGTCTAACATTCCATATCTGCCATCTGCATTGTTCTCCACAACTACCGCGCCACCTATCTTCCAGCTTTTCTTCAACCATGATAGCTCCATGTCTGCCTTGATTGCGCTTAGCCACCTTTTCTCTGCAACTCAAAACTGTTTCTTTTTTAAGACAAAGGCCCCAATAGTTACATCCGATTTTTCCCCTATACTTTTCATTGTATGAATTCGAAATTTGAACGTTTTGGTTCACATTTTCATATCTTCTGTGCTTATTTCTATGAATGTATATCTTTCTTGACTGGTATTCCCTCGCCTACATAGGCCAACCAATGCACTGGTCACTTCATTGGAGGTATCACTTCACGTGAGTTGTCCTATACTCTACTTAGGTTATGAGTAGTAGTGTTTTTATTCCTTTGTTGTTTTCTTTGATTTTCTTTACGTTCATTTTATTTATGCTCCACTTCTTTCATTTTCTTTTTTTGAGCTATAGGTTAGTTTCCACATTAGATCGTGTTTGGTTTTTGAAAAAAGCATGGTGAAATCCAAGAGGAATTTGTTCTAATATCTATGCTTGGTTTGTTGTTTATTCCCTCTTTTTTCATAAATATTGCATTCTTTTAAGTTTATGATACTTTTATGGAAAAAACATTCCTTCTCAGATACAATCAGAGGTGAAATCACAATGTCTGTATTTTAACTAGTACCTCCTACTCTAATTGTTTTTATTCTTATCGGTTAATCCTTATCAACCTAGTTGAGTACAGTATGGAGGGGAGGAAAATCTTTAAAAGTATGTCAAAGGTGTACATAAATATCCTTATTTGAAGGGAAAACCTCTTCTGCTATCAATAAGTTTGGAACACTCTTTCACCCCCTGAAATAAATAAGTGCCTATGAACATTTCTTTGAACGCAAGATTAAAAAAAATGAAATAAAGTGTGAAAGAAGATAAAGGATTCCTGCATAGAGAGGTGAAGCAAGTGAATCCGCCAGGGTATTTTCCAGGCTCAATGGTAGAGAAGCAATGTTTGTGTTCTTGAAGGGACTTTGTTAGGGTATTGTTTAGGCCTGCTATTAGTATAGCAACACCAGAGATGAAAAATAAAACTCTGACAACTTATTTTACTTGTGCACTTATATACTCCTCATCCCCAATCGAAACAACTCATATTCACTTTGCTTGATTTGTGTGTCACATATGACAAGAATGGATGGGACCATGTATTTTACTCATACTAAGTGAGGAAGCTGTGATAATCAATGAACTAAACAATATTTCTAGAAGGGTGAGACTGGTTTTGCATGAGACAAGATTGATTCAGAGAGCTAAAGTTCTACTACTATGTCACCAAGTGTTGTAGCAGCTACAACACCCTCCAAAATTTTCCCTTTAAATACATTTTGGAGCCTAACCTTATTTTCACAGAAGCTTATCTTGCACTGTTATCATGTTATCATGTTTTGATTCATGTTTATCCTTTAGCTATGCTATTTCTCACTTATTTTTCACTTAGTTTATTTTATAATTCACAAGATAACATCCTTTCGAAGTCTTGCACAACAGTTCTCGGCTTGCCTCCAAGAACTACGCAATCCATGAAGGTAAGTAGCCTTGATGACTAGAATTGTAGAGTCATGAACAATACTTAGCCTTAAGCTAAAAAACTACATAGTCATGATAGGAAGCCCATCACTGAGCCCAAGAACTGCACAATCCCTCATTGAGCTCATAAAAGACGCAGTGCAATATGACGGAAAGTTTCCTAGTTCCCAAAATTGCGTAATATTTCCTGGTGATATGCATGGTATATTTTTCCCCAAAAAAGCAGAAAATATGAAAAAAAAATCCCTAAAATCCAGGGATCTATTTTTCATAACATGAAGGAGGTACACTTGCTATTTTGTGGAAACTTTAACCACGTGTCCCTCTTTCCTTCATTTTTGGCATGTACATCACAAAACCTAATTTTCTCAAAGCTATTTAATGTAAAACCCTAGAGCTCATTTACACACTCGATATTGGAGCTATCACATTACCAAGGAGATAAGGGAACCTTCGGTGCGATCACCATCACTTTTTCGGGTAAGTTTTTCATTTATCATTTTTCACGTTTTTTTGTCGCTTTTTTCCATTGGCCTATGTGAGTGCTTTTTTTCTTATTTCTTTGCATGCATGCTAGCGTTTTAACTTCCTTTAGATTTTAGAATTTTTTTTCAGGTTATTTTTTTACTTTCACAAGTATCACATCGATTTCTTCATTTTTTCACCGATGGTCGTCGTTGCGGCAACTCTCCTCAACGATTTAGTTTTCTTCCCATTTACATAGTTTATTCACTTGATTTGTCTTGCTTCATTCACACTTAGTGAAATATGCACTCAATCCATCACTATCTCTCAGATATTCTCATTTCCCACACTTCCCTTAATAGATCTACAATTTCCTTGGTTGGATTTCACTTTTCCCATCTGGGAATTACACAATCTAGAGGCTCAATCTGAGATTTTGGCCTCTAGAACCATAGAATGCGTAGTACATGCTATTCCAATGGAGCATTCCACAATTCTAGGGCTCAATATGCATCCCTAGCCACCAAGACAACACAATGTACAGTCTCTTCTATCTCACTGCCCAAGTTGAACTGTGCATTATTGTAATGTTAGCTCACATATGAGTTCATAATTATTGGATACCACTCCTTTAGAAGTTGAATGATCCTTTTAATAAAATAATTCATAGTCATTCTAGTTATAATAAAATTAAATTAGGCACTATTTACCACATTTAATTGCAACGAAATTAACAATTAGGTTATTGGAAATTATGGTTCGAAAAGTTTGATATTTATTCATCCCACTAAAGCCTCTATCTTTTAAATGTGACTTTTAACCTTGAGAAGCAAGTATTATGGATGTATGTTTTGGATCTTGAAAATCCATGACCCTTGTATCTTTTATGAGAAGATTAAAGTTACCATGGGTTAGTTAATATAATTTAGTTTGTAGTGTAAAGGATATTAATGAAAAAAAAAAATGGCCATGCATTAACTTTTATATCTTAAGAACTTAAAAAAATAAAAATATCACATTTCGATCCAACATTAATGTTCAATATTTATGTATAATACTAATGGTTGTTATGGTGGACCTTACAATTTTGAAACATGTTGTCAATTTTCAAGTTCCTACTATTGAATATTGTGAGAGCTCATATTAAAATAAGTTTATTTTTCTTCTAACTAAGTTGTATTTTCTTCCAATGGTTTTGTTAAAAGAGCTTAGAAGCATTGAGGTATAAGCTTCCTGAAAAATTGGAAGATATAAGGGTGAATGTTAAATAGATGGATAATTTAAATTCTTTCATATGGATATGAGTATGATGTAGTGAAAATTGAATACACAAGATTGGGATTAAAAAAATGAAAAAAATAAGTGTTCCTAGATGTAAAATATTTGTATCAACAATAACAAAATCCCATTTCCTAGACCACCCTAAAATTGAATAAAGGGGTTTGAGGAGGTCATGTGAATCGTCTAGGTGAATTATTGTAAAATTAACACTTTAGGGTGCATTATTGGTTGTACCCGGCACCCTAAGGTGACATAAAAATAAAAAAAGAATGATCAAGGGAACACATGAAAGTGAGTGAGCACAAATGAATAATCCAATGTTTCAAGTACAAATGGGTAATGGAGGAAAGCATATACTAAATGCCTCTTATAAAATTAAAGATTTGCAGGAGTGAAACCATGAACTGCAAAATAAAATTAAAGTACTTGAATGGAAATTAAACACAATCAAACGATAATTGATCAAATGGTTGACGCATTGACATATGTGAAAGATCTTAAAAAATAAATTCATATGAATGAACAATTTCTTTATTCTATATACACTAAGTTAAGATAAATGCATGATCATATTGACACAACATCTATAGTGAAGGTAGATGAAATCTATGATATAGAAGATCTAATACAAAAGGTTAAGGTATATTGTGATACAAATGAATTCATCCAAACTATTGATGCAAGTTATGGCACAAAAGATTTAATAAATAAATTTGTGTTGAAATATGTGATACAGAGGACGTTATTCAAAATTTTGATGCAACAAATGATACAACTGAACTAATAAAAAAATTTAATGCAAAATATGTGATTCGTGGTGAGAGTGGTACATATGACTTAATGAAATAAATGAATCAAACACAAAATAATAGTAATAATAGTAAAAAAATAAAATGTGAAGAAGAAAAATAACAAGAAAATGATTTTTCTAGGATGGTTGGCAAACCCCAAGAAGAAATATCATTTAAAAAAATTGGAATGGATTGAGGTACACCAAAAATGACAGCTTCTATATTCTATATTTATCTAAACCAATTAAGTTTTTGAGTGCAAGGTTCCTTGAATATATATTTAGATTTTTGATAAAAAGTGTTAGCATTGTAAAATAGATGGTCATATGGAGATTTGATGTTTTGGTCTCCATTCTTGTGTTCATTATGGGAAGAAAAATCACCTATCAAAAAGATGTCAAAAGCATACAACATTTAGGGAAGCAATCCATTATCAATGGATAAACACTTGGAGATGGAATCAAGAAGTAAAAAAGTTGCATAAGTCCTATAGTCTAATCAAGGTAGAGGTAAAACAAAGTTTTTTGAAGAAATGAATAAAGAAAAAAAAAACTAGTTATTCTAGAAAAAATATGGTACTCTCCACACCTAAAGGTGGGGGGGCACAATGATAAAATAAAATATCCTATACCTTTCAGGTAGGGAATAAATTAATGAAGTAATTTTGGTTAGTGATCATTAAAAACAACCACATTATTGAAATATTATTGGTTAGTGGCCATCCTAAAACCACCACCTTATTCAAATAACATTATTTAGTGGTCATCCATAAACCACCACTTTATTCAAAGAAATATGGTCAATAGTAAACCTTAAACCACTTGAAAAAAAAAAGCCACCTAGTGAATATAAATCCTCGTCTTCGATCCATTTCAAAGTTATAAATGTTGAAAAATTCTCACATTGCACTTGATAAGGGGGAACATCAGATATCACGCTTCATCTTTCAAAGTATTATCAATAAAATTATTCAACATTCAATTAGAAATTGAGCATAACATTTGGTATCCTGAACATAAAATCATTGTAATTATTCAATGAAATATTTCAGACATAGCAATTGTTCACTTCTACACATTCAAATATTGGTGTTTTTTCAAGAATATGTTCATCAAAAATTAGTTCAGTAGTTTTAGATTGACAATGTAAAAAATTAGTGGTAGATGTGTTTTTCAATTATTAAAACTTGTCATTAAGGCGGGAATGTAGGACTACGAGTCCCTTGAAAATCACAAAGTAAGAGAATACAATTGTGAGTTGATGATCCATTCATGAGTTTTCAATGTGATTGAGATCTAGATGTAGAAGATGTATAAGGTCAATTGATGCATTATAAATTTATATTTTTAGATCCATATAGAAAAACACATGAGCATTAAGCATTTTCTACCAATTTTCTTGCTTGTCTTTCTCGTGTTAATTATTAATAGTTTAGAAATTTTAAATGCTCTACATGATATAATATATCAATGAACATCTTATTGAAGCTTTAGCTAGCAGAAATTATTTTGAAGTATTTCTAATGTTCCACCATACCAAATTTCCCTACCATGATTGTTATGTCCCTCCCAAATTATCTCAGTGCACTCCGTTGAAGGAACAAAAAGGTGGTCTGTATAGTGTAAGAGTTCATCCCGAAGGTAGAAGTTTGGAACTTATTTACCTATGATCAATATCTAGTATTTGGCAACAAAGTCAGAGTCACTATTATATAATTATGGGAACTTGGACTTCTCATTCTCTCAAGAGTTAATAATTGTGGTTAGCATCACAATCGGGGGAAAGAAAAGGTAGTCTACAACATGATTGGTGATTTCATTCTTATATTTGTTGTTTAGGAGGAATTATTATAGGTATGTGACCATTTCTAATGTTATTCATTTTGTAACATTCCTTGTATTTTCATGAATTACAGAGGCCCATGATCAATGTGGATGGGCATATCCTTCTTAAAAATAGAATGCTTCCATTTTTGGCATGTTTGCATGATGGAGTACATACCCTTGTCATAGGTGCGGTATCTATGGATAATATCAGAGAGTGTTTCACTAATATAAGCTACTACATGTCCCTTTTGAGTAAGGATTTCACTCATAGAATATTTGGAGGCATATTTCTCAATCAAATGGCTTTTGTAATTCTAATAAATTGAGGACTAGTGAAGAGGATAGGTAGTGCTCCATATCATCAAATGCTTTCTATTGTGACTTTAACCAGGAAAATTTTTCTTTAGCTCCACCCCTGGTAACTTTACATAAGGGAAAAGCGATATGAGAGAACCCAAAAATTTCCCTTCCATAGAAGTTAGCAAGGCCTAAGAAGCTATGGATCTATATTAGGATTATCATTCCTTACCAATCCTAAATGACTTGGATCTTGGTTGGGTGCACATGCATCCCATTTCATCCATAATGTATCCAAAATATTGAATTCCATAGATTCCAAATGAGAAATTATCCATATTGGCATAAAAATTGTGTTGTCACGAGTGCGTATGACCTATTGAATGTAGTTGAAATGTTTTCCATGAGTTCTACTCAAGATGAGGATGGAATCCACATATATAACAAAAAAAGTGTTTTTGAATGATAACTTTTATCATATGTCATCATCATTAGCTTTGTTAGAGGATCATTCAAGACAAAGGACATGACCAACCACTTCGGAAAGAATTCTTTAGATTTAAAGGTTGTCTTCCATACCACAATTTATTCAATTTGAACCTAACATTAACTTAACATCAAATAAATATTACTAAATAACTTGGCACCCTTATTCTAATAAATAATATCATCATTATGAGGGATTGGGTATATATTCATGATATTAATTTTGTTCATGGATCTATAAACTATAATAAATCTAAATGTTTCATCTTTCTTTTGGATAAACATAAATGGATTCTTGCAATGTGGAGAGCATAGTTGATTGTTTCCCATTTGGATTAACTCATGAATTCTATTTTTTATTTCTACATTTTCTAAGAAATAATATTTATATATTGGGCCATTTGGTAAATAAGCAGTGGGCATCAAGACAATTGAGTGTTTGACCTAGTAGGAAAAAGGGGCCCTCATAGGCAGACAAAAAACATCTCCATATGTCTCTGAAATATTTTGCGCCTACTCTTTTTTTGTAGAGAAGATCCATGTTAAGTTTGTAGTGGTTATATGACCTTCCTTTCACCTTTTTCTTGAATAGGAAAGAGGAAAAAATTTTCATTTTGAGGTATTATATTTTGTCAATGTTTTCTTGAGATCAATTATATTACAATAATAAAAAATGTGTCTAGTTCCCTATAGAGGCAACCTCCTAGAGGAACATTGACATAATGAGGATTATACCCATAAAACACATAATTTTTCCACATATTATTTTGTCCTAAAATAGAATCACAAATTTTGACAAGGGAAACATCACAAAATGCCTCATCTTTGAAAGGTTTGATGTTGTAGGATAGGTGTCATTTCCATGCTCAACCAAATGTAATGTATGTTTAGGGTGTCTTAATGTTTGCACCCTCAGTATCTTGATGACCTTAGATAATATATAGCTCTTCTAGCTCTCACTATCAACAATGAGATGTAGTAGGCTCTCCTTCACCCACTTCTGTGAATAGAAGAGACACTCCCCCTCTTAAATATCCTCTAGCTCTTCTAGTTTGACATTTGGAGTTGAAATGGTATAAATTTGTTTTGAATAGATGATCTTTCTTCCTTTATCTCGTTCTAATAAATAATTAGAGACATGGTTATTTTCTTCTTCTTTAGGGTCCTCAAACAATGATTGTTTCGAGAGGAATTCATTAGAATTTTTCCAAGGATTTTGTTGGAACTGACACAAATTTGCAATGTTCTTTTTCAACATACAATTACTCTTCTTTTCCTATGAATTGGGTTAGTTGTCTTAAGTTTGGATCTCCTTGCTCTATCCCTTTTTCTATGAGTTTGGACTACCTTTTACATGATTCTATTGTAGTGGATTTGAATTCTTGGACTCTTGATTATTCCTTTGCTTCAATTTATACCCAATTTCAATAGATTATTTATAAGTGGCTCCCAAAGGGGATATTTCCAAGAAATCCATGTTTTGGATGCAACTTTGTATACCTATATTGTAATTCATAACCAAGTGTCACTCAAAGTCTTTGACACCCATGCAAGATATGGAAAATATTAGTGTATTTTGGGATTGTTTGGTCTCTATTCTACTGCAAATTTATCAATATTGTGTATTGGTCATCATTGTTCATTATAAGGTAGAATTATTCATTTAGGACATGCATAACAACTTCCCAACTTGGTCATCACTTGAAATCATAAATTAATTTTCATTATTTCTCTCATAGTAACCTTTCAACCAATATTGACATGGGGAATGGATTTCATGAGCATGAATGTGATATTTTCATTGTTGAAAATATTTGGGTAGATTAATAGACCTATAAAAAATTTAACCATTTCTCTAAAGCCTTTGTATATATTTAGGCTTTAAATAATGGAATATAATAGTTAACTTGTACCTTGGAAGGTGTCACACCTCTTAAATTTCTTCTTGGTGATGGCGCCTCAACCATAATTTTCCATAATCTCATTCCTTTGTCACATTAATGGTTGCTCAAGCAAGAAATTTATGGCATATTCTACACTAGCATCTATATTTTCTTCCACCATGAAAGGCCATTTGGATTGGAGAGGGTGATCATTCCCAAGTGAAACTAGCTCGAGACCAAAATCTATATACCTTAAACGTTCTAGGGACATGTTTTGAGAAAAAACAAGGATAAGATTAGTCGAATACCATTGATATCGGTTGTACAATTAACGAAATGAAAGGAAATAAAGGAAATTAAACACACAAATAGAGATATATAATGGAGAGGATAGTAATATAATGAAAGTTGAGCTTCTATTTATAAATAAAATAGTAGAGCACTATAGAATATGAATGCATTATAATGGTGTTAGATGTCTCTAAGGAAAGAGAGAGGTGGTGGCTACATGCATTCAAAAGAATACATTCCAAGAGATCGAAATAATGGACTTTTAACATAAATAAATAAATTTATAGATTTACAAACCTAACCCTAGACGATGAATTTCCAAAAGGATTGTGAACCTTGAGGTGGTTAGTTGGTACATCAAAGTCTCAAGGGTATAATGTTTTCACACAATCTCTCTTTGGGGCACAGAATGAATCATTTGAAATAAATATCCAAGGATTACGATCCTTTTGACCATAAAATTGTCAAAAATAATTGTTTTAGGCCTAAAAAAGACCGTGAATGTTCAGGACCCAAAAAACCATTGAAAATTTTACACGAAGAAATATAATGGTTGAGTCAACATAAGAGATAGGTGGCCACATATATCCACTTGGATCACTAAAATTATAACTAGTTATCTTTGGATTTATAACAATTGGTGTGGTTGAATATTATTGAAAAACTTCTCCATCCTTAGAAATAAGAGTTGAAATAGCTAGTTCTAGTTGTTTCATGTCCATGCCCACAATTTGTTCTTCTTCGTTAGAATATTGTGGATTTTTTTCTTCTATCACCATATTTTGATTCTCGATATCACTTGCTTTATTGTTTCACATGCATGCTTCTATGTTTTTTTTCTACCTGATATTTTCTTCCACTGATTTCTTCCCTATGTGGTCTGTTGTGCTCCTTCACATTGATGTTTCCCATACTTGTAACCCATCACCCTCCTTTTCGTCTATAGCTTGGACACTGTTTTTGGTTATTCATGTGATGGTGGACATTGTATTGGGATTTTTCTCACCATGTTTTCTCTTATTCAACACCTTCATAAAAAAATGATGATATGTGATTTCTTTTTATTTAACTATATTTCATTGCATTGAAAGGGAAGTCGCTAAAAAAATTCCCTTGCTTGTGACACTTACAGTAACATAATGGTATTTGTTAATAACATATAGTGTGAACCCACTCTAAGTCTTAGTATATTATTTCAGTTGATTTTGGAAAGGAACCTAAGTTATCCATGTACACATAGATCCCTTGCACATGAGTTGTATCACTCTCTTTTGGTGACTTTCAAGGCTTTAACGAATGATCTCAATGTGTTATAAATACTTTCTAGGGTTTGATTTTCCAATAATTCCAATTAAATAGTGTATATTTAGATATATAATTGATCCTCTTTGAATTTTTCCTCATGAAGGATAAATGTTTCCATCCAATACTTCATATATAACCCAACAAGGTTAAAGAAATTAGCTCTTTCATAAAACCTGTGTTTCCAATTTTTAGTCCATGCAAATATTGTTGTGAATAATCCCTTTGAACCAACCTTTAGGTCCAATTTTTATTTCATATTCCATTTGGAGAAAGGGAATAGAAGACTAATACTAATAGAGACAATTGTATAAACTAATTAACAAACATGAAAATGAAAATAATTATGAACTATAGTTTATAGACTTTATTGTGTGCCTAGCTTCAAAAAGAGATCTAACTAGACATAAATTCTTCTATAAAAATCCTCAAGAAATATCTAGAGAAGAACTATCTAAATTGGGTTTACTAATAGTAGCCAATCTAGAAAATTTAACTCTTTTATGGCTTTCTACTATGGAAGAATCTATATCTAACTAAATCTAACTAGATGCCAACTTTGAGACTCTTCTAAAAATTTCAACTTCTAGCAAGAGTAATAATATTCTAACACTCCACCTTAATTACTATTGCTAAGTGCTTCCACATTTTATAAAACCTAAGTTCTATCTAGGAAACTAAAACACTTTTTTTTCAAACGTATTTCTAAGTACCTTAGCCAATTAGTCTTTTTAAGTACAAAATTCCAAGTAGATTTCTCCATTGTTGACAATATCCATAGTGAAATGATATCTAGTATCAATACACTTATTGTTTTGATGAAATACATAGTTATTTGAGAGGCCTATTTTTGTATTATTGTCACAAAACACCCAAGTTCACCCTATTTTCCTTGTTAAAGATCACTCAATACTCCATGAAAGAAAATTACTTGATAATTGTTGTTATTGTTGCTACATACTAAAATTTCTTTACGATATTATCAAAATTGGATTATTCTTATATGCCCATGAAATCACACCTAAATCAGGACAAGAAACATATCTCGAAGTACTCTTTTATTCATCAATGCTACATTAAAAATGACTATTAATATACCCAACCAAAAAATCCTTAGTAGTGTTGGAATATTTTATAGTGTATCATATCATTCTACTAATATATATCATAAATATTTTTCTAACTTTTCATTGCTATTCTTTTGGAGACGGTATAAAAAAAGAAATCAAATTAGTAGCATATATAATATCATCCTAGTGGAAGTGACATACATGAGGCTACCAAACAATCTCTTGGACAGAGTTGGATCTACAATGGTTTCCATATCCTCTTTGACGAGCTTTTTACTAGATGATGTTCGAGTTGGGGTTGTTTTAAATCTCATCACCTTCTTTGTAACTAGATTATGAAATATACATGACTTGGAATGATCATTATACCCAAGAATGATGCACTTTTCACTTTTGTTATCTAGTTTCTTTATCAACTCTCTAGGGACATAAGCATATGCCACAAAACCAAATACTATAATGTTTGCTACACTGTAGCTCATAAATACATGTTTTTCTTGTGGGAATTAATTTTTCACACTTTTGTTGGGATATATATTCAAAGTATAAATGGAGAAAGCTTCTCTCTTTCCCCAAAAATCATTTTACAGTTAATTTTCCTTCAACGTGCTTCTAGCCATATTCATAATGGTTTTATTTTTTCTTTCATCTACACAATTCTTCTAAGGTGTGTACCTTAATTTTCTTTTGGTACCATGTTATTTGTAGCAAACATGACAATCATTTGAATCATATTCACCTCCTCTATATAATCTTAACACTTTAATATGTTAAACACCTTGCTTCTCCATCAATTCCTTGAATTCTTTGAATTTTTCGATGATTTAATATTTCTTTGGAAGAAAGTGCACCCAAGTATTTCAGTTGTAATCATATATGAAGGTTAGAAAGTAGAAACTTATTACTAGTGATGAGGTATCCGCTGGACCACATGGATCCATACAAACCGACTTTAAGGTTCATTTTTCTCTATAAAATACTCTATTGGGGAAATCGGTGTTGTGCGACTTTTCCAAAATGTAACTCTCACATGAACTATTTATCCCTTGAATTTGAAGGAAACATTCAATAATAAATTTTTGTGGCAATAGTATTAGGCCATGAGATCATAGATGACCAAATCTAAAATTCTAGGACCAAAAATCATCAAAACATGTTTTTTAGGAAAATGAGGCATTTTATTTATCATAATTCATGGCAATAGGATACATTATGTTCTTGAGTCATTTACACCCTAGCAATAAATACCTTATTGGGAGTTTTATCCGATATAAAACAATAATTTCACTTGAAAGGTACATTGTACCCTTGTATAGTAATTTGGCCAACACTAATGAGGTTATGTGTAAAACATAGGGCATACTACACATCTAGTATGTGAATTATCTAGTCATTTTTGGTGAGGTTGTTGACAATTCCTTTTCTCATAAAATTTACAATATTGTCTCACCCGAACTTGCCTTTAATCCTGATTGAATCATCCATATTTTCAATAATTTTTTTTTTTCCTATCATATGATTTATTATCACTATATATAAGCCAAATAAGTCTTTATCAAAAGTAAGGGATAATAAGTCTTTTTAGTTCTTAGAGGTATTAAAATAATTTTCATCTTTTCTACTAAGGTTGGACTTCTTCTTTCTACATTCATGTGCATAATGAACTAACTTATTATAATAAAAACACTTAACCTTGGATTTTCCATACGTTTGATTTGATTGTGAGTTTTTTATGTTGCTCCCCCTTGAACTACAAGTATTTTTTTTTGGTCTCCTCTATTTTTTTTAAAGTATTTGTTTGGTCACTTCTAATGACCGTCCTCTACCTCTTGAGATAAAAACTAAAGATTTGAATGCTCTTTTTAAATAATTTCCACTACTATTCATTCTATATTCATGCAATAGTATGATCATAATAGCTCATATGTTTTTATCGATGTTCTGTATTTATATTCTTCAATGGCTACAACCACTGTATCAAAATTCTTAGGAAAGGTTATAAGAACCTTCTCTACCACCTTTTGGTTTAGTTGTTCTTCACTGTTCATCCTTAATTGATTTACAATATTCATGACTTGATTTATGTACTATCCTACTAACTTTAAATTTTTCCATCTTCAAATTATCAAAATTCATTTTTAATGTTCCCAATTTGAGAGTATTTATCTCGGTAATATCTTGATATTTGCTCTCTATGATGTCCTAAACTATTTCTTATAATTTGGAATTATATAGTTATCCAAGCCCTTATGGATAACATAGAGTGATTTTCCATCATGCACCTTGTTATGTCCAAGATTATCATTTTAAGCATTTCCCAAGGCCTACTTGATTTCTTTATTATCCGGTTCTATATACCCATGAAATACAAGATCTGAGAGATCCTAAAAATGTAATAATGTTCTCATTTTTACAACCCAAACATCATAATTTTTCTTTGTGAGAATCGACATTTATAGTTGTTGAACTAATATATTTTTGCCAAAAACTATAAAAACCTTTTGTGGATTACCCAATTTCTACATGATAATATAACGAGATAACATATATGAAAATATGGCATATGATAATATCAAAGTATATGTCCAAGTTAACATAATTATGTTTAATCCATCATGCCAAAATTCCTCTATAAATAATAATTAGAATATTATTCATGTTTTTATTATGCATGAATAATATTGCAAATATCTATTTCATGAGAAGATAATTGACAAATAAAAATGGATTAGATTGCCACAAATTCATCATTGTGTCTTACTATGGTTAATTCTTCTTAGCCTAATAGATTGACCCCTCACTATCTACAAATTATATATATAATGCTACCTTGGTTGATGACAACCTTGTTTTCCAAGAGAATGCAATTTCTTGGCGTTGATTTCCATTTCAGCAAAAAAATGGTAGCTTTATTTTTGTAAACATTTGGTGCCCATATTCAGACTTTCAAATCCACTCGCTCTTAAAAAAAACATGAATGCCTACATCTTTCTCTGAATGGTTCCTACAAACACACCATCCACTTGATTTCAATTGATTTGAATTTGAAGGACAAAGAAGACTAATATTAATAACTATGGTATATCACATAAATAAAAATGCAAACTAACACAAAATGAGTTATAGATTTCTTTAAGAAAGAGATATAAATAAACATAAATTATTTTAGAAAAATATACACAATATATATAGATATAATGTCTATCTAAGTCAAATTTATTAATAATAAATAATCTAAATAATTCAACTCTTTTCCGATCAAATTCTTATTTTATTAAATCTAAATCTAAATTGAATAATTTCTTTATATTAAAAGGATTCTTATTTACCAACAAGTGAGATAACTCGAGAGTGGCTAATCCCCGTTTTTCATAAAAATATATAATTATAATTCGAATATTAGGCAACATTGTATACTTTCAAATAAGACGAGCATACGATTTTTAGAAAGCTTAAATCATTTCATTCCAGTTTTTCTTTAATTTAACATTTCTAATTTCTTTATATTTACCAACAAGTGAGATAACTCGAGAGTGGCTAATCCCCGTTTTTCATAAAAATATATAATTATAATTCGAATATTAGGCAACATTGTATACTTTCAAATAAGACGAGCATACGATTTTTAGAAAGCTTAAATCATTTCATTCCAGTTTTTCTTTAATTTAACATTTTATGGATTTGTTTAAATTCATTTATATTTTCAATTTTGAAAATTATTTATATATCAGTTTTTAAAAAATACAAAAATTCCATATCTAAAAGGTAATAAATTTATGGTGATTTCTTGCTCCCTATTTCAATTTTCCTTGTTTAAACATTTGAGTTAACCAGGACAGAGACATTGTCTCTATCTTAATACTGGTGTATATATAACTTTGTTTAAAAAGAAATGGATGGTATAGATATAATGAAAGGTACTTATAGTCCACATTGGTCAATAACCAGTGTTGTAAAGTTAAAGTATAACTCAGGGATGTATTTAGTCTTCTCAGAGGGATTTGAATAATTTTGTAGTGTCCATGAATGTTTGGGAATTTTCCGTTTAACAATTAAAAATAAATAAATAAATCTGTTTACATGTTAGTAAAATCAATCCCTTCTTCCGATGTTGGATTTCAATGATATATAAGCACGATTAAGAAAGGAAAAATTCAATATAATATTTATCACTGAATTCCTATTCTACATAAAAACTAACAACAAAATAAACTCCAAGATCACTCATGCAACTAAGAATTTAAAAAATATGATATGCGACTAAAAATTTGAAAATTATGATATATATTAGTAGGTATGAACAACGTTGTGAACATGTACCTTGGATGATATGATTTGATTATAGATCATGAGTTAATCGGCTTGCGGCCTCCAATAAATACGAGGATCATGAGTTAACGCATCTCCTTTACCATCGTGGAACATATCTATTAATCCATTTCTTCAATAATTACGTCGTAAGATGTTCTTATTTGAAAACAACTCCCCTAAGTGCCACTGTGTCAATGTATGAGACATTGGATCAAATGTTAGACGATTGAAATGTTTTAGGCCATTAGATTTACAAGTTAAAGTTTTATATATGTTTTTTATAATGTTAGTATTTTTTTCTTTTAATAAGTTATTGAATTTAGGTTTTGGTGACTTTGTCAAATTACACAAAAGTAAAAATAAAAGTAAATTAAATAAAAATATTGACATATTGTAATGAACATTTTAACTAGGTCAAATAAAAAATAAAAATAATACTAAACTATAAAAACAACCCATAGTATTGACTCATGGTATGCATGTGGAATGTGGTTTATGTAAAGGGGGGAATTAAGATGGCCTAACTCTGGATCTACCAAGAGCCAAGAGGGATCAAATTTCTTGATATGCAAACCTCATTGATCCCTCTCATCAATAATATAGATCTAAACTAATTATTTGATAAAATTATTTACTAAACTATAAAAACAACCCATGGTATTGACTCATGGTATTCATGTGGAATGTGGTTTATCTAAGGGGGAATTAACAATTTGTAACTACATGCATACTCTTTCCTCGATTCAAAAATATATATGTATATCTTTAATTACCTAATTTTATCTTTTAAATCTTTTCATATTATATGATGTCAAACTTACTCAACTTTTATTAAATTTTAAACAATGTTTCTCACTAGATCATTTTAGTTTTTATAATTTTATTTTATTTTTCAATTCCAAACAAAACATACAAAAGAAAAAACCCCTCAGGTCCTTATTATAGATTATATTTTTACAAAATTGACACTATGTGATTAACAATAGACTAAAGTTGAACCCCACCCATGCTGGGGAGATCACACTGTAAAATCAAATTTTCCTCTAGATTTTTTAAGGGGTTCATAAACAAAACAGACAACAAGAAAGTCAATATTGTGGTATAATAACTGATTTTTAAATCATTGTGACAAACAAAACATCACATTAGCTCACATAATATATATAATGCTATAAGGATATAATATGATAACAAAGTTTTGAATCATGATAACTAGGTGAAAACCAAAACTAAGTTGTAGCCATAAGCAAAAAATCACAACAACTCATAGAATATATCCAAGGTTGCAATGAACCTCATACATTTTGATGGACCTCATGGAAATTTTAGTGCACATAGAACACACGTCGTAAGATGTTCTTATTTGAAAACAACTCCCCTAGGTGGCAATGTGTCCATGTTTGAGCCATTGGATCAAATGTTAGATGATTGAAATGTTTTAGGCCATTAGATTCACAAGTTAAAGTTTTATATATATTTTTTTATAATGTTAGTTTTTTTTTTTTTAAGTTATTGAATTTAGGTTTTGGTGACTTTGTCAAATTACAAAAAATGAGTAAGGGAGATGCGTTAACTCATGATCCTCGTATTTATTGGAGGCCACAAGCCGATTAACTCATGATCTATAATCAAATCATATCATCCAAGGTACATGTTCACAATGTTGTTCATACCTAGTTACGTCGTAAGACGTTCTTATTTGAAAACAACTCCCCTAAGTGCGACTGTGTCAATGTATGAGACATTGGATCAAATGTTAGACGATTGAAATTTTTTAGGCCATTAGATTCACAAGTTAAAGTTTTATATATGTTTTATATAGTGTTAGTAATTTTTTTTTTTAATAAGTTATTGAATTTAGGTTTTGGTGACTTTGTCAAATTACACAAAAGTAAAAATAAAAGTAAATTAAATAAAAATATTGACATATTGTAATGAACATCTTAACTAGGTCAAATAAAAAATAAAAATAATACTAAACTATAAAAACAACCCATGGTATTGACTCATGGTATGCATGTGGAATGTGGTTTATGTCAAGGGGGAAATTAATATGGCCTAACTCTGGATCTACCAAGAGCCAAGAGGGATCAAATTTCTTGATATGCAAACCTCATTGATCCCTCTCATCAATAATATAGATCTAAACTAATTATTTGATAAAATTATTTACTAAACTATAAAAACAACCCATGGTATTGACTCATGGTATTCATGTGGAATGTGGTTTATCTAGGAAATTAACACTTTGTAACTATACATATAGCACTTTTTCACCTCGAATTCAAAAATATATATATACATATCTTTAATTACCTAATTTTATCTTTTAAATTTTTTCATATTATATGATGTCAAACTTATAACTTTTTATTACGAAATTTTAAACAATGTTTCTCACTACATCATTTTAGTTTTTATAATTTTTATTTTATTTTTCATTCAAACAAAACTTACAAAAAAAAAAACCCACCCTCAGTCCTTATTATAGATTATATTTTTACAAAATTGACACTGAGTTATGATAGACTAAGTTGAACCCCCACCCATGTTTGGAGAGATCCTGTTGTAAAATCAAATGTTCCTCTGGTTTTTTTTAAGGGGTTCATAATAAGGGGTTCATAAACAAAACAGACAACAAGAAAGTCAATATTGTGGTATAATAACTGATTTTTAAATCATTGTGACAAACAAAACATCACATTAGCTCACATAATATATATAATGCTATAAGGATATAATATGATAACAACGTTTTGAATCATCATAAATAGGTGAAAACCAAAACTAAGTTGTAGCCATAAGCAAAAAAGTCACAACAACTCATAGAATATATCCAAGGTTGCAATGAACCCCATACATTTTGATGGACCTAATGGGAATTTTAGTGCACATATAACACCACGTCGTAAGATGTTCTTATTTGAAAACAACTCCCCTAAGTGCCACTGTGTCAATGTATGAGACATTGGATCAAATGTTAGACGATTGAAATGTTTTAGGCCATTAGATTCACAAGTTAAAGTTTTATATATGTTTTTTATAATGTTAGTATTTTTTTTTTAATAAGTTATTGAAATTAGGTTTTGGTGACTTTGTCAAATTACACAAAATGGTAAAGGAGATGCGTTAACTCATGATCCTCGTATTTATTGGAGGCCGAAAGCCGATTAACTCATGATCTATAATCAAATCATATCATCCAAGGTACATGTTCACAACGTTGTTCATACCTAGTTACGTCGTAAGACGTTCTTATTTGAAAACAACTCCCCTAAGTGCCACTGTGTCAATGTATGAGACATTGGATCAAATTTTCGACGATTGAAATGTTTTAGGCCATTAGATTCACAAGTTAAAGTTTTATATATGTTTTTTATAGTGTTAGTATTTTTTTTTTTAATAAGTTATTGAATTTAGGTTTTGGTGACTTTGTCAAATTACACAAAAGTAAAAATAAAAGTAAATTAAATAAAAATATTGACATATTGTAATCAACATTTTAACTAGGTCAAATAAAAAATAAAAATAATACTAAACTATAAAAACAACCCATGGTATTGACTCATGGTATGCATGTGGAATGTGGTTTATGTAAAGGGGGAAATTAATATGGCCTAACCCTGGATCTACCAAGAGCCAAGAGGGATCAAATTTCTTGATATGCAAACCTCATTGATCCCTCTCATCAATAATATAGATCTAAACTAATTATTTGATAAAATTATTTACTAAACTATAAAAACAACCCATGGTATTGACTCATGGTATTCATGTGGAATGTGGTTTATCTAAAGGGGGGAATTAACACTTTGTAACTACATGCATACTCTTTCCTCGATTCAAAAATATATATATACATATCTTTAATTACCTAATTTTATCTTTTAAATTTTTTCATATTATATGATGTCAAACTTACTCAACTTTTTATTCTGAAATTTTAAACAATGTTTCTCACTAGATCATTTTAGTTTTTATAATTTTATTTTATTTTTCAATTCCAAACAAAACTTACAAAAGAAAAAACCCACTCAGTCCTTATTATAGATTATATTTTTACAAAATTGACACCATGTGATTAACAATAGACTAAGTTGAACCCCCACCCATGCTGGAGAGATCACACTGTAAAATCAAATGTTCCTCTGGTTTTTTTAAGGGGTTCATAATAAGGGGTTCATAAACAAAACAGACAACAAGAAAGTCAATATTGTGGTATAATAACTGATTTTTAAATCATTGTGACAAACAAAACATCACATTAGCTCACATAATATATATAATGCTATAAGGATATAATATGATAACAAAGTTTTGAATCATCATAAATAGGTGAAAACCAAAACTAAGTTGTAGCCATAAGCAAAAAAGTCACAACAACTCATAGAATATATCCAAGGTTGCAATGAACCCCATACATTTTGATGGACCTGATGGGAGTTTTAGTGCACATATAACACCACGTCGTAAGATGTTCTTATTTGAAAACAACTCCCCTAAGTGCCACTGTGTCAATGTATGAGACATTGGATCAAATGTTAGACGATTGAAATGTTTTAGGCCATTAGATTCACAAGTTAAAGTTTTATATATGTTTTTTATAATGTTAGTATTTTTTTTTTTAATAAGTTATTGAAATTAGGTTTTGGTGACTTTGTCAAATTACACAAAATGGTAAAGGAGATGCGTCAACTCATGATCCTTGTATTTATTGGAGGCCGCAAGCCGATTAACTCATGATCTATAATCAAATCATATCATCCAAGGTACATGTTCACAACGTTGTTCATACCTAGTTACGTCGTAAGATGTTCTTATTTGAAAACAACTCCCCTAAGTGCCACTGTGTCAATGTATGAGACATTGGATCAAATGTTAGACGATTGAAATGTTTTAGGCCATTACATTCACAAGTTAAAGTTTTATATATGTTTTTTATAATGTTAGTATTTTTTTTTTTAATAAGTTATTGAATTTAGGTTTTGGTGACTTTGTAAAATTACACAAAAGTAAAAATAAAAGTAAATTAAATAAAAATATTGACATATTGTAATGAACATTTTAACTAGGTCAAATAAAAAATAAAAATAATACTAAACTATAAAAACAACCCATGGTATTGACTCCCAAATTGCATGTGGAATGTGGTTTTTATGTAGGGGAAATTAATATGGCCTAACTCTGGATCTACCAAGAGCCAAGAGGGATCAAATTTCTTGATATGCAAACCTCATTGATCCCTCTCATCAATAATATAGATCTAAACTAATTATTTGATAAAATTATTTACTAAACTATAAAAACAACCCATGGTATTGACTCATGGTATTCATGTGGAATGTGGTTTATCTAAAGGGGGGAATTAACACTTTGTAACTACATGCATACTCTTTCCTCGGTTCAAATATATATATATATATATATACATATCTTTAATTACCTAATTTTATCTTTTAAATTTTTTCATATTATATGATGTCAAACTTACTCAACTTTTTATTCTGAAATTTTAAACAATGTTTCTCACTACATCATTTTAGTTTTTATAATTTTATTTTATTTTTCAATTCCAAACAAAACTTACAAAAGAAAAAACCCACTCAGTCCTTATTATAGATTATATTTTTACAAAATTGACACTATGTGATTAACAATAGACTAAGTTGAACCCCCACCCATGCTGGAGAGATCACACTGTAAAATCAAATGTTCCTGTGGTTTTTTTAAGGGGTTCATAATAAGGGGTTCATAAACAAAACAGACAACAAGAAAGTCAATATTGTGGTATAATAACTGATTTTTAAATCATTGTGACAAACAAAACATTACATTAGCTCACATAATATATATAATGCTATAAGGATATAATATGATAACAAAGTTTTGAATCATCATAAATAGGTGAAAACCAAAACTAGGTTGTAGCCATAAGCAAAAAAATCGCAACAACTCATAGAATATATCCAAGGTTGCAATGAACCCCATACATTTTGATGGACCTAATGGGAATTTTAGTGCACATATAACACCATCCTAATAATTCTATACTCTTGATCAATTTAGAATAACCTAGGATGTGTAAAACATTTTAATAAGGTAAACAAAACAGACAACAAGAAAGTCAATATTGTGGAATAATAATTGATTTTTGAATCATTGTGACAAAAAAAACATCACATTAACTCACATAATATATATAATTCTATAAGGATCTAGGATTATAGCAAAGTTTTGAATCATGATAACTAGGTGAAAACCAAAATTAAGTTGTAGCCACAAGCAAAAAATCACAACTCACAAAATATATCCAAGGTTGCAATGAACCCCATACATTGTGATGGACCTCATGGGAATTTTAGTGCACATATAACACCACCCTAATAATTCTATACTCTTGATAAATTTAGAATAACCTATGGTGTGTAAAATATTTTAATAAGATAATCAAAACAGACAACAAGAAAGTCAATATTGTGGCATAATAATTGATTTTTGAATCATTGTGATAAACAAAACATTGCATTAACTCACATAATATATATATAATGCTATAAGGATCTAAGATTATAAAAAAGTTTTGAATCATGATAACTAGGTGAAAACCAAAACTAAGTTGTAGCCACAAGCAAAAAATCACAACAACTCACAGAATATATCCAAGTTTGCAATGAACCCCATACATTGTGATGGACCTCATGGGAATTTTAGTGCACATAGAACACCACCCTAATAATTCTATATTCTTGATCAATTTAGAATAACCTAGGATGTGTAAAATATTTTAATAAGGAACTAGATTTGTATATAGAGAAAGAATAAACCAATTTTGGAGTTAAGAAAATAAACCATAACATAAAGAACAATATCTCCTTCCAAAAATGTCCCCATATTAAAATGATATTCACTTTCTTGTATACCAATACTATTGTTCTTCATATACAATTTTTGATAAGCATGCAATTTCCACTCAGATATGTAGATGAACTTGAAGTAAACTCTATTTTTGTTAATAAAAATTCTCTTTATTGACATCTATGCTAGATAGATTGTACTTGAATGTATTTAAAATATCTTATTTGAGTTACATGTTTGATTATTAATCACCAAAGGATTTTCACCCCCAAATTCCTATTTCAATATCTATAAAAAAATTTGTATATATGTGAACATATTATGTTGGTTTACATATATGTTTTCACCCCCAATTGAGTATTTCAAAATCTATAACAAATTTTTTTTATTGATAACTCTTATCATCAATATCTTTGAAACCTCCACGACTTGCTTCCATGGAAGAAAAATTTTCCTTTCATTCCTTCACGATGACTTGTTCTCTGCAACATCTTGTTTCTTCTAGGCTACTCATTCCTATGATGTTGCCTTCTTATTTCTTATAGGCTACTCTTTCCTATGCTATTGCCTTACGACGTTTCTTTTGCAACATATGGTGCAATTGCTAGTATATCTTGGTAACTGGAATGGATAGATAACCTGCCACTTCTACGCCACAACCACCAACTTCTTTTTGTTTAATCTGTGTTTTTCCTCTCTTAATTGCATTCTTTCTTTTCATAGTATGCTTAGTGTAATTGGTACTTTCTTATGTGACAAATTTCAAATGGTCTTTATGTGTTGTTGCCATAGAATATTTTGGTGTTACTCTCTGGGAACTCTTTTCATCAACATATTTGTTCCGGGTATTATCATATTTTGTTTTTCACATATGACACCTTTTTATTGTAGTTATGATTGATGTGGGGTTTGTTTTAGAGGTTGTGATTGATGTGTTTACGAGATATGGATTGAGTGTGTTTACATATTGTAGACGGTCCAGTGCATTTTCAGTTTTGTAAATACTTTTATTATAAAGTTAGATAGATTTGGGGAAATGTGTATGGGAAAAGGTGAATAAGATTTTGATGTCTATAAATAGAAAATATATTTTTTCTTTGTCATAAAGAGTTTAGTATTTTCTATTTTCTTTTCTTTTTTTTTTAAGACCGCTTGGGGTAACTTAATTGGGGAGACAAATTTATGTTTCTTCTTATTCACAAATTTGCTCATCTTTTATACCTCCTCTTTGGGTGACCTACATGGACAATAGATAATCATGGATAGAAATGTTTTCATAACCACCATGTCGCCATCCATGAATAGATTGATTTGAACACTGCCATGCCAAATTCTACTCCAACTTGCCTACCTAACCCACTATTTTGAACCCTCACCTCTTGATTTATCACCTTGCTTGTGGATCCATCACTTCTTGATTTCTCACCTTGCTTGATGATCCCTCACCTCTTGATTTCTCACCTTGCTTGATTTTTTCCATATTGATTTTGAGTGTGAGCCAACACATGTATACCCCAATTGCTTCTAGGGAAAGCACTTACAGTTGTGTTGGCTTGATGGGGCCGAGACCCAGGTTCATATATGGCTACGCGAACAAATTAAAGCCACTCTTAAAAACCCTTTTGGAAATGATTGATCCAGGTGGATATTGGTGGCCACCCACCTATTCAATTTGGACCTCCACCATTTGTTCTTGCAATTTTTCACTTTCAGCACAACTTACTATTTTTAGCAGGTTTTTCAGGTCCTGAATTTCCAGAACTGTTTTGAGGCCCTAATGATCCAGGTGGATATTGGTGGCCACCCACCTATTCCATTTGAACCCCCACCATTAGTTCTTTCAATTTTTCAGTTTCAGCACAACATATTATTTTTAGAAATTTTTCAGTTCCTGAACTTCTAAAGCCGTTTTGAGGACCTAAACGATGTTTTTTGGGAAAACTGGGAGAAAAATGAGTATATATACTGATGTTTCTCTCTCAAAAGTTGTAGTCTTTGGATAGATCATTCTAATGACGTATTGAGTGCATCAAACGAAGATTGTATGCCAAAGTTACGTCCCCGGGAAGATTGATGTACCAATTTACCCAAACATGGCCCACACTTTTAACACTTTATCTCCTAGGATTAGGTTTTTGGATGTTGACGTTTTTTCATTGTTTCTCAACAATAAATAAGCCTCTGAGTCTCATCGTAACACAGTTCAAAGTCTTGTAGCTGCAACATTTCTTATCAGAGATATGCTACTAGTGCCCTAGCTATTTTATTTTCATTATGTTTGTAAGCATATTTCAGTTATTTGATATTAATGAAATGAAATATTATTTCCACTGCATCTCTGTGTTTATGTTTATTTCTGTGTATTATTGCATTTCTGCATAAATCTATATTAGTGGTATCAGAGCAGTTTTCTCTTTCTCTGTTTTTCTTTGCATGTCCCCAACAAGGTCAGTATATAAGGAGTTAGGGCTTGATTTGGTTGAACCCTTGCAATATCAGCCTCACAAACCCCAACGACCTCTGATGGTGGAAGAAAAGAGAGATGAGGGAGCAGGAGCTCCTATCAAAATATTGCTTGAGGAAGCCCTCAAGAAATAGAGGAACGCGATGATGGATAACTTTGCCCAAATCCTTTAACGGTTGCCCACCGGCAGCACATCTACATCCAGCAACCACTCTGGAGGCACCTCTCCTTTCAATTTACAGGTCAACTTTGACATTTCTGTATTTTAAGTCTAGATATATGCAAACACTGTAGATAGATGGTTAAATTTTTTTGAAGGGTATTTATCAGTCCATGATCTCTCCGACCGAGAAAATATTATTTTTGCACTCCTCAAAGCCAGCCCCCATTTCAAAGACTTGTGTGAAACCTACTGTGAGAAAAAGGGCGAGAGGGAACCCTCTGTGTTCTCAGTGGCACCCATTTTGAATTCATTCTGAAAAACATCAAGGAATAATATTACCCTATGGGGATCTATGAGAACAAGTACATCCAATTGACCACGCTGCGTCAGCAAAGGGATCAAGATGTGCACGAAATGACGAATATGTTCCATACCCTACACACAAAGTTGGGTATTAAATATTCAGCGAGACATTTGGTACTCAAGTACTGCAGCTATCTGTATAGGTAAATTCAGGAGGAAATGGAGTTCCTCGACATTACATCACTCGGCACAAAATATCGCTATGACACCAATATCGAACATAAATTTAAGTAGAAGAAGCGAGACTTTGGATCCACAAATCTGAAGCAAGGGAAAGGCGCCCCTGAATTGAAGAACAAGGGGAAAGGCCAAAGAGGGGTGACTCAGAAAAACACCACAAATCCAAATAAGGACACATGGAAGTGTGAATTTCATAACAACCCCACTCACAACACAAGAAAATGTCGGGCCAAAGATTCATTGGTGGCTAAATTAAAGGCACCCAAATCAGTTGCACATTTTGATCCTTAGTCAGAACCAATGAAGGGCAATGAAAAAGGGAAGCAGATCATTGATGCAGATCCTTGTGCCATTGTTGCCACCACCAAGATCCATGGGGAGGATCCTTAGGATCCAGAGGAGGGGGAGCGCCCCTTCCATTCACATATGTGGGTGAAGGGTTCTCCACTGCAATTCCTTGTCGATAGAGAAATCCAAAAGAACCTCATTTCAGCAAAGGTTGTGAAGCGTCTTGGCCTATCAACCATAGCACATCCACAGTCATATACCATTGGGTGTCTTCACAAAGGAAGAGATCTCTACATCCGCTAGTAGTGTCACCTTCTGTACAACATCAAGCCATTCACGGATGAGGTACTGTGTGATGTTGATCGTCTTGATGTGTCTGATGTATTATTTTTCCAACCATACTTGTGGAGGCGACATGTTGTGTATGAGTCTAGGCCTCATGTTGTTATTATTACCGTGGGAAATAAATTGTACAGGATACTGGAGGTAGTACTGTCTTCCGCCATCTCTTTGACTACTGCAAAAAAACATAGTAAGGTTGTTTCACAAACCAGGAAATTTATTTGCATTACCATTCACCCATAAGGAAATAAGAAGATTGTGGCCACAACCTCAAAACAGGGCTCCCCTGCACGACAACAACAGATGGAAAAAGGCATGGAGGAATATGAGGAAATTTTCTTCTCACCCAAAGAGGTTCTTCTATGCTATCAGGTCAAGCACTCCCTTGATCTAACTCTGGGCATATCGTCGCCTCATATTTTCATATCTCATGCGACTCATGATAGATATTTCTAACGAGGTATTAAGTGCGTCAAACAGAGGTCGTATGCCAAAGTTATGTCCCCTCAAAGATTGACGTAGCAATTTACCCTAACAGGGCCCACATTTTTTCTGCTTCATCTCCTAGGGTTAGTTTTTTGGATGCTTAGGATTTTTCATTGTTTTTCAACAATACATAGGCCTTCAAACCTCATTGTAACATAGTTCAAAGGCCTTTAGCCACCACATCTTGTAATGTTCCCAATTTTAGCCTCAAGCTAAAATGGAACATTATAGTGGCATATTTTATTTTTGCTTAATAAAATGGGTAAGGAGACCCATTAACACCTTTGATGGAAAATAACACTCCTTGTGTGAAATGAGAAATAATAAAGCAGCTAAAATAAGCACCACATGGTTTGAACATGATAAGGATCACCTTGAGTTGGCCATATTTGACCAAGTCAATAGTCTTGCCTTAGATGTTGGGTATGTGTTATATTTGGTCCTTAATTTCCGGTGGGTAGTCCGCGTCCATGGTTTTGCACATGGTTTTGGGGAACGATGGTTTTCGGCCCCTAGTATTTTTTGTAGATCTGGTCAAGGGAACTACGGTTATTTTCTAATCCAGGGTTTATGGATTGGGGTTTATGTATGCTTCGGCATGTATATATATGTGTTGTAACGCTAAAAGGAATATAATGAAAAATCAAGCTGGTCATCCCGATTTGGGATCCAGGGGAAAATCTTTGTGTTTATCTATATTATGTTTTATGATCTCGCTATTGTTTATTTTCTGTTATAAGATTCGTGTGTAGATAATTTTTGTTCAGGGTTAAAACCTACATTTGGTATCAGAGTTGTTTCGCCTTCAAGGGGATGCCTTTGCTGCTGAGGGTTTTTTAGTTCGGGCTTGAGGTAGACCCTGCTCAGTGGGAGATCTGCGGGATCGATTCTTGCAGTGAACGAAGATGGCGAGCGACGGAAAGATAGAGATCGAGAAATTTAATGGTCAGAGTTTTGAGTTGTGGAAGCTCAAAATGGAGGATCTGTTGGTGGATAAAGATCAGTGGATCGTGGTAGATCCAGGTACTAAACCAACGGGAGTATCAGATGAAGACTGGAAGAAACTGGATCGGAAGGCTAAGAGCACAATACAGTTGTGTGTCTCAGATTCAGTATTGTTGAATGTATCTGGGGAAGCTACGACGGAGAATTTGTGGAAAAAACTTGGGACTTTGTACCAATCTAAGTCTCTGGTGAATAAGTAGTTCCTACGGAAAAGGTTGTATAACCTGAGGATGAAGGATGGAGACTCAGTGATAGAGCATCTGAACTCCTTCAATACTGTGGTAAGTCAGCTGTCATCTATTGATATTAAAATCTTAGATGAAGATAAGTGCATCAGTTTGTTGTGTTCTCTACCAGACTCGTGGGACAGTCTGGTTATTGCAATAGGTAGCAATAAAACTACCTTGAATTTTGATGACATTGTCTTAGCCTTGCTGTCGGAGGAAATGAGATGGAGAAATATGGAGGGTCAGAATGGTGATGCCTTATCTGTATGAGGAAGGTTCCAGAACAGAAACAAGAATAAGGTTTTGAGTGGGAGATCCAAATCTAGAGGGAGATCTAAATCTCCTGGAAAGTTTGTAAAGGTGTGCTGGAAATGCGAAAAGGAAGGGCACTACAAAAAGGATTGCAGATCTAAAGCTCTTGAGAAAGGAAAGGGATCTGATGATGCTCCTTGTGTAGAGGCAAAAACCACCTCGGATGAAGGTGGGGATGTGTATTTCGCTTCTTCTTCAAATACACATGTAGATCATGAATCATGGTTGATTGACTCAGGTGCATCCTTTCACTTCACTACCCATAGGGAATGGTTCTGCGAGTATGAGAAATATGATGGTGATGTCTTCCTAGGGGATGATAAGAAGGCCAAAATTGTCGGACATGGAAAGGTAAAGCTGAAGCTACAAGGTGGAAGGATTAGAACACTTCCTGGTGTTCTACATATTCCTGCATTGGCCAAAAATCTGATTTTTGTAAGCAAGATGGATGATGCAAGTGTAAAAACAGTGTTCGAGAAAGATGCTTGCAAGATGGTTCCCGGAGCACTGGTATTAATGCGGGGAGTTCGGACTGGAACTCTATACAAGCTACAAGGTAGCACTGTTATTGATGAGTGTAACAGTTCTGTGGTTCCTGAAAGTGGGACGGAAAGCCTAGCTGTCTCTAGAGAAAATACCATGCTATGGCATCAAAGGCTTGGACATATTGGAGAGAAGGGCCTTCAGATACTGCATAAAGATGGTGTGGTAGAAGGTATTGTTGGGAAAAATACTGAGAGGGGGGGGGGGTGAATCAGTATTTAGAGCTGACTTATAATTCTTTTAATTTTTCCTTTCTCTTAAAGACCATATGTTACATTATTGCATCCAACTTGTAGAGATCTTATCATGTCTTTACTTAGCTCATTGCATCATTTATTCATCAGCAAGTATGAGTAGAAATAACAGTACAAACCATCAAACATAAGAAACACATATGAACACCAGGATTTAAGGTGGAAACCCAATTTAGGAGAAAACCACCGCTACTGAAGTCTCTGTCTTAAATATTTTATTATAAAGAAAACATATTACAATTTATGTGCTGGCGCAGACTTATACCAGCACGCAGGCACCCTCCTGTAGAAAGCTGCAACCTTCTCTCGTTTACGAGTCTCTCCTGGAAGGGAGCTACAACCCCCTACTGTGAAAACTTTTATATGCATATGGCTTCAATCCTCTGACCATGTTTCATCAATTTTCTCACTGATCAAGCAGCTTCAACACAACCCTTCAATTAATCATAAACAAGCATACTTTTCCCACTATAATCAGAGTAACCCAGACTTCAGAGAAGATATTCATTTACTAACTCATGTATACTTCTGTGTAATTTAATCTTCTGAAACCCCAACTGCCATATGCACTTTCAATGTAGATGACTCGCATATATATATATATATATATATATATATATATATATATATATATATATATATATATATATATATATATATATATATATATATTCGTGCTTTTCTTGTACAGATCTGTAATAAAAGTATGTTTGCAGAATAGGATAGATCTACAGAAACTTACCCGGATTCATATATGTTCTTCAGTAGTTATGAACTAGCTCTTCATCGTTTCTTCTGTTGAATAATCTCACGACTCGTCACCTTTTAGATCAATGTCTCGAAGGGTGCATCATGGACTCAGAATCATCAATTAAGCACGTCGTCTGTCCATGCAGATATATCATAGAGGAATTCCTTCTTCGCCAACTCTCACACCCTCCCCGAATAATGAAATTTTTCCTTTTATATAGTTCTCGCCTTTATTAAAAACCATGAGTCAAAAACCATTTTAACAGCTAATGGTATTCCTTCTACAATAATTCCATTAGTTTGGCCCTCGGGGTTTTTATATTTCTTTTTAATTTATTTATCAATTTCGAAGAAATTGACAAATAAATATATTTACAAAGTTTTAACCCTCCTTCAGACTTTATGAGCAATATCCAAGGCTTTCAAATAGATTAATATTCCAATAGAACTTTGACCCCTGGCCCACATATGCGCCCTTCCGTACCAAAATAAACTTCGCGCAACTTGATTAAACTCCGGACAAGTCCAACGCACGATCACCGTCCGATTGCCCCCTTTCAGATCGACGATGCAAAAATAATTTCGCTGGTCGTCCTGGTACGGGCTTTAACGTGCAATGGACTATCGTTATCGTGCGATTGGGGGTTTTGTCAGGGACGCGTGTCAACATATCTATGGAATTGCTACCAATTCGTAAATACCACCTATCGTCCAAAAGGTGGTGCAGAAAAACCCGGAAACCACCTTCACTATTCACTCACAGTTTTTAATTAGTGATCATTCGTCCAACTGCTCCGTACTCCAGGTTCTGCTTGCTAATCTGCTCCATCTCTAAAGCTAAACATTTTTTTAAGTATTCTTCCACAGGTTATATATATATATATATATATATATATATATATATATATATATATAATGTGTTTTGTACATACAGAACGTATCCATGACTCATTGTACCGAGACCTTAGCAACCCGATAAAATCATGAATCTGTCCATAGTTCATCACACAGAGTTGCAGGAAATTTCGTATGAGAATTGAACCAATCATGCCCCAATTTCTCTGGGTGTTTTCCAACTATCACCGAAACTCAACCATACACAGATTTTCTTTCTCCTCCATATATTATATTTATACATGAATTAACTTTCACAGGGATTATAATTTCTGTAAAATCAAATCAACCCTATCTTCGGATAATGCATTTTTCCTCTGTTCTTTGCTGCTAATCCTACTGATCGATGATCTCTGCAACTCTGTTGTTCTTCTTCGTTGCCCATGCCTTTTCCAATTCCTTTTCCACATCGTTTATCATCAATGACAATATTCAATGATCTCCCCATGTCATTCTGTCTTCAATACATTACCTTCCATGGTATGTTCGAATTTCTTTCCTGTCACAGTTCTGCAAGTCCTTCATTAATTAGGTTGCCATCAAGGACAACAAATGGCATCATATTGCCAAAAATCTCCCCCTTTGGACTTGATGGCAACCATGATGGTGTTTGATCATCACAATCAGATAGATACATTGATTGTAACACCATGATACTCTCCCCCTATGCAAACACCATGTTACTCTCCCCCTTTGACATGAAGGGAAAAGATTTTGACAATACCACGCTCCCCCTAAGATCATGATGCATAATGTATGCTCCCCCTTAGCCTGAACATTCAAATAAGCCCAACAACAACACCTCACAATCAATTTAATCTTCTTATTTAAGTAGGCCTGATCCTCTGCACGGCAGAGACTACTCCTAGTTTCTGTCTGAGATATTCAAATGCTTCCCTGGGTAGTGGTTTGGTAAATATATCAGCAACTTGTTCTTTGGAAGAAACATACTCCAATTTCACCTTTTGTTCAAGCACTTGTTCACGTAAGAAGTGATATTTGATGGGAATGTGCTTGGTCTTGGAATGCATAACAGGATTCTTTGAGATACTGATGGCACTTGTATTATCACACATAATGGAGATAGGAGGTGAACATTTGATTTGAAAGTCTTGTAGGGTTTGCATCATCTAAAGAAGTTGAGTGCAACATGATGCTGCAACCACATATTCTGCTTCTGCTATAGATAAAGCAATGGAGCTTTGCTTCTTGCTAAACCAAGATACCAACCGGGGCCCCATAAAGAATGCACCACAACTAGTGCTTTTTCGATCATCAACACTTCTAGACCAATCTAGATCAGTGTATGCATGAAGAGTAAGATCAGAATTTTTGGATACCATAGTCCAAAGTCTTGAGTTCTCTGTAGATATTTGAATATCATTTTCACAGCCTGAAGATGAGACTCTTTTGGATTGGCTTGGAATCGTCCAACAATCCCAACTGCATGCATGATGTATGGTCTTGTCCTAGTGATATAAAGTAGACTTCCTATCATAGATCTGTATTCTGGTTGATTTACAGTGGGGGAATCATCATTAGAAATGAGATTGCATCTGGTTATCATTGGTGTACTTACAAGTTTGCAATCTTCCATGCCATACTTCTTCAGGATTTTCTTGAGGTACTTTGCTTGTGATAAGAATATACCATATGTTGCTTGTTGCACTTGTAGGCCAAGAAAGAATGTTGGTTCCCCGAGTAAAGACATTTCAAATTCTTGCTGCATATAAAAAGCAAATTTTTAACTCATAGATTATTTATTACTTCCAAAAATGATATCATCGACATATACAACCACAATCAACAGTTTGTCATTTTCAGTTTTTGCGTATAAGTTGTTATCAGCAGACCCCTTTGAAAAACCTTGTTGATGAAGATATTTTTCAAGACGATAGTACCATGCCCTTGGAGCTTGTTTGAGACCATATAGAGCCTTTTTATGTCTACAAACAAGTTTTTCATCATTTCCCAAAATGAATCCCTCTGGTTGTTCTATATAAACTTCTTCTTCTAGATCACCATTGAGAAAAGAAGATTTAACATCCATTTGATAAACTATGATTTGTTGGAAGCTTGAATAAGCAAGAAACATTCTTATGGCTTCAAGTCTGGCTATAGGAGCAAAGGTTTCTTCAAATTCTATACCTTCTTGTTGAGCATACCCTTTGCAAACAAGTCTAGCTTTATTTCTTATAACATCCCCATTCTCATTTAACTTGTTTTTCAATATCCATTTAGTTCCAATGAAATTTTTGTCATGAGGTCCTGGTACTAATTCCCAAGTGTGATTCTTTTCAATTTGATCAAGCTCTTCATTCATGGCTTGAATCCAACAGTCATCTTTGATAGCTTGACTAACACTGTGAGGTTCAATAGTGGACAAAAAAGCCCGATTGATAGAAGATCCCATAAGAGTTCTTCTTGTTTGTACACCTAATCCCTTTTCTCCTAAAATTTGAGATTTTGGATGATTCTTTTGAAAATATCTAGATGGAGCCTTTTCAGACAACTCCTCTTCAGGTTCTTCACTGGGTGCACTGTTTGTATCATTACTGTTTGATGTAGAAGGATATGTATCCTCATCATCCTCATCTATTGTTTACTTTTCTTCTTTTGGGGGTGCAGGAGACTCATCAATAACAACATCAATACATTCAAAAATATTTCGAAGTCTTTTATTGTAACATTTATATGCCTTACTCCTAGAGGAGTACCCAAGAAACATTCCCTCATCAGCTCTGGGTTCAAACTTGCCAAGTTTTTCATCATTATTCTTGATAAAGCATTTACTCCCAAAAATTCTAAAATGCTTTGTAGTGGGAGGATTACCATACCAGAGTTCATATGGAGTTTTATCACTATTTACATGAACATGTGCCTTGTTGAGAATGTTTACTGTTGTGTGTGTTGCTTCTCCCCAAAATGTGTCAGGTGTTCCAGAATCATCTGGCATAGCTCTATCCATTTGTTGAACTATTCTATTCATTCTTTCTGCAACACGATTTTGCTGTGGAGTGCCAGCTACAGAAAACTATCTTTTCATACCATGTTGTTCACAAAATTCAAGAAATTCATCTGATGTATATTCTCCTCCTCGATCAGATCTGAGACACTTGATTTTTAGATCTAATTCATTCTCAACTAGTGCTTTGAAGATCTAAAATTTCTCAAATGCTTCATCTTTGTGTTTAAGCAGCCCAATCCAACACATTCTAGAGAAATCATCAATGAATAAGATATAGTATTCTTCACCATGGGGTGAATTTTTCCTCATAGGTCCACATATGTCAGTATGAATGAGTTCAAGAGGCTTACTTGATGATCCTTCCTTGGCATTAAATTGTACTCTAGTTTGCTTGCTGAATTCGCAAGATTTGCATATGATATTTTCAGGTAGAGTAATATTGGGAAGATCACGAAAAAATTTAAGTCTACTTGATTTGTTGATTTGAGAGAAGCTCAAATGCCCCAACCTTCTATGCCATAGCCAATTTTCTGAAGATTTACTCAAATAACATTGTTCTTTGCAGTTCTTCAATATATATAGGTTGTTTGGAGTTCTTTTCCCTTTTATAATTGCTTTACCTGTATCAAGATCACGTACCACACATTCTTTTGAACTAAAGACAAATTCAGTTCCTTGATCACACATTTGACTTACACTTAACAAGTTATGCCTTAATCCATCCACATACATGACTTCATTAGCTTTCACATTTTCTTTTAGAAAAACAGACCCTTTTCCTTTAATGACCGCAGGAGTATCATTTCCAAATGTAACCTTCTTTTCCTTTTCTAGAGCACTATATGCAAGAAGTTTGTCTTTATCACTTGTCATGTGTCTTGAGCATCCACTATCAATGTACCATTGGTTTTCTTCATCTTCTGCAAATAACGCTATGCCACAATTTTCAACTTGTAATTCCTTCTTTTTCCATACTTTGGAGCTTGAAGGAACATGTTCTTTTGGCTGAACTTTGCTCCTGCATTCAGATTCTTCATGGCCAAAGTTATTGCAATAAACACATTCAACTTCATTTTGAAGAGGAGAAAAGTTGTTATAAGTATTCTTCTTTGTTTCAATATCAATCCTTTTCTTTCTTGCTTCTCTTGTCATGATGGTTTTATATGCAACACATTGAACAGCTTTATGACCAAAATTGTGACATGAGAAACATTGTCCATTGAAGAAAAAATTTCTGTGGTCATAAAATCTTCTACTTCAATTTACTTGTTGATTGATATTTCTTTGAAAGACATTTCTGTTAGTGGTTTTTGAATTGAGATGATCATGCTTTACCTATAAATATTCTTTATTCTCTTGCTGAGTGGCAGCATGTTGTAAACCAGCTATAACTACTTTTAGATAATTGGGTGCTAAAGGCTGAGAATATTTTCTGATATATCCAAGACCTGTCTTTATAAGAGGAGAGCGTTGTACCTTGATAATCTCATCTAAGGTTTCAGATCCTTTAGCAAATCTAAGATTTAGAGTCTTTTCTTTCTCAAGTTCTTTTCCTAGACTTACTACTTCACATTCTAATTTCTCATTGTGTTTCTCCTTTTCTTCAAGCTGATTTTTCAGAGTTTCTATGATTATTTTACTCTCTTCTAGGCCAATTTTGAGTTGATTGTTTTCATCAAGAAAATATTTGTCTTCCAAAGCATCCACAAAAGTATCCTTTTCTTCTTTAGAATGTTTTTCAAAAGCCATTAGAAGTCTAATATCTTGTTCATATTCTTCCTCACTATCAGATAACCCATCACTATCTTCATGGGTATAATAACTTTTTCTAGTGCCAAAGTGATTCTTATTTTTTCTAGTAACTACCTTCCCCTTGTTATGTGTTTCTTTATGAGGACACTTAGCAGCATAATGACCAACTCTTCCACAATCAAGGCATTTGAAAGGAAACTTACCTCTGAACCGTCCTGTGCCAAGTTGGAGTTTCTTTACAAAGTTTATCTCATCTTCTTCTAATATATATCCTGATCCTTCTCATTTTTGTACCTCTTTCCCTTTTGTAGAAGTTCTGAAGACTGCCTCTTTGACTTCAGATGGTCCTCCTCTTCTCATTTCATATGCAGTTAGTATGCCATGAAGTTGCACCACAATAAGATTTTGAAGATCCTGCTTTTCTTCAAGAGCTGAAACTTTGGACTCAAATTTTGCTGTTAGAGATCTTAAAATTTTCTCAACCAAAGTAGATTCGGTTATTGTTTCTCCCAGATTTCTCATGCGATTTACAATATCATCAAGACATAGAAAGAAATTTGCAATGCTTTCTTCATTAAGCATTTTTAGATTCTCATATTGAATTCTGAGAGTTTGAAGTTTAGCACATTTTACCTTTGCATCACCTTCATAGCTTAGAATGATTTTGTCCCATATTGACTTTGTTATATTCAGCTGCATCACTTTGACAAATTCTAATTCAGTTAGACTTCCCAATAGGGCATTGACCGCCTTTGCATTTGTTTCATAGTTCTTTCTTTTAGTCGGATCCGTTGGCACTGTAGCTGGATATTGATATCCTTGTTCAACAATTTCCCATACATCTGCTCCCAGAGATTGAAGATAGGATCTCATCCTTGTTTTCCATAAGATTAAATTGTTTCCGTTAAAGAGCGGAGGCCTGATAGATGTTGTTCCATCTGGGTTACTCATCTTGATTGATCTTCCTTCTAGCGGCTAAGCTTTTCAGAAGGGCCAGCTCTGATACCAATTGTTGGGAAAAATACTGAGAGGGGGGGGGGGGGGGTGAATCAGTATTTAGAGCTGACTTATAATTCTTTTAGTTTTCCCTTTCTCTTAAAGACCATATGTTACATTACTACATCCAAATTGTAGAGATCTTATCATGTCTTTACTTAGCTCATTGGATCATTTATTCATCAGCAAGTATGAGTAGAAATAAAAGTAAAACCATCAAACATAAGCAACACATATGAACACCAGGATTTAATGTGGAAACCCAATTTGGGAGAAAACCATCGCTGTTGAAGTCTCTGTCTTCAATATTTTATTATAAAGAAAACATATTACAATTTCTGTGCTGGCGCAGACTTATACCAGCATGCAGGCACCCACCTGTAGAAAGCTGCAGCCTTCTCTTGTTTAGCAGTCTCTCTTGGAAGGGAGCTACAACCCCCTGCTTTGAAGACTTTTATATACAGATGGCTTCAATCCTCTGACCATGTTTCATCAATTTTCTCACTGATCAAGCAGCTTCAACACAACCCTTCAATTAATCATAAACAAGCATACTTTGCCCACTATAACCAGAGTAACCCAGACTTTAGAGAATATATTCATTTACTAACTCGTGTATACTTCTATGTAATTTAATCTTCTGAAACCCCAACTGCCATATGCACTTTCAATGTAGATGACTCACACACACACACACACACACACACACACACACACACACACACATATATATATATATATATATATATATATATATTCGTGCTTTTCTTGTATAGATTTGTAATAACAGTATGTTTGCAGAACAGGTCAGATCTACAGAAAATTACCGGGATTCATATATGTTCTTCAGCAGTTATGCACTAGCTCTTCATCATTTCTTCTGTTGAATAATCTCACGACTCATCATCTTTTATATCAATGTCTCGAAGGGTGCATCATGGACTCAGAATCATCAATCAAGCACGTCGTCTGTCCATGCAGATATAGCTTAGAGGAATTCCTTCTTTTCCAACTCTCACAGCCTCCCTGAATAATGATCTTTTTCCTTTTATATAGTTCTCGCCTTTATTAAAAACCATGAGTCAAAAACCATTTTAACCGCTAATGGTATTCCTTCTACAATAATTCCATTAGTTTGGCCCTTGGGGTTTTTATATTTCTTTTTAATTTATTTATCAATTTTGAAGAAATTGATAAATATATATTTAAAAAGTTTTAACCCTCCTTTGGACATTATGAGCAATATTCAAGGCTTTCAGATAGATTAATATTTCAATAAAACTTTGACCCCTGGCCCACATATGTGCCCCTCCATACCAAAATAAACTTCATGCAACTTGATTAAACTCCGGTCAAGTCCGACGCATGATCACCGTCCGATCGCCCTCTTTCAGATTGATGGTGCAAAAATAATTTCGCTGGCTGTCCTGGTATGGGCTTTAACGTGCAATGGACTATCGTTATCGTGCGATTGGCGGTTTTGTCAAGGACGCGTGTCAACACCTTTATGGAATCGCTGCCAATTCATAAATACCACCTATCGTCCAAAGATGGTGTAGAAAAACTCGGAAACCATCTTCACTATTCACTCGTAGTTTTTAAACAGTGATCATCCGTCCAATCGCTCTATACTCCAGGTTCTGTTTGCTAATCTGCTCCATCTCTAAAGCTAAACATTTTTTAAGTATTCTTCCGCGGGTTGTATATATATATATATATATATATATATATATATATATATATATATATATATATAATGTGTTCTATACATACAGAACGCGTCCATGGCTCATTGTACCGAGACCTTAGCAACCCGATAAAAGCACAAATCTGTCCATAGCTCATCACATAGAGTTGCAGGAAATTTCATACGAGAATTGAACCAATCAAAGCCCCAATTGCTCTGGGTATTTTCCAACTAACAGAGTATCACCGAAACTTCAACCATACATAGATTTTATTTCTCCTCCATACATTATATTTATACATGAATTATCTTTCACAGGGATTATAATTTCTGTAAATTCAAATCAACCCTGTCTTCGGATAATGCATTTTTCTCTGTTCTTTGCTGCTAATCTTGCTGATCGTTGATCTTTGCAACTCTGTTATTCTTCTTCGTTGCCCATGCCTTTACCAATTCCTTTGCCACATCCTTTATCATCAATGACAATATTAATTGATCTCCCCATGTCATTCTGTCTTCAATACATTACCTTCCATGGTATGTTCGAAGTTCTTTCCTGTCACAGTTCTGCAAGTCCTTCATTAATTAGGTTGCCATCAAGGACAACACATGGCATCATATTTCCAACATGTATGTCTAATAGTTCTCTGGATTTTGATTTCTGTGAACATTGTGTATACGGGAAGCAGAATCGGGTGAGTTTTCCTTCTGGTGCTAAGAGGGCAAACAAGATATTAGAACTTGTGCACAGTGATGTGTTTGGGCCTGTGTCAGTTCCATCACTGGGAAAGTCTGTGTACTATGTTTCATTCATAGATGACTTCTCAAGGAATACATGGATATATTTCTTGAGGAATAAATCTAAAGTCTTTGACAAGTTTAAAGAATTTAAGGCTCTGGTGGAAAACCAGACAAAGAAGAAGATAAAGGCATTGAGGATAGATAGTGGTGGGGAGTTCTTCAAGAATGAATTTGAAGAGTTCTGTAAGAAGTGTGGTATAGCATGACAGAAGACTACTCCATACACACCTCAGCAAAATGGAGTTGCAGAAAGAATGAATAGAACACTGATGGAAAAGGCAAGAAGCATGCTCAGTGGTACCGGGTTAGGACAAGAATTATGGGCAGAGGTAGCGGAGACTGCATGTTACTTAGTTAACAAATCACCTTCATCAGCATTGGAGGATAAGACCCCACATGAGGTATGGATTGGTAAGAAACCCTCTCTTTCACATCTAAGGGTATTTGGATGTGATGCATATGTACATGTTCCAAAGAAGAAAAGGACCAAGTTGGGTAATAAATCTGAAAGGTGCATCTTTATTGGGTATAAGGATGGTTTAAAGGGTTACAAGATTTGGAACCCAGAAACAAGGAAGGTTGTGTACAATCGAGATGTGGTGTTTAGAGAAGTGAAATATGTTGTTAAACATGAATTCCTACCAAAGGAACCTGAGAAGATAGAGTTTGATCTAAAGGAGGATGAATCAGACTCTACAATAGAAGAAGACTCAGAAGATGAAAAGCCACAAAATTCTGCTTTGAGAAGATCAGTTCGGGAAAGAAGGAAACCGGAAAGGTATAGCCCATCTTCTTTCTGTTCAGGTTTTGCCTTAACTATAACTGATGATGAACCCAGAACTGTCAGGGAGGCAGTAGATTCAGAGGATGGAAAACTCTGGAAGGAGGTCATGGTTGATGAAATGGCATCCTTGCACAAAAATGATGCATGCGATCTGGTGGAGTTACCGGCTGGAAGGAAGCCCATTGGGAGAAAATGGGTGTTTAAGAAGAAGACGAATGTAGAAGGCAAGGTGGAGAAATACAAATCTCGGTTGGTAGCGAAAGGTTATTGCCAGGTGCCGGGAATTGATTTTGGTGATATTTTTTCTCCCGTTGCCAAAGTTACTTCTATTAGATTACTTTTATCTATTGCTGCTGCGTTTGATTTTGAGATAGAACAGATGGATGTGAAGACAACATTTCTTCACGGGGATATAGAAGAGGAGATCTACATGAAGCAACCTGAAGGCTTTATGGTGAAGGGTAAGAAATAACTGGTATGCAGGTTGAAGAATTCTATGTATGGGTTAAAACAGTCACCAAGGATGAGGTATCAGAAATTTGATACATATATACGGGGACTTGGCTTTACCAGAAGCAAGGAGGATCATTGTGTTTATTTTAAATTAATTGCTGACCATGTTATTTATTTGGTCTTGTATGTGGATGATATGTTTTTGATTGGAAATGACAAAGAAATTATCCAAGATTTGAAGACCCAACTATTCTCCAAATTCGACATGAAGGATCTGGGTGCTACAAACTATATTTTAGGCATGGAAATTAAGAGAGATCGGGAAAAGAGGAAGCTCTAGTTAAACCAGAGGAAGTATGTTGAGACTATATTGCAGAGTTTCAATATGAAAGATAGTAAACCGGTGAATGTTCCTATTCCTGTAGGTGTAAAGCTGTATGCTGAACAATGTCCCAAGACACAAGAAAAAGAGGAGTATATGTCCCATGTTCCATATGCAAGTGCAGTGGGTAGCCTGATGTATGCAATGGTCTGTACTAGACCAAAAATTGCACATGCAGTGGGAGTATTGAGCAGGTTTATGTCAAACCCAAGGAAGGAGCATTGGACAGCAGTGAAACAGGTTTTTAGAGATTTAAGTGGCACTAGTGATTATGGCTTGTGCTACCAAGGAAGACCAGGATTGGAAAGAATGATGGACATTCGTGGTTTTGTTGATGCAGACTGGGCTGGAGATCTGGACCAAAGAAGATCTAAAAGTGGGTATGTGTTTAGCCTATTTGGAGGCACAGTTAGTTGGATGAGTAAAAGATAGTCTATAGTGTCTCTTTCAACTATAGAGGCAGAATACATGGCAGCCACTCATGCAAGCAAGGAAGCAGTTTGGTTGAAAATATTGTGTTCAAGTATGGGGTTGGTACAGCAAGCTATAAGGATAGACTATGATAGCCAAAGTGAAATTTTCCTTGCTAAGAACCCTGCTTACCATTCAAAGACAAAGCACATTGTTGTTCAATATCACTTTGTTAGAGATATGGTTGAGGCTAAAAGGGTGTTGTTGGTAAAGGTGGACACTTTGAAGAATGTTACAGATGCATTGATGAAGTCTGTGAGCACTCAGAAGTTCTCTTGGTGTAGAGAAACAATGGGTGTTGAAGAATTGGGCCAATGACTAAGCTTCAGGACCCTTGTGGAAAGAAACAACAAGTGGGAGAATGTTGGGTATGTGTTATATTCTTTCCACGACTAAGCATGGGGGGGGGGGGGGGGGTTGGGGTAAGAGCTGGGAGAGGCCCTTCTCATGCCAAGCAATCTGGGTCATATAGGCGGTAGCCCCCCCTGTCAGGGTCTAGGGCAGCGCCTCGTTGAAAATTTTTGGTCCTCAATTTCCGCTGGGTAGTTCGCGTCGATGGTTTTGTGCATGGTTTTGCACATGGTTTTAGGGAACGATGGTTTTCGACCCCTAGTATTTTTTTGTAGATCCTGTCAAGGGAACTACGGTTATGTTCTAATCTAGGGTTTATGGATTGGGGTTTATGTATGCTTCGACATGTATATATATGTGTTGTAACACTAAAAGGAATATAATGAAAAATCAAGCTGGTCGTCCCAATTTGGGATCCAGGGTAAAATCTCTGTGTTTATCTATTTTATGTTTTATGCTCTCGCTATTGTTTATTTTCTGTTATAAGATTCGTGTGTAGATAATTTATGTTCAGGGTTAAAACCTACATTAGAGGGGTGGCTTGCTTGATAAGACAACGTAGTTTTCGGAGGGAAAGCATTAAAAGGAGAATGGAAACCCTAATTGTGGGACCTATGGTGAAAAATGGTTCATTTTCTTTATAAGAGAGAAGGAACAACTCATTTGGATTACTTTTTGATTCAGAAATTTCATAGTGAGGCCAAGGACTTCCACATCTGGACTGTTTAGCAGGATTTCAGTGCTCTTGAGCACTAGGGGTGCTCCTGGGAGGGGATCCCCCACATCTTCCTCATGGGAGGAGAGGATTTGAGTTGCATTTCCACATTCTAGCATTTGGCCAAGCTCACTCCTTCAGTTGCAGCATTATTTCTGTAGCAGAATGGTGCTGTGTTGCTGGGGTAGCAGCAGAGGAACTCATAATGTCTTTCCTTGCTTACTTTTTCACTTGAGGACTGATCTCTTCATTGGAGTAGCTAAACAGAGGGCTCTTGGACTTCATTTTAGATCTGTGGCATCAGGCCACTCAGTCACCATCTCCCACTGCGCAGTCATTTGGAGAAATTGCGTTATTCCATGAGGGCAGTGTTGAGGGAGATTCTTGTGCTCATCAAGAGGAGTGCTTTTGAGTAAAAGGGGATCAACCCCTTTTCCTTTGAGGGAATTATTAGAGGAGTTCATCAGCATTTTCGATCAGCCACAGCCTCATCTTCATCTGGTTTCAGTTGCAGTGACAATTTGTTTGTCACTATTGTATGTTATCCATCATTTCTAGCAATCTCCTTGAGATTGGCTAGAAATCCCATATTGGGCCCATTTTCCTTTCTTGGGTCATTTTCCTTGTTTATTTTAGCTACATTATCATTTTTATGTATTCAGCAGCTGCATCTCTCATAGATACTGTGCAGTTATGGTTTCCCGGCATTCTGTGTAGCTGCAACTACTCTGGCATTACATGGTATATTCATTAGAGTTGGTTCTAGAGGATTGAGAGGTTTATTCCCTCAATTAATTCTTAAATATTCATGCTGAAATAATAATATAATTTTGGCTATACCATTTATCCTCTTATGATGTATTTCAAATTTTCAGAGTTAATGTTCATGTTCATGTATTGTTGTAGCTCACTCTTTGAGAATTGTTTCAGAGATCTAGATTGGGGAGATCTGAATAACCCATCTAGATGCATTTATTTAAGATCATTTTCTGCAAGGGAGTTTTATATGAGTTATTCTAGGGCATCCTAGTGGTATTTTGTCTTATTTATGTAGCATCTTCCTTATATATCATCCTCAAGGACCCTGTAGCAGGATTTCCCAAGGTGGAATATTGCATATCCATCAGCAGAGTCTGTGAAGGGCCAGCTAGCCTCAGGATCTCTCCCTTCTTTGAGGGATACATATCCTGTAAATTCCCGAACAGTCAATCTCTGAAATGGACTTGCAGGGTCTCACCGAAGAAGGAAAAATGGAACATCTTAAGATATTCGCGATGGAGCAGAAAATCCCTCATTTGGGACATTATAGTGGTATCAGAGCCTGATCTTGGCTCAGCCTGTGCCCAAGATCTATTTCCATCAGCAAGAGGAGCTTCTCTCCAAGGAGAGGATATTGACAGAGGAAACAAGGAAGAGGAATGAAGGAAGAGGAGGTTTCCCTTCTTCTTTTCCAGACCATTGAGCACACGATTGAAGATCTGCTGAAAGGGAAAATTTGGAGAAATTTTCTGAAAGGGGTTTGTGATTACTCAAGCCCTAGATATTCTCATGATGGGTGTGAGCATTCAGACACACATGCAGATCCACAATGCAGTACATTGGCCATAGCTACTAAATGAAGGATGGATGGAAAAAGTTGAGGCCTTTGGAGGAGAAGTGCTGCAACTCAAAGGTATGATTCATGATAATTGATTTCAGATTTTTATTTCATGTTCTCATGCAAATGAGAGATCATATGTTAAAGTCAGATATATTTTTGCAAATGGGATTGGTGAAAACCAATGAGAAGCATGGTGTGACAAATCTACAAACACTTTTCATGCATGAAGGGGAACCATGGAACAAAAGATCATTCCATCTTTCTAGAGGGGAGAGAAATCAGGAGAATAACCTGCTAGAGGCAAGACCCCTATTGTATGAAGGGAACTCTTCCATTTGTGAGGGTGTGGAGATATTTCTCTCTAAGGAAGGCCAAGGCCTCTCATTAATGAGGAGACACACTCACATGTTGGTAGAGAGGAGGTGCATAGAAGAACCTACAGTGCTACACCATTGGAAGAAGAAGAAGAAGAAGAGAAGAAGTATCAGCAGGAAGGGATGATGGACATTCACCCTTATCTATTTCATAGATTCTCTTCACATAGGAGTGGGACTGCACTACGCAGTAGAGAGAGAGGGACTTTTCATTCCTCTCATATATTCAGTCCACTTCCTATATTGAAGTCTCACTTTTGGAGGTTTCCACTTGGGAGGCCACATGATATAGAGATGATGAGAGGCATCGTGATATTTGATTCACCACTCTTGGATTCTAAAGAGGTGAATACATTAGAGGAATCCACACAGCAGAGAGAGTTTGGGGATGAGCACAAGGAGGAGGGATACACTCTCTCATTTTCAGTACCACCCATTCTCATTAGTCTTACTGCGCAGATAGGGTTGCTGCAGAGGTGGAGGATAGCATATTCATGATGCATGATGACTGCTCCATGTGTTTGGTGAGAGATAGGATACTTCCTTTGAGGAGGGAATCTTTCATGAATTGTGGTAGAGGTAGGCCACTCATGCTTACATTTCCCAGGATTGGGAGATTCTTTGGAAATGATAGTCTCTCGTGGGAGGCTTATTTTCATAGGTATCATTTCTTTTGAGCATGAATAGTTGCATGATGGCATGGAAGCAACATTGGAGGAAGAATTTGGCATGAGGGGATGTCAAGGTAACAGGCAGCAATGTGATGGAGCACTCTATTGCTGAATACCAGTGCTGTCTGCGTGGAGGATTGATCCAGGATGGAGGACTCAGCTTTGGTTGAGTATTCCCTAGGATCTTGATGCATGCATGATTATTGGATGGCCTTGATGGATATGGTAGATATTTAGTGGATGATATGATCATATACCACCATGGAAAACTCTTCTTAACTAGAGTTTCTAGTCTCAAGGAGAAATTATTTGCATGCAGCATGTGAGGACTTCCTAGCTATGCATTTAGATGCATACTTTGATTGGCCAGAGGAGTTCACTTGGAGGGCATTCACCATGGCATCTATCACCATAGGGAGGGATGCATAGCCCGCTTGATTATGGTGGAGAGAACCTCACAGCCACTTCCCTACTCATTGGAGGTAGAGAGAAATTCTCAGTTGGACCATTTCAGTTCAAGAGTTCAAGTACAAATTGGAGAAGGTATAATATCACATTTTGTATTGTACTTTCATCCTTGTTTCAGCAGCATGATGAGTCAAGAGGATTTTTTCCTTCTTTCATAATTTACAAGGATGTATTTGTAGACTTTTTTGGCAGAAGAGTGGGTCATTCTTATGGTGGTTTGTGGAGGGAGCCACATGCTCCTTGGTGTGCACCATTGGCACCAATTTATATTTTCATCTTCCTATCTTTTGAGATGTGTGTGGCAGAAAAAAAGTGGCTGGGAAAGCACTTGTTATGTATATTTCTGATGCAGGCAAGAGGCTCGCTGTGCTGGTCCCATGAGAGGAGTATTGACCCACTCTCTAGTTGTGTTGTGACAGCTTGTTTTCATTATATTATGCTACCTTGTATTGTTGATGCTTATTTATTCACAGGGAGCATTATTTGGAGAGTGAATTATATGTTGGGACAACCCATTGGGAGTACTATATTCCCCACTACACATGTTTTATATTACGGGAGATACCATGGACAAACCATGATTGCCATAGGATTACTTTTCTCTTCTTGTGGGGAAAACCACTTGGAGAATTTGCAGAGGCATTTCATGGCTGAATATTTTGATCGAGTAGCTTGGGCAACTCTTGCAGGCCATACCATTTTAGCCTAAGGATAGAGGTAGCCCCATATGTACTACACAGGGAGAGGAGATCTTATTGGGATGAAGTAGTAAAACTCTCCGCTCAGCCCCATTACATTGCACAGAACCGGGGGCAAGATTTTCATTTTGATGATAGCATGGGTGAGGGGATCACCAGTAGGATTATATTTTCCCATGCATGTCATCACTCCTACCTTAAGGAGGCCATGGTTCAGTAGGGAGATTTCCACCTACACCTTCTATCTTTCCGTAAGGTGCACCATCTCGGTTAGCATACTTGGGAGGAGGCATTGGAGGACAACTTTATTGCAGGATATCTTGAGCAGTAGTGGAGATTTCTGATGAGGAGGCCACAGGAGAAGAAGGGGGAGAAATTGTATTCTCTCTATGCAGTTTCTTGACGACAAGCAACATGTGGGAGGGGAGGACTGTAATGTTCCCAATTTTAGCCTCAAGCTAAAATGGAACATTATAGTGGCATATTTTATTTTTTCTTAATAAAATGGGTAAGGAGACCCCTTAACCCCTTTGATGGAAAATAACGCTCCTTGTGTGAAAGGAGAAATAATAAAGTAGCTGAAATAAACACCCCATGATGTGAACATGATAAGGATCACCTTGAGTTGGCCATGTTTGACCAAGTCAACAACACTGCCTTAGAGGGGTGTCTTTCTTGAGAAGATAATGCAGTTTTTGGAGGGAAAGAATTCAAAGGAGAATGGAAATCATAATTGTGGGACCCATGGTGAAATAAGGTTCATTTGATTTATAAGAGAGAAGGAGTAGCTCATTTGGATTACTTTTTGATTCATAAATTTCATAGTGAGGCCAAGGACTTGCACATCCAGGCTGTTTAGAAGGATTGTAGTGCTCTTGAGCACTGGGGGGCTCTCGGGAGGGTATCCCCCACCTCTTCCTCATGGGAGGAGAGGATTTGAGTTGAAGTTCCTCATTCCAAAATTTTTCCAAGCTCGCTCCTTCATTTGCAACATTATTTCTGTAGGATAATGGTGTTGTGTTGCTGGGGTAGCAGCAGAGGAACTCATAGAGTCTTTCCTTGCTTGATTTTTTAGTTGAGGAGTGATCTCTTCATTGGAGGAGCTGAAGAGGTGGCTCTTGGACTTCATCTCAGATCTGTGGCATCAAGCCACTCAGTCACCATCTCCCACTACACAGTTATTTGGTGAAATTGGATTATTCCATAAGGGCAGTGTTGAGGGAGATTCTTGTGCTCATCAGGAGAAGTTCTTTTGAGTAAAAGGGGATCAACCCCTTTTCCTTTGAGGGAATTATTAGAGGAGGGAATCACCATTTCGTATCAGCCACATCCTCATATTCATTTTGTTTCAGTTTCAGTGACAATTTTTTTGTCACTATTGTATGTTATTCGACATTTCTAGCAATCTCCCTAAGATTGGCTAGAAATCCCATATTGGGCCCATTTTCCTTTATTGGGTAATTTTCCTTGTATATTTCAGCTACATTATCATTTTTTATGTATTCAGCAGCTGCATCTCTCATAGATACTGTGCAGTTATGGTTTCCCGGCATTCTGTGTAGTTGCAACTACTCCAGCATTACATGGTATATTCATTGGAGTTGGTTTTAGAGGATTGAGAGGTTTATTCCCTCAGTTATTTCTTGTATATTCATGATGAAATCATAATATAATTTTGGCTATACCATTTCCCCTCTTATGATGTATTTAATATTTTCAGAGTTAATGTTCATGTTCATGTATTGCTGTGGCTCACTCTTTGAGCATTGTTTCAGAGATCTAGATTGGGGAGATCTAAATAACCCATCTAGATGCATTTCTTTAAGCTCATTTTTTGAAAGGGAGTTGTATATGAGTTATTCTAGGGCATCCCAGTGGTTTTTTGTCTTATTTATGCCACATCTTCTTTATACAACGTCCTCAAGGACCCTGTAGCAGGATTTCCCGAGGTGGAATATTGCATATCCATCGGCAAAGTCTGTGAAGGGCCAGCTAGCCTCAGGATCTCTCCCTTCTTTGAAGGAGACATATCCTATAAATGCCCCAACATTCAATCTCTGAAATGGACTTGTAGTATCTCACTAAAGAAGGAAAAATGGAACATCTTAAGATGTTCCCGATGGAGCAGAAAATCCCTCATTTGGGACATTACACATCTCTTCTCAGAGATATGCTACTGGAGCCCTAGCTAGTTTATTTCCATTATTTATTTAAGAATATTTTTGTTATTTGATATTAATAAAATTAAAATTATTTCCAATGCATATCTATGTTTAAGTTTATTTTTGTTATGCAAACCAAAGTCTCACCCAAGGAAATATTAGGTTATGCTAGAAGCTAGTTTCTACATCCAGATGGACTATGGAGTGTGGCTTTAGTGTTATATTCTCTTTAACACTTATTAGAGCTTCACAGAAAAAATATTCTAACTACATAGTTGTTCAATGTTACTAGCTAACTAACTTTCAGACTGCACGATTCTACTTGAACATGCATTAATCAACATAAGAAACTATAATCTAGACTTCGTGATGAAAATATGTATAAAAACCATAACTCAAGATGGGTAATAAAAATATATATATATATATATATATATATATATATATATATATATATATATATATATATATATATATATATATATATAACAAACACATAAGTAAACAACATAGATATGTCCTCAAAATATTCTTTTATTACTTCAGGTCTAACACTTTCCGCCCTGCGCACTCAGCTGTAGAATTTCTAAGGTCTCTATACACTTAGCTATGGGACCTTTCCCTTTTGCAAAAAACACATAATACAGAATCAATACAACCTTACATCCAAATGAATTTTGTGACTCATTAATGAGTTATCGACCTCTTACTTCTAGACTCCTTATATAGATATCTCTTTTACAATACCATGGTTCAAAAACCATGGGCGGAGCTCAACGTATACAAAATATTCCCTTCCCTTTATAATATAAGGGACTTTGACGCACCCCAAAGCCCCTAACATTTTATTACATCTTTGTGCTCCTCTCCTCAAAATGCAGAGTCTTTATCAACATTTGTAACCAAGGGGTACCATGTCCAATAGGTTGAGTGTTGATACTATTCTTCTTCTTTTGCAACTGAAATCTAATAAAGCCAAAATCACTATCTATAAAAGAATCCATAATGACATAAAACCTTAGTAGAATTATTCTTATTAGAGTATGGAAACAAACGAAATTCTTCATTATAGTCCAATTTATATCATAGCATAGAAAAGGGGGGAAAGGAACATTAGTTCAATGATTAGTCCCTTCAGATATTTCCAAGCTAAGACATGGATTGAACCCAACATGAGATAAATAAGAGAAAACCCAAAAAGAGTAATGGGTCTACTTTGACCCCATATTTAGTCTTCTTCCCTACCGTTAAAATATTGCGTCAATTTATATATAAGAAAAACATAGCCTTTAAATAAGAAGAATGGTAGGTAGGCTACATACTAATGATTTTGGATCTATTCCTATGTATGTATGGATGGGTAGGTTTTTCCTAAGCCTGATAACGATAAATTACCAAGTAATACATGGACAACTAGTTTACCCGCCCATATTTAGAATTTGGTAAAGTTTTGAGAGAGAAAATATTTTAAGCTGCCATTTTATGATTATCATTAGTGTGAGTAAATATGTCTATACTATGCTATCTTTAATTTATTTTTAATAGTTCATGATAGCATGCTCACCAACTTAAACCACAATCACACTCTTAGTTCATATATAAAAATGCCATTTCATTTAAAATCCACAATCTTCAATCTCTTTTTCATACAAACTACTTTCTGGTTTTTGCCCCAAATAATTTTAAATCTCGGAAATCTCTAACACTATGCGGAAGCTTTACATTTCCCTCAATGGTTAGGACCATATAAATAACCCATTTCATGATCTTCGGATTAATATTCGAGCTTCATTAAAACTCAATATAATGTGCCACAACTTACCATACACACAGATGGCCACGGTTCTATTTTCATATATCCAACATAATATTTTAACATATATTATGTCTACAATCCAAAGTTGTGAAACCTCATGAAAGCCCCTTTTTCCATCGCACTCACCCATAAGCATTTATATATAATAGCCATAATTAATCACATATACCAATGCATATTTTAATCTTCGACTTTTATTAAAAGAATCCCGTAACAATCCATCGAATCGAAATTTCAACTTTGGTTATAATATAACCTAATGCATATAGCTTAGGTCCCACATCCTTTTAGCTTATCTCTCGTTAATCCGTACACAGTACAAACCAAGCACCAACCGGCAATACTTATGGCCCACAACACATCGTTTAAACTTTGGTTTATATTTCAAATATCAACATAAAATCTAATTTGGGCCCATAGCAACTTACCTCATTAACTTTCATACATCACACAATGTGACCACTGTAGATTTTCCAGTGCTGACCATCGGACGAATATCACACAACTAAAATACAATCTCATTAATTCTTTGAGATCGCACAATATAAATGGTTTTAAAATACCACCTCTACCTTACGTGTCACGCAGAGACCCTTATCACATTTTTTTTATTAATACCACTTACCACTTAAGAGGCAGCGCAATACTGCCAGTTTTGGGTTTAAAAGCCACCTTCATTGTTTTCTCCCACCATTTGACTTATGGTTCCACTCTAACCATGGTTCCACCACTAATGATAATGCCTCTTCACCATTTATCACGCAACCGCATATGTAATCAATCCTCTTATGCCTTTCCACAGAGAATTATAATTCTCTGTGTTTCCATGCATATGGGAATTGTCCTAAATTGAACCAATTCCTTACGAATCCTTCATCAGAGTTCGATAGTCCCGAACCTTCAGACTATTGAAACCGCATTCCCAATTAACTTCAACGCGCTATCAACATTTCATTCCGTTGGGTTATAACCTCTCATTCTGGTTTCTTTTTCTGATGTTTACCAGTCTTAAAATTCTACGTATTCATTTGAATAGGGTCGGTTCCACCCACACTCTATATTCAAGATCTGTGGGTTGTAATTGGTTATAAAACTATTGAAATTCAAATGTGACTCCAGTTCGAGCTTCACTCAAGTTAGGAATCCGAATAATTCCTTTAATGAGTCCACATGAAATCAATTCATTTCAGAATGGACCCAAACTAGCTTATATATAAATTGAGATATGTAATTAAATGCTTTACTAGAATCGATCCATTTAGTGATCGATTCACTCAGTTTTACACCACAATTTAAAACACACACATAGTCTCATACACAAATCAATTTGACCCTAAATTTCTATGTATAAATAGAAATCAAGTAATTATAAAGACTTACTTCCTCTGTGGCCTGATATTCAATTTGATGGCTCTTCTCCTCACAAATTTTCACCTTGAACTATTCTGCTACTTACCACACACCTTAATGCCTTGAGGCTTACATTTATACAAATTAATAATGAATCAGTTGAGCTTCCTTAACAGCTCAACAAACACTCTTGGAATTCTCCAAAGTCCTAAAGTTAAACTAAATTCCTAAAATTACTGAAACTGATCCTAAATTTACTCTTAACCCTCGGTTGTCTTTCCATATTCCTAACTAGTCACCTTCCTCTCATGTGCTCCCATGATTTGGGAATATTTACAATTCCTCACTAATTTATTCAAATTGCTAATAATTACATGAGAATTTAAAAACATAAGACCCCCCTATGTCTAATTAGATACAAGTATTTGTTGAGCCTAATGACTCTGCATCAGACTCCCAAGGTTCAAATTGATCATGATCTCCTGATCATGTGCCTTCAGCCCTTGTTTTCCCGGATCCCATACTTTGTTTTGTTGCTGTCCAACAGCTACATTACTCTCCAACTGCACTTCTCCAGGTCTCCATATCTTGTTCTGAAATTTACCACCAGTTGTACTTTCATGTTCTTCTCTTGTATTTCCTTTGTTAAAATTCCTCTGCTTTCTTGCTACTATCTGCTGCTTCTGAGACACCTCCATCATCAGTCTTCTGATGCTTTCAATCTCCATGTCTAGCTTATCTTCTAGCTAGAAATTCCTCCGCCCACTGCTGCTATTTTCAATTTCTGTTGCTACCAAAATTGACGTTTCTGCTATCAATGTTGCCTCACCAATTGTTGCTAACATAGTTTTTACTCCAGCAAATGCCACCCCACATGCTGTTCTAGCTGCCACCATGGATGTTGCTGATGCCAATGTTTCCTCTTTTGCAAGAATGTTGCTGCCTCCCAAACTTCCCGAATATCTCTTAAAATATCTGCCTCCCAAACTTCCTGAATATCTCTTAAGATATCTGCCTTTGCAACATTTTTATTTTTCTCATCATCTGCAAATTTACTTTTAGAAAACAAATCATCATTTAATTTTCCATCTACAGTAACATACTCATTTATTTTTCTTTGTATACTAGTAAGTATAATTAAATTCTACAAACTAGTATCTGCTCCTGTTTCTTTCACAGCTTCAGGTATCTTTACATCAGTGTCTGCAATATCCTTCTTAAATGTTTTCAGCAAACATTTCAACCACTCATTTTGTACTTGTTTCACATCATCAGTATGCTGAAATTTAAATTCAGCATCTTCTTCTTCTTCCTTGAAAATATTCAGTAATTTTCCATCATCATCTTGATTTATTCTGGAAATCAAATCAAGTTCTTCAACCACTATATCCTAATCCTCTATCAGAATAGAACTCTGATTCTTCATCACTGTGTTAGTTTTAAAAAAATTTCCTCCAGTCTTCTCTTGGCTATTCAGACAAGCCAACTCCTCCTTGTCACCAATAGTAAAAAGTTCTTTCATGATTGTTTCACCTTCCTTCAAGACAATCCCAAGAGATGGACTGTCTCCTCCAATACCTGTAAGCTCAATCAAATTGTTAGTTTCAAAATCACAAGACCCAATGGTCTCAATTGATGATCCAATCACTAATTCTTCTCTTCGCAGTTCCAAGTCTTCTTTAGGACTTAGAAAATATTCACTATCTTTCTCCTCAGCTTCCAGAGTTACCTCCACTGTTCCAATCACCATGTTAAAATTATGACCCTTCACTATGTTTTCAGCTGACATAGTTTCCTTCTTATTAACTTTCTTGAAAATTTCCATTTGTTGTTCCTCTTTGCCTACATAATTAACACATGAACCTTCAGCACTAAAATTACAAGGTCTTAATACCTCTTCCTCCTCTAACAACACATCAGTATGTTGTTCTTAGTTTCCTTCCAATTTCTTTATCATCACATCAGTATTTTGATTTGCATCCTCCATGAGACTGTCAGCTAGTCTCTCCTTCTTTCCATCATCTGATTCACGAAAACTATTCCTGAAGACCTTCCTGTCCTGCTTCCTCAACAAATTTTCTTGTGCATAGGTCCTCTGTTTCTCCAATTATTTTCTTTGAAAATCCAACCTTCTATACAATTCAACAAATTCAATTGGAGTAGATTTTGGAAACCTCACACAACCTTTTAAACCTTCACTTTTTCTTGATTTATCCTCAGATGGTTCCTCATCTCTTGCCTCAATATCCTCATTAGACTCCTTTGTCTCCAATTCCTCCTAATATCTTTCTATCTCAGTAGTGATCTAAAAATATTTCAGATTCAATTTCTCCTCCTCAACAAACTTTAAAGCTTGTTCATCTCCCTGTGATGTACCTGCAAACATACACAACTCTTCAGTTTTAAAACTACAAGACTTTTCAGTCTCGGTTGCTTCATTCATTACTGCCTCAGCTGATCCTCTTCTTCTGTAGAACTTTTAATCACCTCACAATTGTTAGGTTCAAAAATACAAGGCTTTACATCCTCCAGCTGATCTGGACTTGTCCAATAACTCAGGAAATCATCAATGATTTTTTCTTCAGTAAGATAAACTTCTTGCTATCTTAAACCTTCACCATGACTCACAAGGTCTTTTACAAATCTCCCTTCTTCATCTGTACTCTGTTCTGCTTCACAAACAGAAACTTATTTTTTCAACTCAGCTGCTCTGAGTTCTACACATTCCAACTGTACACTACTCCTCTGTTGAATCTTTCTCAGCTTTTCTGCAAACACACAAATATCATCAGATGTAAAGTCATTTGACCCCTAGGCCTCACTTGAAGTTTCAATCTTCAAGTCCTTCTCCAAATACTCAATCATCCTGAGTAATCTCTCTTTCTGCGAAGCATGTATCATCTGCTCTTTCTTCATCTGTAGCCTATGCCACTTTACTTTCTTCTTGAAGAGCCAACCAACTCTCTAGCTTTCCTCTACCATCATCTTCAGTTTTTTAAACTGTTCTCTGATCTCAACTATCTCTTTCCAATACTCTGCATTAGTCAATTTCTTCCTCATGCCATTTGTCCTAGCATATTCTTTCTCTTTTCTGTTGTGGCCTCTCTCAGAACCTCTGCTATCTATTCTATGACTATCACTAGTCATCCTTTCCTCCATGAGTTCTTCACTCACAAGCTGCACTAAGCCTCTGCAACAGTAGGCTCTCCTGCTTCCACTTACCTCACCAATCCTTTCCTCTGGATCTGGGCTTTTGGCAAGTACTGGTCCCCTATGTGCTGGAGCCTTTTGAGTACTTTCTTCTGCTCTCTCTAGGCTTCACTCTGCAAATTTTCAAGAGCACATATGTTCTTATTTCATCCAACCTCTGTCGGGAACTCTCCAGGTTCTGCCACACTTTCTTCTTCACTTTAGAATCCTCTGCTGGACTCTTTCATCACTGCTCTCAAAGCTGTGATCTGCTTCTGCTGATATTTCTTCAATTGCCTACAATATGAATTCTACAAAAAATTCTCCAAACCAGAGCTAAACAATGCTCATCAACTCACCTTCTCTTGAGAACACTGCAATTTCTCTCCCTATCCAACCTTTAGCTGAATATCAGGTTCACTGCCATCACCATCAAAACCTTGTCTCCATCATATCTGCAACCATAATTCTGTCATCATAATTTAAAAATCATATTTAAAATTATTTTACCTGCAATATCCCTGCATGATCTTGTTCTTCATTCATTTCTCCAAATCCTATTCAGTGCAAATATGTATCTGTTGCATATCAGATTAAAAATCTCGTCTTGCTTCACTCTCTCATCACATGCACTCATTCAGATTTAATTATAAAAATTTCTTCAATTCTCAATAGAGCTATCCTGCTCTGATACCACATGATAGCATGCTCACCAAATTAAACCAAAATCACACTCTTAGTTCATATATAAAAATTCCATTTCATTTAAAATCCACAATCTTAAATCTCTTTTTCATACAAACTGCATTCAAGTTTTTCCCCAAATAATTTTAAATTTGGGCAATCTCTAACACTATGCAGAAGCTTTAAATTTCCCTCAATGGTTAGGACCATATAAATAACCATTTCATGATCTTCGGATTAATATTCGAGCTTCATTAAAACTCAATCTAATGTCCCACAGCTTACCATCCACACATATGGCCATGGCTCGATTATCATATATCCAACATAATATTTTAACATATATTATGTCTACAATCCAAAGTTGTGAAACTTCATGATAGCCCCATTTTCCATCGCACTCGCCCATAAGCATTTATATATAATATCCATAATTAATCACATATACCAACGCATATTTTAATCTTCAACTTTTATTAAAAGAATCCCATAACAATCCATCGAATCGAAATTTCAACTTTGGTTATAATGTAACCCAATGCATATATCTTAGGTCCCACATCCTTTAGCTTACCTCTCGTTAATTTACACACAGTACAAACCAAGCACCAACCGGCAATACTTCTGGCCCACAACACGTCGTTTAAACTTTGGTTTATATTTCAAATATCAACATAAAATCTTATTTGGGCCCACATCAACTTACCTCATTAACTTTCGTGCATTGCACAATGTGACCACCGTATATTTTCCAATGCTGACCATCGGACAGATATCACACAACTAAAATATGAACTCATTAATTCTTTTAAATCACGTGATATAAATGGTTTTAAAATACCACCTCTACCTTACGTGTCATGCAGATACCCTTATCACATCTTTTTTCTTAATACCACTTACTACTTAAGAGGCAGCATGATACTGCCAGTTTTGGGTTTAAAAATCACCTTCACTGTTTGCTCCCACCATTTGATTTATGGCTCCTCTCTAACCATGGTTCCACCACTGATGCTAACGCCTCTTCAACGTTTGTCACACAACCGCATATGTAATCAATCCTCTCGTGCCTTTCCATAGAGAATTAGAATTCTCTGCATCTCCTTGCGTATGGGAGTTGTCCTAAATTGAACCATTTCCTTACGAATCCTTCATCAGAGTTCGATAGTCCCGAACCTTAAGACTATTGAAACCACATTCCAAATTAACTTCAACGCACTATCAACATTCCATTCTGTTGGGTTATAACCTCTCATTCTAGTTTCTTTTTCCAAAGTTTACCAGTCTTCAACTTTTACGTATTCATTTGAATAGGGCCAGTTCCACCCACACTCTATATTCAAGCTCTGTGGGTTGTAATTGGTTATAAAACCAATGAAATTCAAATGTGACTCTAGTTTGAGCTTCACTCAAGTTAGGAATCCGAATAATTCCTTTAATGACTCCACATGAAATCAATTCATATCAGAATGCACCCAAACTAGCTTATACCTAAATTGAGATATGAAATTAAATGCTTTATTGTAATCGATTCACTCAATTTTACAAGCCAATTTAAAACAAACACACAGTCTCATACACAAATAAATTTGACCCTGAATTTCTCTGTATAAATAGAATTCAAGTAATTACAAAGACTTACTTCCTCTGTGGCATGATCTTCAATTCGATGGCCCTTCTCCTCACTACTCTGCACCTTGAACCACTCAGCTACTTACCACATACCTTAATGCCTTGAGGCTTACATTTATAAAAATTAATAATGAATCAGTTCAGCTTCCTTAACAGCTCAACAAATACTCTTGGAATTCCCCAAAGTCCTAAAGTTAAACTCAATTCCTAAAATTACTGAAACTAATCCTAAATTTACTCTTAACCCTCGGTTGTCTCTTCATATTCCTAACTAATCACCTTCCTCTCATGTGCTCCCATGATTTGGGAATATTTACAATTCCTCACTAATTTATTCAAATTGCTAATAATTACATGAGAATTTAAAAACATAAGACCCCCCTATGTCTACTTAGATACAAAGTATTTTTTGATCCTAATGCCCCTGCATTAGTTCATCCTCTTCCTCCACTTCTTCTTTTATTTCCTCAATGAAATTCACACTCATTCCATGCACCATTTTATCAAATTCTTTTGTCTCTTCTTCAAGTGAAATATTTTCTATCATAACTTACCCAAATGAGAAACTATATAGGGTTTCACATTTTATGAATTCCTATTAGGACTTAGAGGTTAGGTAAGGTCTTGAAACCAAGCTAGTAAGGTTAGGATTTATTCCTAAAATAAGAAAATTGGGTTTTTTCTATGCATAAGGTGAATACAATATACGATTCAAGAAGAGGCCAATTGAAAAATAATCCTATGATGGGAATGAAGCAAAGGGAATGTACAAAGGATAGTTATATTAGAAGTAGACATACATGGAGAATGCCATGGAAAGTGAAGATGGCGACATAAGAAAACTAGGAACTAGGAAGATGAACATACATATATCTTCAAAGAGGTGCAAAAAAAGAAATATATGGAGAGGAAAAAATCATAGAGGAGAATGAAAATTTCACCTGAGCCATGGAAGAGATCAATCAAGATAGAGAAAAATTCCTTGGATTTTTGTTTGTTTTTTGATGAACTAATCAATTAAGCAATTGGGGATAGTTTACTGGGAAATATCTCGATCCTTAGTGATGAGGTGACTAACCAATCTCCCCTTTCATCGAGGAATTTGAAACAACTATCATGTTGCTACCAATGAATAAGGAACCAAGTTAAGAAGTAGCACCAAGAACAAAGTCTATAGTCATATTAGAGGAGATGGAAACACCTCTTCCAATTTTGGGTTGATATTGAGAATTAAGAGCACTAAAGAAGTTTCATCTCTAAACGGTTTTCAATGAGGACCAAGTATTTACTGATGTCCTTCAAAGGAGAAGCTCATGAACATAAGGTTAAGTTCATGAAGGGTATCTCATCCAATAATTTATTGAGGAATGCAACGTTGGAGAGAATTAGATAAAAAGAAAGCTGCTAAGCCTAAATCATTCAACAAAGTGCGTGAGATGTTTTTTTCACTCTATACTTCTATCATATAATGACTATGCAGACTAATGATCTTGAATATGGGATTCTCAATAAACTAATAAACTATATTTGCATTCTAAGAATCCAATTATCATGATATATGTTCACTTTTTTCTCTTCATTTTTTATTGTATATTATTGTATATGTCTTTATATTGTGAAAAAAAATTAATCTATAAGAAAAAAAAATCTATTATAGCTATAAATTTTAATTATTCTTAGACCTTCACTCCAAAAATAAATGAGAAACATGTTTATATTTATGTTCACAAATAAAAGAGAAGAAAAAATATATGGTTCTTTTCTATTGAGAAATCAAGCACATGATGGTTTGAACAATTACATATTCTTATCAATGTGCACATTCACTCTACTCTACTTTTCCTTTCACTATTTTTCTCAAGAGACCGAACTAGTAAAAGCAATAGTCTAGGATCGTGTAGTGAGAGATAGTTAATATGATGGATATTCAAGCTCTTTGCTTTTTGACTTAGCATTTCAGTTTTCTAGGCATTGCACAAAGTTCATGGATATTGTCCAGCCTTTATGAGTTTGAATAATTTTTTTCAATTTGAAAAATGCACGAAGTTATGTTTTATAGAAATATTGTATAGAGTGAGTTTTTTTTATTCAAGTAAATCACCTTCCTAATTGTGATCCTTTCTTTTTTATAGTTATGTACAAGAGAAATGATATTGTGATTGATGATGGAAGAAATGGACATTTTCCCACTTAGCATTGATCCATCTCCAATAAAATGGAAAGCTAGATTACAATGAATACAAACATATATGGTTTCCTGCAGATAGAAATATACATGGCTTCTTGTATATATAGCAAGGCAATGTATGACGTATTTGAAAATTTTTATGGTGGTTGAAGCTCCTTGTATATATAGATGATATATGAGAACTATGAAGTTGAAGCTCTTGTTACAAACTAGTAGATTAACATTTATGAGTATGCTTGCAAACGATTGGACTCATCACTAAATAACATGTAAACAATGCATGTATACTACGAAATGGAGGGTGTTGGAAACTCTATAGGATTGAAATATTGTATAAGAAGTATAAGAAGAAGCTTTACAACATGGAATCAAAGAGACTCCCAAAAATTGGTTCGAATTCCAGTCAAAACCCCCACCTTCAGCTCAAGCATGGGTGGCATAAGGATGCCAATTCTTGGCTCAATCATTGGGGAATTAAGGAGGAGATCAGTATGGGAAGCAAAGATAGTGCCAAAGAAACTATTACCTCCAATTTTAATGACAAGATATGGGAGGATAAGGAGCTAGAGGGTAAAAGGAAGCTAAGATACTAGAAGGATATGATCAACCCCACCCTTGATAACCAAAATTATCTCTTTGTGTTGACCAACACTAAGAAAAAAATGAACATTGCTACGATAAAAACTAATTATCATGAGCTTTGAAGTGAAACTAGGTGATGGTTTATTCCTAAGACTCTATGGAATGATAGAATATGTCATATTTGTGATACTAAAAAGGTGGAAGATGATAAGAAATTCCTTTTAGACTACCCCGATATTACTCACATAAGCTCTCAATTCCCTAACATATGTCACACTTCCAATATTCTTGACTTATTAAGCCAACCCATTTATAGTGATTAGCTCTTAATTCCCTAACATATCCCACACTTCCAATCTTCTTGACTTATTAAGCCAACCCATTTATAGTGACCAACTCTTAATTCCCTAACATATGCCACACTTCCAATCTTCTTGACTTTCTAAGCCACCCCATCTATAGTGATCATGGAGCATTTTTTCCCCTTCTCTTTGAGATTCATAAAAAGAAGATTTTGAAAAATCGTACTTATATTTATTTTTCTTTTCTTTTCTTGATATCCGATAAAACACATTAGTCTCAATAAAATTTAATCATCATCACACACACACATAATACTAAATTAAATTAATAATTTTATAAAATTTAAAAAAATAAATTTATTTAATTTCAATATATATATATATATATATGTTTGTATTAAATCAACGTTTAACTCTACACCAAAAACTATAATTATAATGTTTGTTATAATGCAAAATGAGGCCAAGACGAATTGCTAATTTTTATGTATGGATATTCCCATGAATTCGGGAATGATTGTCTAATATTTTGATGGATGGGATGCAGGGCATAATTAAATATATATATATATATATATATATATATATATATATATATATATATATATATATATATATATATATGAATTTTATTCTAAAATGGTCTTTTTCATGACTTTTTATTTTTATTTATATCCATTTATATGTGTTTTTGTAGAATATAAATATATGTTTTTTATAATATAAGTTTTGTGTTCTATTTTATTTTAGTTTTATACCTGTCAAGACAAGTTATATTGTAATTAGATTGAGTCATTAGTTTGTAAAATTTTGAAAACTATTTGTAATGTTTAATAAAGTTTTTGTAAAATTAAATATTAAATTAATTTTTTGGAAATTTAAATTTAATTTTTGAATTTTTAAAATTTAAATTTCTAAATTTTAATTGGTGGAAGTTACTAATTTTATGTCGTTTAAAAAAAATTGTGAGAATTAAAAATTATTAAAAAAAAGAAAAGATGTGAAACCTACACAAACTGCCACGAATAAATGATGATAGTCTTACCACATAATATGTTGTACTAAAAATTGAATTTTACTAAAAAAATTAAATATTAACTACACAGAAGATGTTCCTATGATAGTTTTGGCTTAGTAGATTCAAGCAATAATAGAGGCTTATTTTTTTCCTCCTCTATCCAACAATTTTTTAACACTTGGAAAAACAGAAAAATTAGAAAGTTTCGTCAAAACACAAAAATTAGAAAATTTTAGCAATGGGCTATCCTTTTGCAGGACTATTAATGATATCGATGGTTTTGAAAACAAAAATTAAATTTTTTTAGCAATGGGCTATCCTTTTGCAGCACTATTAACGATATCGATGGTTTTGAAAATTACATAAAAAAGGATCCATAACAGATTTTGAAAATTACATCATGAGTAATACCTAAGAATACTAAAGAAAACAAAGAAAATCATAACGTCAAAATATAAAAGTGAGTTGGAAACTCTACTCTTGTATAGTGCACATGTGTATACACATGATTTTTCCATAGTACAGGGCTTTAATAAATATTTACCATATGACTGTTGATTTCTGATATCCAAACAAAGCCAATTAAAATTTTAATATTTTTTAATATTTAAATACAAGTTACACACAAAATTGAGATGAAGACACTCTAACAAAATATTGTATTCCAATGAACCAATTAACATTAAGGAATTACAAGTATTTGAATAATAAATGGAAAAAATAATATATAAATTAAGAAATAAAAGGAAAAATAAGAGTCACGAACTCTTGGCTTTTGATATCCAAACTAGCCCAATTAAGAGTTTAATATTTTTTTAATATTTAAAATATAAGTTACAAGAAATTGAGATGAAGACACTAACAATTTTTTTTATTCCAACGAGCCAATTAACAATAAGAAGTTACGGGTCTTTAATCTACCCCTAAATAATCTTTTCTTTTTCCAAACCCACCAACTAGGCCTTCTATTTACAATAATTAAAATTCTTCTTCCCCAAAGGATGAATTTCAGACTAAGGCCAAATTCAAGGGCCTATCTTCAGTATTTTTCATAATCAAATTCACAACTTGAAGTACATAGAGTGCCAAAATGGAAGTTGACCTCAAATTCAAGGCTTCAGTTTAGTAGTGCACAAATTTTGCAGTATACACAATGTTGAGATGCATACTAACCCTAAAATCAAGGTCTTAATTCAACTATTTTTGAGCCCATTTTATGACAAGTATCCACAGTGGCCACTGCCAGATGCAATAAGAATCTTAGAACTCATATGTTCTTCATACTAAACTAAACTTAAAATTACCCAAATGCAAATATGCAGCAATCATTAAAAATTATAAGTTCTTAAACAAGAGAGAACCCAAAAGAGTCCCTTCTTCACACACACATAAACACACATAAGAAATATATATCACTGAAAATTGATATTGACATTAGTGAATCTTCCACGACAACATAAAATGTCATGAATTTAAAGGAAACTTTCGAGTGAAAATACAGAAGGTTGGCATTACCAATTAATAAATACATAATTTCTTGAGGGATTCTATCCTTACCCACATAATCTTCCAAAGCAGGTTAACATAACAATCAGGAAGTTGACTCAAACTAGTTTATCATTTCATAGCTAATATTTTGGGCCTATCTGCAATTGATATTGTGGGAAACACCATAATTTTATTTTCTTTTGGACCCGGGAAGTCCCTTTTAGATTCCAATTTAGATTGTGGCACCATGTACTAAGAATATTACTTTACGAATATGATTATGTGGCCATAATTGATTTTTCTACAACTCACTGTAATTATCATGCTATGTGATCATGGACAATGTCCTAATGATCATGCTCTTTTGAATGACACTTCTATCTCCGTTACCTTCATTTGTAGGTACAATCTGAGTTCTTAGAGTAGTGTAAATTGAAGAATATGAGATTCATAAATTTTGGATTCCTTATGTTGGTATTTGGCTTTTTACTGAGTACATCTATAGAACTCTTAGATAGTCCCTCTGAAATTTTTATTTGAATTTGTACCCTATAGATATATGTAACTCCTAGAGATTCCCTCTTCTCATAGAATCAATGATCTCATTCTAAGTCCCCTCACCCAATTCTGTTCAGAATTATGCTATTTTCCCTACTCTAATCTATATTTTACCTTATTAAATTTTACTTGTTATCTACCATAATGATACATTTTATAATAATTTGAAGATGATTTTTTTAGGTCCCTATATTACTAGTATAGTCCCTTGTTGTTGTTAGTATAACCCCATTATTTTTATTATTGTACCCCTATAACCCCCATATTGTTATTATTGTACCCTTAAATTATTATTGTTAGGTTGGCTAGGATTACATTGTGGCCCACTAGGATCACATTGTGGCCCATGGACTCCTATATATAGAAAGGAGGTTTTGTAATGTGTATCATCCAAGAATTTTTCATTAATGTAATTTATTGAAGGTTGCCCCCTCAAAGTGGCTTATTTATAAGGCATTGATATCTCTTTTATTCTATTTTTGGAGCTGGTTTCACAACATTTGGTATCAGAGCTTTGGATTCTAGGGTTTTGCTGCTCCAAACAGGTCATCGTGGCATTCTAGCTATAACCATTTTTGTACGAAGTTTTAGAAGCTGAAATTTTTAAGGTGCGAAGCCGAAATCCTGAGGAACATTGTCAAAACAATTCAGAGCTTGGATCGTAATATTTGCAGAGATATGATCTATGGAAGTTAGGTCTTTTTGTAGGCTCTTAAATTTAATATAAACAGGTCATCGTGGCATTTGCGCTATAAAAAAATTTCTACGAAGGTTCAAAATCTAAAATTTTTAGGGCGCGAAGCTGAAATCCTGAGGAAATTCATCAAAAAATTTCAGAGCTTGGTTTGAAAAAATTTCGGAGATACGATATGTGGGAGGTAGTTATTTTTCAAGCTTCTGAATTTCATCTCAAAGAGGTGATCATGGGAAACTCTTCATAACTCTCTCTATGAGCATCGGATTGGAGTGCCATAAAAATTTGTCGCAAGTACACAGACTGTAGTTTCTTTGCTATCAATTTTAGGACTAAAAGACAAAACAGTGACACATGGAAAGTTGTACAAGTTTTCTCTACTGAACCAGTCCATAATTAGGTCATTGTGGGAGAAACCTATTTATGAGAAGGAAATGTTAGCAATACTACATGCACTAAAGAAATGGTGAACTTACCTAATGGTAAGAAACTTCAAGGTAAAAACTGATCATGATAGTCTTAAACACTTTTTGGAACAAAGACTATCTTTAGAAGAGCAGCAAAAATGGGTCACAAAGATGTTGGGTTATGACTTTGATATAATCTACAAAAAAGGGAAGCTTAATGTTGTTGCATATGCACTCTTAAGAAAGAATGAAGAGGTGGAAGCATTGATTTGTGCCATTTCTATTATCCAACCATATTGGATAACCAAAGCAAGAGATGAATGGAAGAAGGACACAAAAGTATGGACACTCATTCAAAAGTTGCAGCAAGATCCTAGTACATCTGATACATTTAGTTGGAAAAATGATTCCTTATGGTACAAAGATCGCTTATATCGTTGTAAGAATTCCCAAATAAAACAAAAGATTCTTTTGGAATTGCACACTTCTCCTTTAGGAGGACACTCAAGATTTTTAAAAACCTACCATAGGAAGAAGAAAGAATTTTTTTAGGATGGCCTTAAATGTGATATTCAAAATTTTGTGGCGGAATGTTTGGTTTGCTAGCAGAATAAAGTTGAGACAGTTAAGACCCCGAGACTTCTACAACCTTTATCCATTCCAAGTCAACGTTGGGAGGAGATTTCAATGGATTTTATCATAGGTTTACCTAAATCTGAAGGTAATAGTGTCATCATGGTGGTAGTTGATAGACTTACCAAGTATGCACACTTTTTTGCATTATCTCATCCATTTAAAGAAAGTATAGTTGCTACTACATTTATGGACACAATTAAAAAACAACATGGAAACCCAAGGGTTATTGTGAGCGACAGAGATCCCATTTTTACTGGAAAATTTTGGACAGAGTTATTTTCTTGTTTGGGTACTCAATTAGCTCATAGCTCATCTTATCATCCTTAATCTGATGGTCAAACTGAGATAGTAAATAAATTTTTGGAAGGATATCTTCATTGTTTTGTATCTGATAAAAAACAAAATGGGTCAAGTGGTTACCTCTCGCTGAATGGTGGTATAACACTTCCTTCCATAGTGTAGCAAAAATGACCCCATTTATGGCACTTTATGGATATCATCCACCATCCATCACATCATCTTTAAGAGAAAATTCAAAGGTTCAAGTAGTGGAAGATCACATCGAGCATCAACAAGAAGTTCTCCAACTCTTAAACGATAACCTGAATTTGGCACAAAATAGAATGAAACAACAAGCAGATCAACATTGCAGCAAGAGAAGTTTTGATGTAGGAGACTGGGTATTTTTATGGCTACAACCATACAAACAAATGTCCCTTAAGCAAGCTAAGAAGGATAATAAATTATTGCCAAAGTACTATGGTCCTTACAAGGTATTGCAAAAGATTGGTACTATGGCATACAAATTGGAGCTTCCTGCTTCTTCACGAGTGCATCTAGTTTTCCATGTTTCATGCTTAAAGAAGGTTATAGGTGAAAATCTTCAAGTTCAAAAAATATTGCCAGAACTTGATGAGGAAGGAAAAATCATATTGGAACCTGAAGCAGTCACAGAAACAATAACTCGACAGCTACGAAATCGATCAATTTCAGAGTATCTCATCAAGTGGAAGAACTTACCCACTAAAGATTCTACATGGGAGGATGATAATTTTATACAGAAGCACCCAGAGCTACTCAAGCATTAGGGACAACACTTTTTTGAAGGAGAGGGGCATGTTAGGTCCCTATATTACTAGTATAGTCCCTTGTTGTTGTTAGTGTAACCCCCTTATTGTTATTATTGTACCCCTGTAACCCCCATATTATTATTATTGTGCCCTTAAATTATTATTGTTAGGTTGGCTAGGATTACATTGTGGCCCATGGACTCCTATATATATAAAGGAGGTTTTGTAATGTGTATCATCCAAGAATTGTTCGTTAATGTAATGTATTGGAGGTTTCCCCCTCGAAGTGGCTTATTTATAAGGCGTTGATATCTCTTTTCTTATATTTTTGGAGCTGGTTTCACAACATATTTCTCTCTCACAATCTCTTTGATTCATAAAGTAATGATCCCAAAACATACATGAGGCATCGGGAGCACCACGACACCGTTGGGGCGTTGGAGACGAGATTCGTGTCACAAATCGGGGAATCGACTTGGATTTTTCTAGGTGCCAATCAACGACGTAGTATTAAACTAATTGGATGGTTTATCTTGGAAATTGTGGGTCATAGGTGGTTTTAAATTCAATCTTACACTGGCATTTGTGATCATATGCAACTTGCTCTGGTATGTGCTTATAGGAAGAGGGATTCGTTCCCTCTACTTCCATTTTCTTTTGCGATTCTTGGTGCCAAATTTTCTTCATTGTGTGGGTTTTTTTCGAGCATAACAACAAGCAGCATGGGTGATATTTCAAAAATTAGGAATGAAGATGTTTTTTCTCCAAATTTTCCAATACCGAGGAAGAGGAATGTGTTAGTAATGAGTGTGCTTCCTTATGTGAACAATGTTCTTCACCTTAGAAATCTAATAAGAAATGCAACTTTCTCTAGCCTTGTCTCAACTCAGATGTAAATACACCAGAACCCACGCCATGTTCCTATGGAGTCGTCTTCGTCTTCCTTATCTATTGTATTCATTTAGGTTCCCGATATGGTAACAGTCTACGAATATGGAAAAGTTAAATGCTTAGTCGGCCTGGGTATAGTTCCCTCTTATTCACTAGTGATTAGTGTAATTACAACTTCTTTTTCCACAAAGTAGTGTCTCGAAGACCATGATGCAAAAATTTCTTCCCGTTGACGCCACAATTTTTTTACCCTGAAACAAATCCACCTATAAAACTTTTGATCCATTTTTTTTGTTTCTCTCAACTCCCAGAGAGTTGTAGAATTTCAATCTCCAGTCCCGCAAAATATATTGTAGGATTTTTACTACGCCATAAAAATGATAATCCCATTGATTGAATTTCCATTTGAATTAATAGATCCAATTAGTATAATAATAAATCCAATGTTAGGATTGACTCAAAATTATCATTTCCTATTTCATTTTCATAGAATTAATCATTGCAAAAAAATACAAGCCATGGTGGGTTAGAAATTACAACTATAACAATGAACTTCACGCTCTTAAACCATCGGGAAAATTTTATTGATGTCAAATGCAGGTGACCAATACTATGCATTTCATAATTATAAGTGAATACATATGCATGTGTTAGATCGGTAATGAAAAATGGCCTTAACATGGGTTGACCGTTAAATTATTTATTTCCTATTCATATAGGAATATTATATTGAACTATAATTAACCTGTCACTTATCTTCCAAAAACATATACTAGTTTTCTCGAAGTTCCATAAGATTAGTAGTTTCCCTTTTAATAGTTTCAAAAACCTTTTAATAATAATAAAAAAGAAACAAGAAATTTGAAGACTATTTCCCTATCTTCGTTAAACTAAACAAAACAAGTTTGTTGATTCTTTCATCTAACACCAAATGTCTTGCTGGCAAATTTCTTACTAGATTTGAAACTTACACACATGTCAAACATCTCCATTTTAAAATGTAACCAAAACTCCATTTTCTGGGAAACATATCAATGGAATTTGGAAGGATAGGAAATTGGGAAATGAATGTTGGAACAATATAGGGTGGGAAAATATTTTGACAGAAATTGAAAAATCTAGACTACAACAGCTAAACTCATTATGCTACTTAAGAACAACTCGTTGACCTTCTACAAAAATCAACATTTTTATAATGTTTTACTTTATTAGAAATAATTTTTTTTAATATTTAATGATTTATTTTTTAAAATAAGTGAATTCAAAATCTCTTATTCCTTCTATATACCTTTACCCCTTTAAAAAAAATCACTTGCATATTCTTTATTACGTCGTAAGGCGTTATTATTTGAAAACAAATTTCCTACTTGCCTATGTGTACTATTGTTTATCGTTAGATGCCTTGTTAGATAATTGAAGAAAGCTAAACCATAGATATAAAACAGTTAAAAAAACAAACATAACCAAAAACCTTAATATGCAATTTCCAACATTACTCAGTCAGTCATTTGCTGCAGAGCTGAATTTGCAGTAGGAGGGAGATTTGCAGCTGCAGTTGGAATAAGCAGCAAGATTGATAGTTATTAGTTTGTTCTGGTAGTTTTCATATTGTCTTTTAAATGTCTTTCTTTTATTCATTCTTTATCTATGTCATCTTTTGTTGTCTGTTACAGTGAAGAACTGAAGAAACTTGCTGCTGAGTGAGTGCTGCTGATTGCTACATCTATTCTAGTTTGCCTGTGAGTGCTGCTGACTACTGCAGTCTGTTCCAGTTTTCCTCTAGTGCTGGTTATTGCTGTTAGGTATGGCGTTCATAACCCATTTAGTATGCATATGGCGTTCAGTTTCTATCCTTTATGGTAGCTAAAATTTGGGCATAGTAATGTAGTTCCTGCAATATCTGGTCAATTGAAATGAAGTTTAGATCATAGTTTTTGTTCATTTTGCTAAGTTGTTGCATGCCATCATCAATTATTACTGAAATTTATGGTATTGTGACTTGGGTCATTCTCTGTCCCACATTTTTCACTTTGGCTTTTGCAGAATGTTAGAATTGTTGACCAGGGACTTGTTTGTCTATGTGAGTGTTTTTTTTTGCTTTGATAATGTTAATAACTTAACTACATTCAACACCCATTCAGTCTGCATACTTATAAATTGGAAACCTTTCTCCGCAGAAAGAAGATTGCTCATTTTCTTTGTTCAGTTTCGGTCCCTTCGCTTTCTCTACCTCCATTGTTATGTTTTTTTGGGGATTCTCAAGGAATATATGAAGAGCAGATTTGTGGCTTCCTTTTCGATGCGTACACATGGGTGCTGACCAATATGATATTAAGTGTTGCTTTTCTTGCTTTTCACTTATTCTATTTAGTTGATGATTATGTCTGTACAACTGTATTTTTCTTTAAGGGCCTGCAGAGGTTATACTACTGTATATTTAGTATTTACTATTGAGGAATGTGCTGATAGAGGTCTACCAAGGACATGTATGTGATTTGGAGAATTTCCCTTCCTATTAGGATTTTTTGTGCTTAAAAGAGGGGTCAAAGTAGTTGGTGTCCATCGGTAGTAGATAATAGTCCACCGCTTCCAATGAAGGATAGGGTAATCTTTGGTAGAGAGATGCCTATATGCTCTATTCCTAGTTTCAACGTTCAGTTTGAAATATAGATTGTACAGTTTTAGAAATGTTAGGAATGAGATGAGCTGGATCATATCCCTCATTATACTTAGTTTCATTCCCCTGTAATGATGGGTATTCCCACTTTAAAGGTCGATGTTGATGGGATTTCCAAACACCACATTGAAAACGTATGTGATAAAATTCCTGCTTTAAAATGAAATCATCTTCAAATGTATGTGATAACATTGAGATGTGACAAGATTTTATTTGCACCTCTCCATTTTAGTATTTATCATCACAATAAATATTCATTACCAGCCTAAAATAAGCCATAGGAAAAGTCCCATCAGCAAAGATGGTTACATATAAACTACCGAACAACAATTTCTTCATATTGTACTATGTGTTCGAGTTTCTACAAAAAAATCATAAACTTTGAAAAGAAATAAGTAACTTTACAGTAGTGGGTGATATAGAGTGTGCGTTACCAGTGATCATAGAGGTAACCCTGCCTTTGCAATAACCTTATAAATTCTTAGGTGGGAATGATCCTTCTATAATGCAAGCTAAACAATATTTTTCTGAGGTTCAACTAAGTGAACATTAAGAGAGTAGTGAATCGGATCAATTCTTTTAAAGAAAGTTATTAGGAAGTGTTGTAGTTTGAAACCTTTCCTTTGAGTTCCACTTTTATAGTTCGGTAAACCTAATATAAGACAGTTTGGATTACTTATGCTTCCATAGATTTTTCCTTATGGAGTTTGTTTCTCTGTCTGTACATCTGTACTTTTGTTTAAGGGCCTACAGAGGTTATACTATTGTATATTTAGTATTTACTATTGAGGAATGTTCTGATAGAGGTCTACCAAGTACATTTATGTGATTTGGAGAATTTCCCTTCCCACTGGGATTGTTTGTGCTTAATAGAGGGGTCAAAGCAGTTGGTGTCCATCCTTTATGGTAGCTAAAATTTGGGCACAGTAATGTAGTTCCTGCCATATGTGGTCAATTGAAATGAAGTTTAGATCATATTTTTTGTTCATTTTACTGAGTTTTTGCATGCCATCATCAATTATTACTGAATTTTATGGTATTGTGACTTGGGTCATTCTCTGTCCCACATTTTTCACTTTGGCTTTTGAAGAGTGTTAGAATTCCTGACCAGGGACTTGTTTGTCTATGTGAGTGGAATTTTATGGTTATTTTTATGTTATACTTGTCCAGTGCTAATGATAGTAACCTCATGGAACTCTTGGTTTTGGAAAGCTAGTCTTATTGGGTTGGCCCCAATGACCATTCTCAGTCAGATAAGGTCCTGAAAGTTCTTAGTAGCTTTATTTTAGTTATTTATTTTATTTTTTTAGGTTTGATAATGTTAATAACTTACCTACATTCAACACCTGTTGTTGTGTATAAAATTTTGTTTGCACATGTTCATTGGAAATTTATAGAATTCATGTCTGGCGAGTGTCAGTTGGATGGCATTTTTAGCTCTTGATATTTACTTTCAGGGGAATTTTATGGTCATTTGTATCTTATACTTGTCCAGTTCTAATTATAGTAACCTCATGCAAATTTTGGTTCTTGATAGCTTCAGTTTAGTTATTTCTTTTGTTTTTATTTATGCTTAGTGCTGGAGTCTCTGTTTGGTGTGTTGCATTTTTAGGTTGCAAATTTTAGCTGGCTGAAGTTCATTTTCATGTATATTTATGTTCTGCTTATTTGATTTGAAATTTGAATCATGGTTCAGAAATTTCCAATTTATTCTTGTTCTGTTTTCTTAGTACCTTTTGTTCTCGTTAGTTGTTCTGCATAGCGTGACTGCAACACATAACACCTAAGACATTGCAGATGGAATGAGTGAAGGTCAGCTTCTAGGTAGTATGCCACCATAGATAGAATGAAACATTATTATTGTCAAATAAAATGAAAACCTTTCAATTGGGGCCAGGGGATGTACTAACTCAGTTTTCTTCCAATTTGTTTCAATGGATGTAAAGCCAGGGGATGTAATAACTCAGTTTTCTTCCAATTTGTTTCAAACCTGAGGAGAAACAATAAGAAAATCCCCATGTTTGAACCATCAGTACATTTTCCAAAAAACTCTTTGTGGAAATTTACAACGCAGTACAGGACATATAGCTAAAATCTTCTACCTAGCTTTACCAAATGAAACAACTATGTGCTTTTTGTATGCTGCATCATCATGTGTACATATTATCAAACAGGAGAACTAATTTCCTGTTACACATCTTTCTCTGTCAATGCCTATATAATTACTCAATCTCTTAAACATCCATTATATCTCATTTCATAGTCAAGAGCCAAGTAACCATGAATAAATGAAATAAGAAATTAGCAAAGATATTTACCCATTGAAATGGAGCTATCTATATTTATTTATATCATACTGGATCCATGTGCTTTTTTTATGCTGCATCATCATGTGCACATATTATCAAACAAGAAAACTGATTTCTTGTTACACATCTTTCTCTGTCAACACCTATATAATTATTAAATATCTTAAACATCCATTATATCTCATTTCATAGACAAGAGCCAAGTTACCAAGAATAAATGAAATAAGAAATTATCAAAGATCTTTACCCATTGAAATGGAACTATCTGTATTTATTTATATCATACCGGATCCATGGAAATGCATTAGCCGCAGAAATAAACAAGATATGGCCTATTATACCAATAATTATTTATAGACCTTTCCAAGTCCTATAGATATTCAAAGGAAAATCATCTGTTTGATCCTTTTTTATAGTCGAGTACATTCATCACCTGTTGTTGTGTATAAAATTGTGTTTGCACATGTTAAAATCATGGCCATATTTACCTGCAGACTTCAATTTCATCAAGAATTGATTGCCCTGTACCAACAAAACAACCTCTATTTTCCTATGTCTCCATCTTTCTGGTGAATTGTCTGAGTATGTTGTAGGCTTTATAGAAGGAGAAGTTGTTCAAAACCTCCCAAATTTTTGTAAGAATTTCTTTCAATTCCATGTCCTTGTGTATCTTCTTATTGATCATACCCTGAATACTTATCCTACAGTCTCGTAGGATTAAAATCATGGCCATATTTACTTGGTTAACTTCAGGCATAATCATTTTTCTATTAATCACACGATTCAGAGTAACCTCCATTGGCAGTAGATAATAGTCCACCGCTTCCAATGAAGGACAGAGTAATCTTTGGTAGAGAGATTCCTATATGCTCTGTTCCTGGTTTCAACATTCAATTTGAAATATAGATTGTACAGTTTTAGAAACGATAGGAACGAGATGAGATGGATCATATCCCTCATTCTACTTAGTTTCATTCCCCTGTAACGATGGGTATTCCCACTTTAAAGGTCGTTGTTGAGCGGATTTCCAAACACCACATTACAAACTTATGTGATAACATTCTCGCTTTAAAATGAAATCAACTTCAAACATATGTGATAATTTATCATAACAATAAAAATTCATAACCAACCTGAAATAAGCCATAGGAAAAGTCCCATCAGCAGAGATGGTTACATATAAACTACCGAACAACAATTTCTTCATATTGTACTATGTGTTCAAGTTTCTACAAACAATCATAAACTTTGGAAAGAAATAAGTAACTTTACAGCAGTGGGTGCTATAGAGTGTGCATTATTAGTGATCACAGAGGTAACCTTGCCTTTGCAATAACTTTCTAAATTCTTAGGTGGGAATGATCCTTCTAGAATGCAAGCTAAACAATATTTTTCTGAGGTTCAACTAAGTGAACATTAAGAGAGTAGTGAATCGTATCAATTCTTTTAAAGCAAGTTATTAGGAAGTGTTGTTGCTTGAAACCTTTCCTTTGAGTGCCACTTTTATAGTTCGGTAAACCTAATATAAGACAGCTTGCCTTACTTATGCTTCCGTAGATTTATCCTTCCCAATTCTCCAAAGCCACTTTACAATCGATCAAATTTTTATGACATGAAAATAAAAGGAAGTTGCACATGTTAAAATCATGGACATATTTACTTGCAGACTTCAATTTCATTGAGAATTGATTGCCCTGTACCAACAAAACAACCTCTATTTTCCTATGTCTCCACCTTTCTATTGAATTTTCTGAGTATGTTGTAGGCTTTATAGAAGGAGAAGTTGTTCAAAACCTTCCAAATTTTTGTAAGAATTTCTTTCAATTCCATGTCCTTTTGTAACCTCTAATTGATCATACCCTGAATACTTATCCTACAGTCTCGTAGGATTAAAATCATGGCCATATTTACTTGGTTATCTTCAGGCATAATCATTGTTCTATTAATCACACGATTTAGAGTAACCTCCATTGGGAGTAGATAATAGTCCACCACTTCCAATGAAGGACAGAGTAATATTTGGTAGAGAGATTCCTATATGCTCTGTTCCTGGTTTCAACATTTAGTTTTCAATATAGATTGTACAGTTTTAGAAACATTAGGAACGAGATGAGCCAGATCATATTCCTCATTCTACTTAGTTTCATTCCCCTGTAACGATGGGTATTCCCACTTTAAAGGTCACTGTTGAGCGTATTTCCAAACACCACATCGCAAACGTATGTGATAACATTCACGCTTTAAAATGGAATCATCTTCAAACGTATGTGATAATTTATCATCACAATAAAAATTCATAACCAACCTGAAATAAGCCATAGGAAAAGTCCCATCAGCGGAGATGGTTACATATAGACTACCGAACAACAATTTCTTCATATTGTACTATGTGTTCGAGTGTCTACAAACAATCATAAAATTTGGAAAGAAATAAGTAACTTTACAGCAGTGGGTGCTATAGAGTGTGCATTATCAGTGATCACAGAGGTAACCTTGCCTTTGCAATAACTTTCTAAATTCTTAGGTGGGAATGATCCTTCTAGAATGCAAGCTAAATAATACTTTTCTGAGGTTCAACTAAGTGAACATTAAGAGAGTAGTGAATCGGATCAATTCTTTTAAAGCAAGTTATTAGGAAGTGTTGTAGTTTGAAACCTTTCCTTTGAGTGCCACTTTTATAGTTCGGTAAACCTAATATAAGACAGCTTGCCTTACTTATGCTTTCATAGATTTATCCTTCCCAATTCTCAAAAGCCAGTTTACAATCGATCAACTTTTTATGACATGAAAAGAAAAGGAAGTTGAACATGCTAAAATCATGGCCATATTTACTTGCAGACTTCAATTTCATTGAGAATTGATTGCCCTGTACCAAAAAAACAACCTCTATTTTCCTATTTCTCCACCTTTCTGTTGAATTGTCTGAGTATGTTGTAGGATTTATAGAAGGAGAAGTTGTTCAAAACCTCCCAAAATTTTGTAAGAATTGCTTTCAATTCCATGTCCTTGTGTCACTTCTTAATGATCATACCCCAAATACTTAACCTACAGTCTCGTAGGATTAAAATCATGGCCATATTTACTTTGTTATCTTCAGGCATAATCATTGTTCTATTAATCACACAATTCAGAGTAACCTCCATTGGTAGTAGATAATAGTCCACCGCTTCCAATGAAGGACAGGGTAATCTTTGGTAGAGAGATGCCTATATGCTCTTTTCCTGGTTTCAACATTTAGTTTGCAATATAGATTGTATAGTTTTAGAAATGTTAGGAACGAGATGAGCCAGATCATATCCCTCATTCTAATTAGCTTCATTCCCCTGTAATGATGGGTATTCCCGATTTAAAGGTCGCTATTGAGGGGATTTCCAAATACCACATTGCAAATGTATGTGATAACATTCCCGCTTTAAAATGAAATCATCTTCAAACGTATGTGATAATTTATCATCATAATAAATATTCATAACTAGCTTGAAATAAGCCATAGGAAAAGTCCCATAAGCAGAGATGGTTACATATAAACTAGCAAACAACAATTTCTTCATATTGTACTATATGTTCGAGTTTCTACACACAATCATAAACTTTGAAAATAAATAAGTAAATTTACAGTAGTGGGTGCTATAGAGTGTGCATTATCAGTGATCAGAGAGGTAACCTTACCTTTGCAATAACTTTATAAATTCTTAGGTGGGAATGATCCTTCTAGAATGCAAGCTAAACAATATTTTTCTGAGGTTCAACTAAGTGAACATTAAGAGAGTAGTGAATCATATCAATTATTTTAAAGAAAGTTATTAGGAGGTGTTGTAGTTTGAAACCTTTACTTTGAGTGCCACTTTTATAGTTCGGTAAGCTTGATACAAGATAGCTTGCCTTACTTATGCTTCCAATAGATTTATCCTTCCCAATTCTCCAAAGCCACTTTACAATAGATCAACTTTTTATGACATGAAAAGAAAAGGAAGTTGCACATGTTAAAATCATGGCCACATTTACTTGCAGACTTCAATTTCATTGAGAATTGATTTCCCAGTACCAAAAAAACAACCTCTATTTTCCTATGTCTCCACCTTTCTGTTGAATTTTCTAAGTATGTTGTAGGCTTTATAGAAGGAGAAGTTGTTCAAAACCTCCCAAATTTTTGTAATAATTGCTTTCAATTCCATGTCCTTATGTAACTTCTTATTGATCATACCCTGAATACTTATCCTACAGTCTCGTAGGATTAAAATCATGGCCATATTTACTTGGTTATCTTCAGGCATAATCATTGTTGTATGAATCACACGATTCAGAGTAACCTCCATTGGTAGTAGATAACAGTCCACCACTTCCAATGAAGGATAGGGTAATCTTTGGTAGAGAGATGCCTATATGCTCTGTTCCTGGTTTCAACATTCAGTTTGCAATATAGATTGTATAGTTTTAGAAACGTTAGGAAGGAGATGAGATGGATCATATCCCTCATTCTACTTAGTTTCATTCCACTGTAACGATGGGTATTCCCACTTTAAAGGTCACTGTTGAGTGGATTTCCAAACACCACATTGCAAACATATGTGATAACATTTAAGCTTTAAAATGAAATCATCTTCAAATGTATGTGATAATTTATCATCACAATAAATATTCATAACCAGCCTGAAATAAGCCATAGGAAAAGTCCCATAAGTAGATATGGTTACATATAAACTATCAAACAACAATTTCTTCATATTGTACTATGTGTTCGAGTTTCTACAAAAAATCATAAACTTTGAAAAGAAATAAGTAACTTTACAGCAGTGGGTGCTATAGATTGTGCATTATCAGTGATCACAGAGGTAACCTTGCCTTTGAAATAACTTTATAAATTCTTAGGCAGGAATGATCCTTCTACAATGCAAGCTAAACAATATTTTTCTGAGGTTCAACTAATTGAACATTAGAGTAGTGAATCAATTCTTTTAAAGCAAGTTATTAGGAAGTGCTGTTGTTTGAAACCTTTCCTTTGAGTGCCACTTTTATATTTCGGTAAACCTGATATAAGACCACTTGCCTTACTTATGCTTCCATAGATTTATCCTTCCCAATTCTCCAAAGACACCTTACAATGGATCAACTTTTTATGACGTGAAAAGAAACGGAAGGATGCAGGGAATTTTGTGGTATCATTTATCTTTATTGAAAACCAATAATGTCTTCCATATTTATGGATTTTGAAAACCAATAATGTCTTCCATATTTATGGATTTTGAAAACCAATAATGTCTTCTATATTTATGGATTATGGATTTTGTCTCTATATTATTAAACAGTAATGTCTCCTATTTCAATGGGCTTTGCCTGCCTAGTGCCATTCTCAAATAACCATTAAGTCTCAGTTTGGCGTGTTGCATTTTTGGGTTGCAAATCATCTGTTTGATCCCTTTTTACAGTTGAGTACATTCAACACCTGTTTCTGTGTATAAAATTGTGTTTTCACATGTTAAAATCATGGCCATATTTACTTGCAGAATTCAATTTCATTGAGAATTGATTGCCCTATACCAACAAAACAACCTCTATTTTCCTATTTCTCCACCTTTCTGTTGAATTGTATGAGTATGTTGTAGGCTTTTTAGAAGGAGAAATTGTTCAAAACCTCCCAAATTTTTGTAAGAATTTCTTTCAATTCCATGTCCTTGTGTAACTTCTTATTGATCATACCCTGAATACTTATCATAGAGTCTCGTAGGATTAAAATCATGGCCATATTTACTTGGTTATTTGATCATATTAAAAACCTCCATGAAAATATTATTTCTCTCTTTTCAGTGGGATAGAGAATAACCTTTACGGATCTTCTCACTAGCATCTGCTTGGTGTGTTGCATTTTTGGGCTGCAAATTTTAGCAGGCTGAAGTTGTGTATAAACTTGTGTTTGCACATGTTCATTGCAAATTTACAAAATTCATGTCTGGCGAGTGTTAGTTAGATGGATTTTGTAGCTCTTGATGTTTGAATATACATGCACTACAACTCTCTCTGCAGATTCCAGAAGATTTACATTGTGTATTGCGGATGGGTCTAACATTCAACTCACTGGGTTGTACCCATATCTAGTAAGCTTCGTAAGTTCCCCAACAAGAGGTTCTACTTATTATTACAGACTAGAGTGTAAACCATCCACTATTTAATGAAAATCTTGTCCCATTTTCTGGATAAGATAGAGTCTTTCTCAAGTCCGTTAATTTTATATGAGTGGGTCATTAGCACTTTCAAATAATTGTCCTAAAAACATTCCAGCTTAGAAGAGTGAAAATTTAGGAAACTTGACATGAAGGTTATAGCGAGATTATCTCTATTAAGCAGTTTCCAGCCTTCTTTCATTATCAATGTTTATCTGATCCTTTGGAAATTGGTCCACAATTATTCAATATCTTCAGGCATAATTATTGTTCTATTAATCACATGATTTAGAGTAACCTCCATTGGTAGTAGATAATAGTCCACCGCTTCCAATGAAGGACAGGGTAATCTTTGGTAGAGAGATGCCTATATGCTCTTTTCCTGGTTTCAACATTCAGTTTGCAATATAGATGGTACAGTTTTAGAAATGTTAGGAACGAGATGAGCCATATCATATCCCTCATTCTACTTAGTTTCATTCCCCTGTAACGATGGGTATTCCCGTTTTAAAGGTTGTTGTTGAGCGGATTTCCAAACACCACATTGCAAATGTATGTGATAACATTCCTGCTTTAAAATGAAATCATCTTCAAACGTATGTGATAATTTATCATCACAATAAATATTCATAACCATCCTAAAAGAATTCATAGAAAAAGTCTCATCAGCAGCGATGGTTACATATAAACTACCGAACAACAATTTCTTCATATTGTACTATGTGTTCGAGTTTCTACAAACAATCATAAACTTTGAAAAGAAATAAGTAACTCTACAGCAGTGGGTGCAATAGAGTGTGCATTATCAGTGATCACAGAGCTAACCTTGCCTTTTCAATAACTTTGTAAATTCCTAGGTGGGAATGATCCTTCTAGAATGCAAGCTAAACAATATTTTTCTGAGGTTCAACTAAGTGGACATTAAGAGAGTAGTGAATCTGATCAATTCTTTTAAAGCAAGTTATTAGGAAGTGTTGTAGTTTGAAAAAATTCCTTTGAGTTTCACTTTTATAGTTTGGTAAACCTGATATAAGACAACTTTCCTTACTTATGCTTCCATAGATTTATCGTTCCCAATTCTCCAAAGCCACTTTACAATCGATCAACTTTTTATGAGATGAAAATAAAAGGAAGGATGCAGGAATTTTTTGGTATCATTTATCTTTATTGAAAACCAATAATGTCTTCCATATTTATGGATTTTGAAAACCAATAATGTTTTCCATATTTATGGATTTTGAAAACCAATAATGTCTTCTATATTTATGAATTATGGATTTTGTCTCTATATTGTTAAACATTAATGTATCCTATTTCACTGGACTTTGCCTGCCTAGTGCCATTCTCAAATAACCATTAAGTCTCTGTTTGGTGTGTTTCATTTTTGGGCTGCAAATTTTAGCAGGCTGAAGTTGATTTTGATGTATAATTATGTTCTCCTTATTTGATTTGAAATTTGAATCATGGTTCAGATATGTCCAATATGTTCCTATTCTGTTTTCTTAGTACCTCTTGTTCCTTTACAAATGGAGTTCGTTTCTCCATGTCTTGAAGACTTCGCCCCGTCTTTCGATTCAACCTCCGAGCTCACAGTCCCCTTTATTTGTTCAAGGTTCCGCCTGTGGCTTAAAATCTGCACCATGGCACCTCCACAAATGGAGTTCATTTCTCTGTGTCTGAAGGCTTCGCCCCCTCTTTCGATTCAACCTCCCTGCTAGACATTGTCCTGTCTTATTGATTTGAAATTTGAATCATGGTTGTCCACTGCTAGACATTGTCCTGTCTTATTGATTTCAAATTTTAATCATGGTTAAGATATTCATGCTCTTAAGACAAAGCATTGCAGACTTCAATTTAATTGACAATCGATTTCCCTATACCAACAAAACAATCTCTCTTTTCCGATGTGTCCACCTTTCTGTTGAGTTGTCTGAGTATGTTGTAGGCTTTATATAAGGAGAAGTTGTTCAAAAACTGCTTACTGGGTACACTCTGTGCTCTTAGCCAACGTCTTGCAGGTATATATATTATATAAACAACACAGAACACCTGGCACCTTGTGGATGGAGTGAGTGATCTGACTCCTCAGAAAAGGGTAGCTTCTGGGTAGTATGCCACCATAGATAGAATGCAACATTCTTATTGTAAAATAAAATGAAAACCTTTCAATTGGGGCCAAGGGATAACCGTTATTCAAACTGGTTGTTCTATTAATCACACGATTCAGAGTAACCTCCATTGGTAGTAGATAGTAGTCCACTGCTTCCAATAAAGGACAGGGTAATCTTTGGTAGAGAGATGCCTATATGCTCTGTTCCTAGTTTCAACATTCAGTTTGCAATATAGATTGTACAGTTTTAGAAACGTTAGGAACGAGATGAGCCGGATCATATCCATGATTCTACTTAGTCTCATTCCCCTGTAACGATGGGTATTCCCGCTTTTAAGGTCTTTGTTGATGGGATTTCCAAACACCACATTGCAAACGTATGTGATAACATTCCCGCTTTAAAATGAAATCATCTTCAAACGTATGTGATAACATTGAGATGTGACAAGATTTTCTTTGCACCTCTCCATTTTAGTATTTATCATCACAATAAATATTCATAACCAGCCTGAAATAAGCCATAGGAAAAGTCCCATCAGCGGAGATGGTTACATATAAACTACCAAACGACAATTTCTTCATATTGTACTATGTGTTCGAGTTTCTACAAACAATCATAAAATTTGAAAAGAAATAAGAAACTTTACAACAGTGGGTGCTATAGAGTGTGCATTATTAGTGATCACAGAGGTAACCTTTCCTTTGCAAGAACTTTATAAATTCTTAGGTGCGAATGATCCTTCTACAATGCAAGCTAAAAAATATTTTTCTGAGGTTCAACTAAGTGAAAATTAAGAGAGTAGTGAATCAAATCAATTCTTTTAAAGAAAGTTATTAGGAAGTGCTGTAGTTTGAAACCTTTCCTTTGAGTGCCACTTTTATAGTTCGGTAAACCTGATATAAGACAGCTTGGCTTACTTATGCTTCCATAGATTTATCCTTCCCAATTCTCCAAAGCCACGTTACCATCGATCAACTTTTTATGAGATGAAAAGGAAAGGAAGGATGCTCAAAATTTTGTGGTATCATTTATCTTTATTGAAAACCAATAATGTCTTCCATATTTTGGATTTTGAAAACCAATAATGTCTTCCATATTTATGGATTTTGAAAACCAATAATGTCTTCTATATTTATGGGTTATGGATTTTGTCTCTATATTGTTAAATAGTAATATGTCCTATTTCAATGGGTTTTGCCCACCTAGTGCCATTCTCAAATAACCATTACTGCATTAGAGAGAATACTATATTTGACAGAAAAAATATGATAGTTTGGTCAAAATTCCAATTTTATATATAGACATGATAGTTGGTATGAAATTTCAATATTACATGAATTGATGACAAAACATCAATTTCATACATTTTTATAATGTCAAAAACCTAAGTTTTGTTTTCATTGTTTTAACATTTTATATGCCAAATTCAGAGAATAAGCTATCATTTTAAAATATGGCTTTAACAGTATCTTTATTAGAGCTTAAGATTTGGATTAATTTTTAGGTTATCCTTAAGGATTTATAATTAATGATTGGTTAAGGATTAGTTTAAAGTTATGGATTTAATGTAAAAAACTAAAGGTTGTAGGTTAGAGGCTGAGCTTCAAGAAATAAGGTTGATTGTTGGTGATTAAGTTTCAAAGGGTAGCTGGTAAGAGTTTGGTTAAGGTGTGGGGGTTTAAGGATTAGTGTTAATGGTTTAAATATTATGATTATGAGTTTAAGTTTAAACTTACTAATTAAAATTTAAGAATTAAGAGTGTAAGGTATGGGTTAAGATTTGGGCTTAGGAACATTAAAGTATGAAGGCTAAAGTTCAAAGTTGTAAAGGTTATGTTTGTTTTTTTAAAAGAAACACCACAATATCCATGATCTTCCTTAGAAAATTTGGATGGAGGGTGGTTCAAACCAGTTAAGGGTTTAGTACTAACTCGGTTTCCTTCCAATTTGTTTCAAACATGAGCAGAAACAATAAGAAAATGAGTTTTACCTTACTGTACAAAGCTAAATTTTGAATGAAATTGCACTACTAAGTTACATGTATTTAAGATGAAAAAAATAACTTGAATTCAAATTATATAACGAAATCCATTGTTATTTGAATTACTTAATTTAAATTTTATTTTGAGACTTTGAATAATAATTACAGTTTCATATTAATAAATTGAAGAAATATTATTTTCCTATTTTTGTACAGCATTCTTTCTAACACCATCAACATTTTTATGATTTATTTTTTTATATTCAACATAATCATTAGTTTTAACGTAACTAATATTTATATACAACTTATCCATATTTTTTATATATTAAAATTTAGATTAATTTACAAAAACTAACTTTTCAAGCAACAACTATAGCTTCATCCATGATTTTCAGGAAAAACATTAGTTTTACATATAGGCATATTTTTTTCAATCATAGACATCATTAATTTTTAACTTAAATCTACCTAATAATGGTCCACTTCGGCTCTCTTTAACTTCTGATGTAGTTCTATAGGAATCGTAATTATACATGTAACTGAAAATGACATATAAACAATTTTAATTATTCTTTTATCTTTGTTTTCAGAAAATGGAAACAAATCTTACTGAGAATGTTATTTCCTCCATCATTAATTTTTAACTTACATCTACCTAATAATGGTCTACACCGGCTCTCTTTAACTTCTCATGTAGTTCTATAGGAATCGTAATTATACATCTAACTGAAAATGACATATAAACAATTTTAATTATTCTTTTATCTTTGTTTTCAGAAAATGGCAACAAATCTTACTGAGAATGCTATTTCCTCCATGCTCTCAGGGAAAATTCATATTCAACCATTTTACAAATCATTGAACTTGAACGTATTACATCAATGCAAAGTTCAACAGTACGATATTGCGCCGCTATCTCTAATGGCACACATATGAAGAGCCTTATGCTTCCAATAACTTACAATTACCTCGTTGAAGGAAGCTTGCTTCAAAAAGGTTCAATTATACATGTTAAAAATTGGACTACGTCAACTATTGGTCCATCAATGTAAGTTTGTTACAAAATTCTTATTTAAACTTTACATATTTCCTTCATATCACTTTTCACTCTAACAATTGCTCTTATTACTATCATTTACCATGTAGGTCTATAATGCTACTAGATTTGAAATTTGTACTACATCTGCACCTTTATTTGGTATTCCAAAAAATCTGAGTATCCCGATCACTTCTCAAGAAAGAGATCCGTCGTCATCGAAACAACAACCTTCGTCGAAAAGGCACTGCACCGTTTCAGACATTCCTACTGCATCCATTACACTAGTCCAAATTCCAATCAAATCAATAAACCCTTACCATTCAAACTAGTGCATAAAAGGATATGTTCAAATAAAGACACCTCTTTGACAATTTCAAAATCAATATGGTCCTGGTAAAGTGTTTGGCTTCAACCTCTACAATACAAAAGGTGGGGAAATACACATTACATGTTTCAACAATGTTGCCAATTCTTTCTTTGATAAAATCCAAGTTGGAAATATGTACATTGTCTCAAAAGGAAATGTGAAAATGGCTAATAAAAAATACAACCACCTAAACAATGAGTGGGAAATTTTGTTAAATGCTACATCTACCGTTGATCATGTTTCCAATGAAAGAAGATCCAAACCAACAGTGCATTTCAATATAAAATCAGTCAATGATATCAGAAAAACAAACGTCAACTTGATTGTTGATGTTCTTGGTATTGTTACTAGCATTTCCAATCCATGCACCATACATAGAAAAGACGGCTCAGAAGTTACGAAACAAACAGTAAATCTTCAAGACATGTCTGGATATAACATGGATGCAATCGTTTGGGGAGATAATTTTGATGGAGTATCAAAAAAAAATTTCAACTTATGTGCTACACGAAATAATCCCATCATACAAATCATGTCCACTCATGTTGCTTCATTTAATGGGAAAAATGTCGGTACTACAACAAGATCGATTATTCCTGTAGATCCTGACATCGAAGAGGCTAATATCCTAAAGTCATGGTTTAGAAAAGAAGGTTCCACTACAATTTCTACACCACTGAGAAAAAAATATTCACCCTATTTTGGCCATCAACCCAAGAAAATAACGATTGCGTATTTACAATATCGACCCCTTAGATATACCTGCATTCTACCAAGTCAAGGGGAAAATAACAAAATTATACATGGACAATTTGTACTACCTATCATGCCCATCTATTGTTGATAAGAAAAAATGCATGAAGAAACTTATTCGAAAGAATGCAAAGACATGGTATTGCCCTAAATGCAACACCGAAGTAGCTGACTGTGATCACAGATACTTACTAAAGTTAGATGTACAAGATCACACTGGTCAGTTTCTTTCAACAGTTGCTTTTGAAGACGCAGCGTCTACAATTCTTGGAGTTAATGTAAAGGACTTCTATTTGTTATCCGAGGATCCTGATGTAATAAAGGAAATTTTCTCCAAAGCACTCTGGATAGACCACATCTTCACACTATCAGAGAGGATAGAAACATTTAGAGACGTACCACACTTGAAATGTGTTAGCATCAAATAAGAGAGCTTGCAATTCTCAACAGAATACAACAACATCCTTCAAGAAATCAATAAAATCTCAATATCATAGATAAATATGATTACAAGTACTCTTGCCTTATTTATAATTTGTATTATCTTATTTTAAAAATACGTTTATAAACAATATTCTTTCATATTCCTTTCCAAACATATCTCTTACTCTTTACTCATATATCTTCCAACAAAACATCTAATTGTATATAATTTCATTGAAGGTAATTCACAATACTTTAACTTTTTCCCTATTAACAAATCAACCAGCTTTACACATTACATATCCAATTACATTCATATACATCTTAAAAATACTTAAATATAATCTCAAACATATTGTTATCAACTCGTTACACATCTTATTATCTTCCTCTACAGCTAGAAATTACTAAAAATTCATTTCAAACACATTGTTCTAATAATATATCAACAAAAATAAATTGTAAACTTCAATTTCTATTTTCCCCTTCCATAAAATAACATGGTTGTTATCTTCCCAACTAACATTGTCACTCCATCTCTCTTTCCTGTAGGTGCATTAACTTGTCGGAATGTCTACTACTTCTAATGATGAATGCGCACGAAGATAATATGAAGCAAATAAAGAAAAAATAAATGCACGTCGACATGTAGCTTATCATGCTAAAAAATCCCTCAAATATTCTGAAACAAACAAAAGAAAAAAGAAAAGTCAAAATTTATCGTCAAGAACATACGATGGAAATTCACAATTTCCATCAAACGATTCTCACTCTGAAAGAAATTCTCTTTCCCAATTTACAAATCGACCATCTTCTTAGCAAACCACTCTATCAAATTCATCCAAAGCTCATTCGCCACCAGCCTCCATTCCACATGCTTTCAACGACACTCATAATAATGATGCTCAAACAAATTCATCCATACATCATTCAACCCCTCCATCCATTACGCATTCTTTCAACATCATTCATACTAATGATGCAAAATGTGAATTCCGTGCAAGAATTTATAGGCTTGCACCTAAATCACCATGCTCCATTTGTCTTGAATCCTATCCTGGAATCCATATCCGCATGTCGAACCAAATCTATTGTTGCTACAGATGCATGTCTGAAAAAAACATTCACCGTTTCTCATTATCAAACAACATGGACCCTGGTCTTCAACCACCTTTCCTAGCTGCTCTTTCACAAATAGAATAAATGCTTATTGCTAGGGTTAACCCTATCCTCCAAGTAACACATGCACGTGGTTGCCAGTATAAATACATTGGCCACACAATTTTCTTTTCGCAAGACATTACAGAAATAGCATGCATGTTGCCATGACCTGTTGAAGAATTGGATATTTTAATCGTTACCCGTCAAAGTAATGATCGTCAAGCTTATGACTGCATTGTAAGTAGACATCGAGTTCTCGCCACATTAGAATAGAAATTGAGAAATGATCCTTACTATAGGAATGCTTGCATTGATTACAATGCACTATCATCCTTACCAGAACTCCCAACTGATATCTCCTCATCCCTTCACCATTCCAATACGACAGATCCAACTTCTCAACTTTCAATCAAAACACCAATTTTCCCGACTGAAGATTCCATAGACCAATACTCACACCATACATCATCATTCATTCCCACTATACCTAATAGAAATACACCATTATTTACATTCATACAACCATCATTCTGCTACTACAATCAAATGGCCACCAATAAGCTTATCCCCAATCAATGAATACAACACAGAAGGTCTACTCTCTATGGCTTTTCCAATGCTATTCCCCACAGGAGCTGCACTACCTAATCAACCAAGAATAAAGACAGTGCAGTTACATGAATACACACTTCATCTTCTGCATTACCATGATAACAGATTCAAAAAGCATCATCTCTTCCACTACTACATATACAATCTAATGATGCTTCATCGAAGTCAAGCAACAAAATCCTTCTTTAAAAAAAACAAAATCGGAGATGGATTCCCAACATCAATCCAAGAATTGAACATCCGATTACAACAATTTCCAGACGACAAATTGGCAGAACAAGTGATGCACTTCGGTAGCTCTCTACGTGGCACAAGATCTTTTTGTCACAAAGCTAAAAATGAACTGACAGACATGATATCTCAACTCGGTTGCCCAACATTCTTCTTCACATTAAGTGCAGCTGATACAAAATGGTCTGATATTCATGCAATCATGCCAGGAATTCCACCTCCTGATGTTGCAATACAACACAAATGAAGAAATGATAACATTATCTCTAACCCCCACTTAACATCGCTATATATGCACCACATATTCACAATATTTTGTGAAGTTATATTGGAGAAACACTTGCAACCAAAAGACTACTGGTACAGGTATCTACTCTACCACATTACTTTCATAATTCTTTATACATCAAGCACCTTATATTTCAAAATTTTCTAAAAAAAACATCCTTCGCAGGTATGAATGGCAACATAGAGGATCAGCGCACATCCATGGCTTCCTCTAGATACAAATGCACCTGATATGGAGACTCTTAATTGGGATAACATAAAAGCAGTTGATCGTGCTAAACAATTCTTTGACAAATACATATCAGCTTGGAACCCTCGGCTTTCTACAATTTCTAGCCAATCAATTTCTCAAACAAATGTAGAAGACCCTTTCTTATTGTCTACGTCAGATATTCTTAGAAACAATCCTTTTAATGATTATGTCCAACTTATCAATTTCATTGAGAGACACACGAAATGCACTGAAAACACATGCCTCGGGAAAAAAGGCTCCTCATTCGAATGCCGATATAAAGCACCTTGGGAATTACATGCACATTCCTCGTTGTTCATTGACTCCAATGGCCAAAAAACATACACTCCCACTCGTAATGATGATCGACTAAATACCCATAACGCTACCATCCTATCTATCTGGCGTGCGGACATTGATTGCCAACTAGTACTCTCAATCCATGTCGTTCAGAAATATATTGCGAAATATGCATCTAAAGCAGAAAATAAATCCCAAACATTCCATGACATGCTACGTAGAATTGTACTCACTTCACCCAATGTTGACCCAGCAACATCTGCATTTCAAAATTTCCTTGCAGAAACTCTTGTTGATCGTGACATAGGAGCACAAGAAACCTGTCATATGATATAGAAATTACCACTAACATTGTGCAATCGCTCCTTCTTCCCTTTAAATGTAAGCCAACAAATATATATGCGTCTTCGAGAGAATAACACCACCACTCCTCCATTGCCACACTTCATAGATACATACATCCATCGACCATCTCCCTTAGAATCCACATCACTTATAGAAATAACAAGATCATGGTCATATGATCCCCGTCGTAAGACAAACAAATGGAAACAAAGACCCGAACAAGCAATTCTTCGTATCATACCATGCTATTCCTCAATACCATCAACCACCAACTCTTCTGTAGAGTTGAACTTATGCTTTACGAACTATTTCGCCATATCGCGAGTGACATAGGAAATTATGTTGAAGAATTTATCAGAAATTGGTAAGCATTTCATCCATTTTACAAACTGTGGCATCAACACCAGACACTATCTGATATCGATCCTCCTGCAAATGATAACACAACTGCTCAAGAATTCCATCCTCCGAAAACCATGGACCTAAACGAATGGGAATTACTCTCTCAGTTGTACCCTACAAACAAATTTCTCATAAATTACATTCAAATGCTTGGTCTTCGTGGTTTTGATGACAACCATAACTGGAATGATACAACTATTCCATTGCATCTCCAAGAAATAGGCGCACATTTCATTGAGAATAATCGCTCTATCCATCGCATTATTCAAAAAAATATAGATACTCTAATGTGCCTTAGCTCATTATCTTCAATGCAAAAAAAAGCTCTAGATATTATTCGTGCTCACTCTAGTAAGAAGGATATCTTACTTGCTCTGCGAATGATAATACAAGGCACTGCTGGAACTAGGAAATCCCTTCTTATAAATTGCATCAGAGAAATTCTCATAGCACTTGCTAGCTCAGAACCTTCACCAATAATGCTCCTAGCCCCTACAAGTGTTGCAACATTCAACATACAAGCATTGACAATCCATTCTGCTCTCCACCTTCCAATAAAAGATCTTACACCATTATAAGGCAATGCTCTTACAAAATTTCAAGAAGAACTTAAGCATATTAGGTACATACTAATCGATGAAATGAGCTTCATTGAACCTAAGCTTCCTCACCAGGTTGATGAAAAACATCGTGAGGCATTTCCATTAAAGATAAACTTACCATTCGACGGTTGTTCGATTATATTAGTCAGTGATCTCGGCCAGTTACCACCCGTCCAAGACATACCACTATATGCAGGGACAAGTCATGGAACCGCAATGTGGAACACATTCACAATAGTCATCACATTGGAAAAAATATTTCATCAACAAGGTCAAAGCAGTGCTCAAGTTATTTTCATAAATGTCCTCCAAAACATTAGAAATGCAAATCCAACAATTGATGACTACAACATCCTTATGACACAAACAAAATATTTCTTGTCTGAAGATGAAATACAGTCTTTCCATGATTCTATACATCTATTTCAAAAAAATGCTCAAACATTGGACCATAACAAGCAAATGATCAAATCTTTAAACACTCCAGTTGCAAGATCAATCGCAAAAGATGACACCACATACTCTACATTCTCTTCAGACGAGGATAAATTAGAGTGAATTGTCTACCTTTGCAACGGGAAAAAATTAATGTTGACTTCCAACCTTTGGGTTTCACCAGGGCTTGTTAATGGTTCCCTCGGGGAAATCGTATCCATCTTCTACAAAGAATCAACTTCACCTCCACAGCTTCCAACATTTGTAGTAGTTGAATTTCCAAAATACATCGGGCCTGCTTGGGATGAAACAAACCCCACTCACTTGCTGATTCTTGCAATAAAAAGAAATGGTCGTACGCAAATTCCACTAAAAATGGCTTGGGCTTTGACTATACATAAATCTCAAGGTATGACTCTACCACAAGCAACGATAGACATTGGAAAAACTGAACGACAAGGCCTCACATTCACATCAATTTCAAGAGTCCCTTCACTACAGAATCTTCGAATTTTCCCTGCATTTAGTTTCGATCATTTCATGAAAATGAAAGACAAAAAAAATATTGCTCGTAGAAAACAAGCAGAAGAACGTCTTCGTTCAATGTTTGCTATAGATGACCAACTCCATTCCATATGTTAACATCTCCAAAAGGTTTCAACATATCATCAGCTCCATATTTCTTTCATAGCGTATCATTTCTACCTATTACCAACAACTTAATTTACCCATTATTAATACATAGTTTAAATTATTAAATTCGTTATATATTTCTTAACTATTTGCTTCTAACATTTTTTATCTTTTGACACAGAACACATCGACTCAAAGATATCACAACTACAAAGCCACTGCATTCCAAATATAGCATCTCCTAAAGGTTTCCAAATATTATCAACTCCATAAAATTTTAAGCACACAATATTTCTACCTACTAACATTAGCCTGATTTACTGATTATTAATAAATGGTTTAAAATATACATTCTTGATATAATGCTTACCTATTTTCATCTAACAATTTCTTTGTTTTGAATCATAACAGATGGACTCCTAGATATCGCAACTACATAACTACAGCGCAGAGATAGATGCAACAATTCATTCATTGCAGGAGATACAAAAAAGATTCCTGCCAGTCCCAAATCCAAATGTGCCACTATACAGACTACGACCAACTATAGATTTATTACTCAAAATAAAATCTACTATCAAACGTATAATCCACATACACAAACGAGATAAATTGAGAAAAGCAAGAGTAGAATGAAAATCCAGAAATAGGCATCTGCAATTCCAAATAAATCTCCAATGGTGTTCAGTCTACCATCAATCGTCCTGCATCTACGACTCAACATTTCCAATCACATATTACAAGTAACTTCATTTTCAATCAATATAATTTCTTTACAATAGAATTCACACAAAACCTCATTGAAGTCAACTTGAACAAGTTATTCTACATTTTCAAATAAATATATATTGCTCTAATTTCTCAAAAAAAAAAAAAAATCTTTGCAGGTTCCTTACTACACCAGCATATCTCCTACCTCTTCACCAACCCTAGCATCAATCATCCTCTTCATGATATACTTGTAATATTTTACAAAAAATACAATTTCATTACAAAACACTAACATGCAATATACATTTCTGCAATTGCACACTATTCAAAATTACATTTCAAACATTGTACATTCTTAAAATTTCATGTAATAGAAATAAATTGCCATATTTCTTTTCAACTATGAAAATGCAATGTTTATATCAAACATTATACATTCTATATACATATCTCCAATGACATTAATATATATATATATATATACACAACTCATCTTATTCTACCATCTTCCTTACGACGTTTCCTTTGCAACATTAGGTGCAATTGCTAGTTAATGAACTTATACTTTCGTAATTTATATGCCCAAACCTCATCTTAGCTCCATTAATATGGCTTCGTTAATGTGGCACCAAACCATTGACACGTTGCCACATTTTTATGAGTTCGAAATATTGTCATAAACGTAACTTCCAAATATGAAATGTGACAGCTCATTCAAAAGGCATATAACTTTGTCTTCATGTTATACACCTTTCATTGAGGTCTTTATATCCACATAAAATTATTGATGTCTAGATGTGCATGTAACTTAGTCTCTACCAACAGAACGTGTACCTTTATGTTTCCTTCAAATTCTAAATATACCTAAATGCTTGGACATTTAAAAGTTGGGTGAAACAAAAAATGTAGTAAAAGTAAAACCTTCATAATATAACTTGAATATATTTTTATAATAATGCAGAATCATAAAAATAGGTTTCTAATAATTTCGTAATTGTGAAATTGATGCTTTATTGATTAAGTGGAAGCAACATCATAATTTATTTATAATTCTTAAATTGTTTTTTTTTTTAAATTTTTATATAAAATTTTAAATCAGTTTTTTTTTAAATAATTTTTATGTAAAATTTTATTTTAATTAAAAATAATTTTGATATTATTTAAACATATGTTAATTCTAATTTATTTATGATTTTTTTTAATATTTTAATTATTTTGCCATATTTTTGATGATAATGATGATGGTGGTTAAATCAATCTGTGGTCTATCGGACCTAGAGAAAAGAGTTATTTAGTTTGATTTAAGATTTTATTCCTATGCTCAAAAAGCTTGGAGAGAAGCCTCCCGAGCTCACTATAATTTTGACATCTTAAAAGGCTAGGAAGGTCAGTATTGCAACAAAGATTATGAAATTGAGCTCTAATGTGGTTGTACGTGGGGTACTCTAAGAGGAAGTGATTTTCATCCTCGATGTTCATATTCTCACAGATATGGTAGATCCTTTCCATCCATGGTGTTTTAGGAACTGTCCAATGACCTGTTTCACTATGGAGCTCATGAGAATTTTTTGTAATCTTGGCTATATTAATTTTCTTCTTTGAGCTAGTTAAAACAGATAGAGACTTTTTATCTTCTAGGGTGGGGTTGATGACTTCCTTATAATATCTTAATTTTCTTTTAGCTGCTAGATCTTTCTCACATCACATTTTTTCTTTGAACTTAGAAGTAACAATTTTTTTAATGTTATTAATGTTTTGCAATGCAACATTCTTGTGGATCTCCCAATGGTTTAACCAGGCCCTGGTGTCTTTATATCGGCCTCATTTAAGCCTTAGGTGGTTTTGGCTGGAATTTAAAACTAGCTTAGGATGTCTATGGTCTCCTATGCTATTGATCTTGTGTTTGTACAACAAAAGCCTAGTCATAGCTAGGATCTCGATAGGGGAAAGACCCACTTCTATAAGTAGAATAGGATAGGGTGTATTTCTTTTAATTTTTAAAACACTTCTAGATTTTCTCAATATTTCTCTAGGATTCTCTAGAGATGCTGCAACCCCAAATCTCACATCCATATAAGATAACAAGAGTGACTAAAGTTTCAAAGAGGAACTTCTTTCTATCCCACATTACGAGGTTTTCCGTTTTACAATTATTTTCAAGACAAAAATAAGCTTTCCATCCCCCATTAATCCTTTTCTGAATGCTATAGTTCCAGTTGAGCTTGTGATGACTATCAATTCCTAGGTACTTGTAATAAGACACTTCCTTCAAGTTACTATTGTCATACATAAAATTAGTGTAACTATCTGTTGGAGTTCCCATGCTTTGGCCAGATTGGCAAGACCAAAAGATGAGACAACATCAGAACCACTTTTGGGCCCTAGGATCTAGCCCTCCTGGACTCGGAGAGGGATCTCTCCAATAACACAAAGAATAATATAACTTTGAAGCTCGAATTGAGATATTAGGCTAGGTATGAAGCACAAAGGGGTGTTTTAAAATGATTTGGTGGGTTGGTTGCTGGGTTGGTCATGAGATCATAGACTGAGAAAATAATGGGAGGGAAGGAAACAAAGCAGTAGGATGTTTTAGCAAAGAGGATAGGTCCAGAAAGTGCCATCCATTGGGCTATGGAGTCATGAAAGGTAATTACATGTAAAAACTAGCCAAGGCTTTCAAAGGGCAAGTCATCTACACTAAAGGATATTTTTAGATAGATGATGGAATGGAATATTAAGGAAAGAAAGTGAGAGAAGGAAAGCAACCTGCTTTTTGTCTATAGATCAGGTCAGAGGTCATTTAAATCCAGACCTGCTTGGACATACTCAATGGCAGCTCTCAAGGGAAGGACAAAGGGGTAGCTTATTGATCAGACCAGAGGTCATTTAACTCCAGGTCAGCTTTAGCATGCTCCAAGGAAAAACAGAGATGAGTTCAATAGAAGGGATCTCAGAAAGGCCAGCTGGTTGCACAAGGATCCTAGTGGACAGGGCTAACTCTAATCCCCAGTGTTCCCAAATCTTCCAGCCTAAACCCAACAAGAACATCTAAGAAATGATCCATCCAATTCATACATCAGAGTGCAGGAAATAACATCCACTACACTGGTTAAATTAACTGAAATCAACCCTTAGATAACACATTTAGCAGAAAACATTGAAGGTAAGGAGAGCAGGGACATAGGGTACCTAACAAGGGTAAATCCTATGCCATAATTCTGATGCAAGTCTAGAGGAAAATGAAACAATATCGAAATGTAATAAACAGAGTTAGAAAAACATCACCAATAGTAATAGACCAAGATCCTGTGAAATGTGCTTTGATTAATTGATGCAAAACCAGTCATATACACTGAGCTCAATGGCTGTTACAATCCAAACTCCTCCTCCCAGCCTACTACATAAAAAATACTTTGATAATCCTTCCCAATACTTTTCTAACAGTCGGAATGAATCCCTCTAACTGCAACGGCAGCAACTGGACAACAACGGCCCAACAACAACCTTTACAATATGTTCTTGGGGATTTCTTATAGGAGAATGGGAATAACAGGGGTAGATATAAATTAAATGTGTCCATTTAAGATAGAGTGATGGAAGAGTCCGAGCCCATTCTGCTTAATGGCAATCTGCTTCATTGTATGTACTCTGTGATCTACTATGGAAGACTCTATCAGGCCAAGATTGACCTCTCGTATTTCTTTGGAGTTCTTTTAGGTGTCCGGAACTCTGCGTTGCCTTTTGAATCTGGTTAATTGGATTAAAGTCTGCGGGCCTTCTCCATACCTCCATTACTGCAGCTCTGACAGTCTTAAATAATCCTATGTTCGTAACATTCATTTTAAGGGCTCGAGGAGGCATGGCGAGCATTGTAGGAATGGTGTACGTCTGGAGAAAACGTTTTGCTAGCAGTAAACACAGATAAGCCTGTTGCGTGTGCGTTGGTCTTCAAACTGCGCCTTTCATTTGAATTGTGGGGTCAAACATTAATAATATCAATAATAACCTTTAACCCCCTCTGAATCACTCCTATTGATCCACTGGTAGATGCTAAAATGGCCTCTCCGTGCTCTCTGCACAATGAAATAAACCTGTTACAAAACTCGAGAAGTGGTGGTGCAAGCATGCTTCAGAAGCCTTTGGAAGCGGTGGTGGGGCAGTTGAGAACAGTAAAAACAATGCAAGGTGGCGAAAGAAACGGTTATGCGGCGGCCACGGAGCGGTGGCTTTTCATTGAACAATAGTGACCAAATGCAATGAAATGGTGGAAATTATGAACAATAGGGTTTGGTGGTAGAATGCAGCGCAGACTGTTATATCACTGTCAGGGGACAAATATCGACGGTAGAGATCGAGAAGCTATATGAAAGTGGGCAGAACAACCATGAAATATAAGACTTTAGTGCAAAGTCGTAAACTTTGGACTTTGAACAAAATACAAAGAAATGTGAAGGAAATGAAATGCAATACGATGAGGTGGGACCCAGATGGAGGCGGAGGGCAATCAAATCTCAATCGTTAGATCTTAGACCTGATGGACGGTCAGGATCGAATCGGACAATCGCAATTGGAGGAGGGACAGGGGTGTCACTTTTCAAAGTTCCGATTGTGATCGGCGGTAGGAGCGCGATTGAGCACTGACCGTTGGATTTGAAGATCAGATCAACGACTATCGTTCAATCGAAGGGAGAGTGCGATCGGGGATCGGAGGGAAAGGCTTGTGATTGATCGGGGATCAGAGTGACGGGCTTGCGATTGTGATTAGGTGGAGAAAGTGATGGCCATCGGATCGGCGGGGAGACGAATGGCTAGGATTTGATTGGAGCAATTGCAATCGGAGGGCGCAGAATAGGGAATGCGATTGAACGCCGCGATTGCGACGGAGCGATTAGCGCTCCACCGTCGGATCTTCATGACAAATCAACGGCTTAAAACGCGTCGTGGGACTTATGAACAAAATACAATCACGTCGGGGTTTTCGGCTGTAATAAAGGAAATGCATTTGCCTGATACTCCGATTTCTATTGGCTCCCAAGGCTTTAAGCGCTTGGTCCCGGGTAACGGTTACGTGGGGAAGTGGTTGAAAGGGGATGGCGGGAAAGGAGCTAAGCCCTATTATAAATCGGAAAAGTGGGTTTTTAGCCCATTTTTAATGTATTTCAAGGTTGGGAAAGGGTAACGATAGAAGAAGATAAGGGGAATAAGGGGAAATTTAGCCAAACAAAAGGCAAGGGTAGAATTGAAAGGGGATTTTGGGAGGTTTAGAGGGTAAAAAGGGGAAATAGAAGGGGAGACAAGGGGGGAATAAAATAGAGACTAAGTGGGGGTGAAATAAGGGGAAAGGAGGCCTTTGGGCATTTCTTCACAAACAGAGAGGTTTTATAATGGAAATCAGCAGAGGGGACTTTATCAAAGGACAAAAGGCACAAGGAGGCTTCAAGGACGATGTGTTTTCAGGGGAAATGCATTCCTTGAAGACTTAAGAACATTTTAGCCCCCTATTTGCCTGTCAAAAATGTAGAGGGTGGCTAACACTATCCTTCTTGGATTTGATAATCATAACTTTTGTTTTTTCAGTGTTAACAGACATACCCATGGTAGAGTAGAAATCCTTGAGAAGTCTAAGTTGCTTATCAAGATTAGATGGGCACCTTGTGAGAAGAAAAATATCGTCAGCATAGAGAATAAGGATGATGACTATCTCAGCTAAGATCGTGCCAACACATCTTACTTCCTGTAAACAACCTTCTAGCTTGTCAATGTAAATTCCAAATAGGGTAGGGGAGAGGGGGAAACCTTGTTTAACTCCGATATTACAATTAATATCTTTCGACCACCCCTCATTGCTCTTTAACTTGGCAATTACATTCTTGTATAACCTTATAATGGATTCTCTTATTTCGAAAGGAACATTTAGCTCTTCTAATCTATTCCATAGATTTTTTCTAGGAATCGTATCGAAAGCCTTTCTAAAGTCCACAAAGCAGCATAAGAGATTGGATTTATCATTGCGACATTCCTCCACAATGATCCTGAGTGTAACGAGGTGGTCCATTGTTGATTGTTGTCTTCTAAAACCCACTTGTCCTTTAGCCCGCTTACCTTCACTTTCAAGCCAAATGCTCAACTTCTTTTCCAAAATAATACCATATAACTTGGCTAAGAGAGGGTTGATCATAATTCTCTGGTAATTAGAGGGGTTATTTGTATCCCCACTTTTAAAAATAGGGATAATGAGGCTCTGAGTCCCCACTTTTCCATAATTGGCCTCCATAATTTCTTAGGAGCCACCTTAGAGAGGTGTAAGATATTCTCTTGTCTTTTACGAATATATTGCCTTTTTTCCTTTTAGTTAGGGCTTTGTAGATTTTTATCTTGTCAATTTTGAGAGATTCATCAATAGCTTCCTTAATTTCTCTCCTTGCACTTTTACTATCTTTGTCATATGATGTGTTGGTTTTGCTATTTCTTTTATTACTTGAGACTTCAATTGAGAACTTGTTAATACAATATGAGAGGGTTGTAGTAAAATTATGATAGAGGTCATCTATGTTGTTTATACTAGAGAAAGGAAGAAAATTAGTTTTTAATTCATTTAGAAAGAGATCGTTTTTATTTCTGTCAAAGATTAAGTTCTTTTGACTATAAGGATTATCTTCTATGGGATCTCTATGCATGACAAAATTGAGAGTTATGAGTAAAGGCCTATGATCAGAGTCAGGCTCATGGTCATCAAAGATGTCAAAACTTATTATTTTGTTGTATAAAGGGAGATCGGAAATATCATAGTCTACCATGTTGTTGCCACAACCATGGATGCAGGTCATCTGGCTAGAATTGGGCCACTTCAGAGTATAAATAAATAATTTTTAACTAAATGAATATAAAATCACTTTTCAATTTTGGCATTTCAACATTATAATTTTGAGAATAAAAAGTGACATCTTTAGTTTACGGTAAGAATTATTTAGAAACATTAAAAAATATTAAAAAATAACACTTATTTTTATTTTTATTTTTTAAAATGACTTTCTAAATATACTATTTTACATATAACTTGTAATATTTCTATATTTCCTCAATTTTCTAAATTGATCAACTATGCATTCTAAGGCTTTCCTAGAGATGACCTTGATTAAAAAACAAAACATATAAACACTCAACAACAAACTAAATCATATATTCTTTTTGGTAGATATGATTTCTACAACCTCATTGTTATTTTAACATCAAACTCCATTGATTAAATAGTGAGCATGTTTCTTATAAGATTGATCATCAACAATCATTATAACATTATTTGGTCATAATTGACCATTACCGATTGTGTTGGCTAATATATATCTAGTCTAGTATGCTTTCTCCACTTAATTCAACCTTAAATGAGGTTCGCTAGGCACACATGTTTTCCCTTAATGAAACATATGTCTCATACATACTTTCCCTTCTTGTAAGGTGTGTATATGCTCTAAAAATTGTAAAATTTAAATATGCATTAATTGTGAACTCCAATGTAAGAATTATGACTTTCTTACCAGTGTAAAGCCCTACTTTCCATTTTCAATTAACTTCACTAACTTCTAAGAGTGTAAACAATATTCATATGTTGGATAAAGGAACATTAACCATTCTCATGCCCTTATACTAGAACATTGATTGAGATCCAAACTTTCTAATCTAATAATTGTTTTTTTTGCATAAGAGGTAGGTACTAAGCATATTATCCTTGTTTAGTTATGGCTTAATTATAAATAAGTTTCAACTTGGTAGATAGATAAGTTTTATATTATTTTAGAAAGTTCAAATATCATCATTCTTAACTAGTTAGAAATGTATATGTTTTAACATATATGTTTATATTATTTTAGAAAGTTTAAAATAGTTAGAGATATTCATTAGTATTGCTAAAATAGCTAATGGTTTGGCTCAATTATATATTGTCACTTCTGATGTAATTTTAAATATTTTACAAAATATGTCTCACTATTATATGATGAGTTAGATTGAAGGAAAACCATATAAATAATAAAACAAGTTTAAACAAATTTTTAAATAGGAATTTGGGAGGATTTTGAGATGTCAAACAATAATTATACATAGGGCATGCACTTTGAATAAATTCATAATTATGAAAAATAAGAATAATAGATATTTTCACCCACACCCTAACAACTAAAAGCCCCAAACTAAATTGTGCTTAAATTCAAGCATGCATGTATACAATGCATCATAGCCTTGATAACCACACATTTGAGATTTCCATATCAAACCACAAAACAGATTTGTTTTCTAATAAAACTAATAAATAAACCATTTTATAAAAACCAAGATCTATTCACGGTGTGTAGTTAAGAAACTACATAAAATACTCAAAGCTGAAAATGCTATTTCATTAAGACAAATAAAGTATTTTTTTATAGAATACCAACGGTCCATAGGTGTGAGTGTAGATGGAAAAAAGTTTTTATTAATAAGTTTAAAAACCTACTACTGATGTTATGCTTCTCTTGAATTTTTAGCACTATTGAGGGATTTTATGTTTATCTTGGAGTCTAGGCATAATCACTATTTTCTTTTATTTTCTTCAATTTTATTTGGAATTTGAAATCATTAGTATTTAACATTTAATTTTAAATAAGAAAAATATGTATAAATATCCATTAAATTTGACTTTTTCTATAGATGCCACAATTTTGTAGACAAATTTCTTGCCAATTCTGAGAAAATTCTTTATGGTGGAAATGGATTCGACACCATTCACAATCTTTGAGAATTTTCAAAAATTTTAACTATATTTTATCAAAATTTTACTTAAATTGCCATTTTCTTTTTGCCAAAATTGTCACCTCTTGAGACTCCTCTCTAATTAATTTAGCTACTAACTAAGTAAATGCAAAGTAGAAAATAGTATACATACCTATGACCGTCAAAAAGAATGAAGTTGTCTCTCCCGCTAAACAGAAATTAAAATTTTTTTTCCTTGTAAAAATCTGATAATAAAAATATTTAAATCTTAATTTATTTATTTATTTCTGGTAAAAATAGATTTAGTGGTATCAAAAACTTCGGACATTCTGAAGCTTAACAACCATAACTGGAATTTTAAAAACAATTACAAGATTTTACCAAACTTTTGCCATATTCTTCATAGCGCGTTTCAATTGGTCATCTATCTCGTCCATGACGTCCTTTCCTGCTCCACCAATTTCCACTGAGGTTTGACTGAGTTTTTGCTTGCCCGTCACAGCGTCTTTGAAGGAGCGCCTGTCAGGCCCCCCTGAGCCGCGGCCATGACATATTTATCAAATCAGCCGCCAATAGTAGGGAAGCTTAGAATCGTAAACTCGCTGTAAGTGCTTAAACCCGAGGACCCGGGTCTCCGCTCATTTCCGTAGTGATTTCATTTTCTGTTATCATAAGCGGCTAAACTGTGTTGTTGGTGAGGTGATGTTATAATTTCAGCTTTCCAGCAAAATTCATGTCAGAAAAAACTGTTTCCTTGTTGGCGTGTGATTGTAATTTCAAACTTATACCGCAAGTGTAACCTTTGAAAAAACACTGAAGCTGTCAGCCATCTTGAGCTGGATTATCCATTTGGGAATCTTTTTCAACATAGTATTAAAAAATTACAAACTAATTTGGAAAATAATGGAAATCTATGTAGGATTATCATAAAATTAAAATTAAGATAAAATTTGGTAGTAATTTTTGAATATCGTAGCTGTTTGACATTAGGATTTTGGGTGTTGTAAATTTTTTTGATGATGCTTGATCCATTTTCATTTAAAAAAACTATTAATTATTCTATTAATTTTTTTTTCCCAAATTCAATAAAAGAATCTACCATTTCAATAAATTTATAACCTTTATAGACAACTCTTATACTTTTAAATGTAAATGACATATAAAAATACTTTTGAATGTGAATGACACATATAAAAATAAAGTAAAATTTAAATCACTTTTATAAATACATTCAAACTATTTTTGAAATTTCAAAATCTATAATCAAATTAAATTTAATCACTTTAAAAGTTTCAAAATTTAATAAACATTATATTTTATATGAATTACTAATTTAATTTATAAACTTTATCAAAATATTCTCAAAATCTACCATCTAATTATTAATTCAACAACCTGAACATACTTTTCAATTAACAGTTAACACTGAGCCAACGCTGTTGAACACATTGTTTCCATTCTCTTCTCACGCTACTTCTATTCTATATTTTTATCCTTCTAGCCAATATGACTGATTTCATTCAGTGTTTGCAGAGTACTACCGATCTTGTTTGAGTACGTGCACAACGCAATCTTTCAGTCTCTTCTATCGCTACTTCCCTTCTATATTTTTATCCTTCGGGCAATTATGAGAGATTTCATTCAGTGTTTTCAGAGTACTACCAATCTTGTTTGAGTACCTGCTTTGGTGGTGGCAGATGAAAGGGTAGGAATTTCAAATCAGAATCATTCCTTAAATAATTTGTCAGTTGATGTCATTTTAGTGTCCCTTTAATTATTTTGACATTTGATACAGAATGTAGAACTTGTAGAGCTTTGTTTACAGAGGTCATAGTTTTGATTGAATTTTTTTTCCAAAATCTGGGTAGAAATTTAAATTTTTTATTGATTATTGGAGTGTCTATGGAGGAATTGCCTTGATGATAAAAAATGGCTAATCCAGCCAAAAAAAATTTAAGAAATCTTATAGTAACAATGTTTGAATCATGATTTTGATGGTAGAAATGGATTCAGCACCATCAAACACTTCTAAGACACCCAAAATATTAATTTTTGATAGTTATAACTTGGATTTACAAAAATCTCTGTGAAATTTTTTAAAATTTTACCCAAATTTCCATGATTTTCAAAGCCAAAAAACAATCTAGTTAAACTACAGCTTTGAGTTTAGATATCAATTGAAAACCATCAATTTTTGAAACACCCAAATCATGTAACTGTTATTAAGACACCCAAAATTATGAATTGCTGTTACCCAAATTTCCAAAACTTTGGATTAGATTTTATCAAAACCTTATCCAAATTTCCATTATTTTTGGCGTGAAATTGTAGACTAGTTAGACTACTGTAAAAAAAAATCACTTGAAGTCCTTTTTGAGTACGTGGTCTGGTTGTGCTAGAAGAAACTCTAGTTGTAGTGAAATTATGATTTCTGTCCAATTTATAGATGAAACTAACTGTCTTGCTACGATGAAATTTGCCGTACGTCTGACAGGATTTGAATGCTTAACGTGGTCCGGTGGTCTCTGATTTTCCTTCGCGCTTGCTGCACATGACCGGTTGTCATTCTCATCCAGCAACTTGATGTTCCTTCAATATATTTCTCCACTAAATATCCTTCGTACATGTGCGGACCCTCATGTTTCGTACCTCACTGTGCTGGCTCTTTGTTCTGTGATTCAACAGTCACCACATCTGAAAATCCCATCTTATTATCCCATATGGCATCGTTCGGCGCTTTTGCGAGTCCATTCTACATACGAATTATGAGGACCTCTGTGAACGCAGAAATGAGGACCTCTGTGAACGCAGAAATCTCCCTAGGGACGAGTTTGGAATGAATGGTGTTGTAAAATAGATTCTTTGATAAGACAGTGACACGAAAAGAAAATGCAACTTAAATTAAATGGGCCAATGTCTCTGAACATCCTCTGGAGTCTTGGCCTTACTGGAGTCCTGCATTGATGAGTATAGAGGAGTCGAAACGGTAAAGTGTTAGCCTGAGTGGACAGTTGAGCTGACAGGTGTACGATCAAATGGGAAATTAAGTCGTCGTTTTTTATTTCTGCGCACATGGAATGGTAAAGTAGGGACCTCTGTACAACACTGCACCAGCAGTTTTTAAAACTTTGAATCTTACCTGGCAGCCCTGGTATCTTTTAAAACGCCAGCCCAAAACGTCGTAGTCTGTCTTTTCTTTTATATGTCTTTTCTTTTATATGTTTTGGAGCGTTATTTGGTGTGTTCTCTGATTTAATTGGTTCAAAATTTGAGAGATGACTTGGAATTATAAATAGAATTATAATTAGCACAATCACATTTACTAATATAATTGATATATATGAAATATATTTACAATCACTTTTATTAATGTGTTTGATATATGTGGATAGACCTATATTCACCATCCACAACGTGTATTTTACAAAAATAATCATTATATATTTATGAATATAATTACCAATATATCTTATATATCTATTTATAATATATTTATAATATAAACTATATTGATGCTATATATTAAACTAATATATATATATATATATATATTATATTTGATATTAAAATATTATTAAATTTTTTCAACAATAGTTATAACTCAAACTATACTAAAATTAAAAGATAACATAATATTAGCATTTTATTAATATTTATAATAAGTATACATCTTTTACATATATACGAAGGGATTATTAATATTATACTTCAATAGAACTAATAACTCCAAGGGTTTAATATTATAAACCTATGAAATTGGTGAATCCAAGGGAAAAATATTAAAAACCTAATAGATCAAGAAGCCCAAGGAATCCATATTAAAACGTGAAGAGATTAATAAAGCTTAGGAAATAATATTTTAAATATAAATGAATGATAAACTCACATGATTATTAATATTATAAACTGAAAAAAACAATCAATTTTAAGGATTGTTAATATTATAAAACCGAAAAATTAAAAATATAAAAGATTAATAAACCCAATGGATTGATATTAAAAACTCAAGGAAATAATAAACCCAAGGGATTAATATTAAAATGACAAGAAATTAATAAACTCCAAGAATTAATATTTTAAACTCAAAAACCTAACATATTAATACCATAATAATCAGTGTTTTAAGCTCAAAAATTAATAAACAGAAGGGATTATTAATATTATAAACCAAAAGAACTAATAAACATAAGGGTTTAATGTTATAAACCAAAGGAATCGATGAAACCAATTAAAAACATATAGGACCAATAAGGCCAAAGGATCAATATTAAAAACAAAAAAGATTACTAAACCCTAAGAATAGTGTTTTTAAAATAAAAAATCTAAGAAATTAATAAACCATAATAATTAATATTTTAAATTAACTAGATTAATAAACCCAAGACATTATTAATATTATAAACCAAAAGAAGTAATAACCCCAAAGGTTTAATACTATAAACCAAAGTAATTGGTGAACTCAAGGGATAAATATTAATATTATAAACCAAGAAATTAATAAACCCTAATACTTAATACTTTAAACTCAAGATATTAGTAAACACTAAGAATTAATATTTTAAACTCAAGATATTGATAAACCCAAGGGATTATTAATATTATAAACAAAAACAATTAATAAAGCCAATGATTTGATATTACAAACCAAAGGAATTGGTGAACCCAAGGAATAAATATTAAAGACATAAGTTATCAAAGGCCAAAGGATCAATATTAAAAATACAAGAGATTAAAAAACCCTAAGAATTAATATTTTTAACTAAAAAATCTAAGAAATTAATAAACCCTAAGAATTACTATTTTTAACTCAAGAGATTCTAAGACTCAAATGTGGTTTAATGTTATAAACAAAAATAACTAATAAACCAAAGGGTTTTATGCCATAAACCCAAGGAATTGTTGAACCCAGTGGATAAACATTAAAATCCTAAGGGATAAGTAATGCAAAGGGATCAATATGAAAAACATAAGAGATTAATAAGCCTTGCAAATTAATATCTTAAAAAAAAAGGTTTGATAAACTCACATGATTATTAATATTATAAACTCAAGGTAATGATATTAAACCTAAGATATTAATATTATAAACCTCAAGTATGTAAAAACCTTTATATAAATACTATAAACCGTAAAATAAACATGGTTGAGCATGTTTGACTTAAACATTGAGACAATTATTGTCATAATGCGGCGTTGGATGAAGAATGGCCATGGATTTCCATGGTTGATTTTCATATTGAGACAATCTTTGTCACAATGTGACATTTGACCATGGAAGACCTTGATTGACTATGACTATGATTAATAATGGTATCCCATGGTTGATTTTCATATAGAGACAATGTTTTTCATAATGTGAAATTGGACCATCCGTTAATATGAAAGTGTATGACTAATATTTAACACCTAATATTACCAACCCAAAGAATCATGAAACTCAATGGATTAATAAACCCTAATAATTAATATCTTAAATTAAAAACCGAAGAAATGAATAAACCCTAAGAATTAATAATTTAAACTCAAGAGATTAATAAACCCAAGGGATTATTAATATTATAAACCAAAAAAAGTAATAAACCCAAGTGTTTAATATTATAAACCAAAAGAATTGATGAACCCAAGGGATAAATAGTAATATTATAAACCAAGAAATTAATGAAGCATAAGAATTAATACTTTAAACTCAAGAGATTAATAAACACTAAGACTTAATATTTTAAACATACGATATTGGTAAACCCAAGAGATTATTAATATTATAAACAAAAAGGACTAATAAAGCCAAGGGTTTGATATTACAAACCAAAGGAATTGGTGAACCCAAGGGATAAATATTAAAGACATAAGTGATAAATAAGGCCAAGAGATCAATATTAAAAACACAAGAGATTAAAAAACTCTAAGAATTACTATTTTTAACTAAAAAATCTAAGAAATTAATAAACCCTAAGAATTAATATTTTTAACTCAAGAGATTATAAGACTCAAATGGGGTTTAATATTATAAACAAAAATAACTAATAAACCAAAGGGTTTTATGCCATAAACCCAAGAAATTGCTGAACCCAATGGATAAATATTAAAAGCCTAAGGGATAAATAACGCGAAGGAACCAATATGGAAAACATAAGAGATTCATAAAGCTTGCAAATTAATATCTTAAACAAAAAGGTTTGATAAAATCACATGATTATTAATATTATAAACTCAAGGTAATGATATTAAACCTAAGTTATTAATATTATAAACCTCAAGTATGTAAAAACCTTTAGATAAATACTATAAACTGTAAAATAAACATGGCTGAGCATGTTTGACATAAACATTAAGACAATTATTATCATAATGCGGTGTTGGATGAAGAATGGCCATGGATTACCATGGCTGGCTTTCATATTGAGACAATCTTTGTCACAATGTGACATTCGACCATGGAAGACCTTGATTGACTATGACTAACTATGATTAATAATGGTATCCCATGGTTGATTTTCATATAGAGACAATGTTTTTCATAATGTGACATTGGACCATGCATTAATATTAAAGTGTATGACTAATATTTAACACCTAATATTACCAACCCAAAGAATTAGGAAACTCAACGGATTAATAAACCATAATAATTAATATCTTAAACTGAAAACCTAAGAAATGAATAAACCCTAAGAATTAATAATTTAAACTCAAGAGATTAATAAACCCAAGGGATTATTAATATTATAAACCGAAAGAAGTAATAAACCCAAGGGTTTAATATTATAGACCAAAGGAATTGGTGAACCCAAGGGATAAATATTAATATTATAAGCCAAGAAATTAATGAAGTGTAAGAATTAATGTTTTAAACTCAAGAGATTAATAAACACCAATACTTAATATTTTAAACTTAAGAGATTAATAAACGTAGGGGGTTATTAATATTATAAACCAAAATAATAAATGCAAGGGTTTTATATTACAAACCAAAGGAATGGGTCAGCCGAAGGGATAAATATTGAAGACCCGAGAGATCAATAAAGCCAAGGGATTAATATTAAAAACATAAGAGATCAATAAACCCTAAGAATCAATATTATGAACCAAAATATTATAATGCCCAATGTTATAAGCTGTAAACATTAAACACAATATTATAAATCCTAATATTATATCCAAATATTATAAACTAAATATTAACCCATAGTTATAAATACTATATATTAGAATCTATATTATAACCCAACATATTACGCCATAATAAACCCAAGGATTATTAATATTATAAACCAAAAGAACTAATAAATGCAAGGGTTTAATATTATAAACCAAAGGAATCAGTGAACCGAGGGGATAAATATTAAAAACCTACATGATCAATAAGGCTAATGGATCAATATTAAAAACAAAAAAAAATTATTAAACCCTAAGAATAAAATATTTAAACTCAACAACCTAAGAAATTAATAAACCCTAATAATTAATATTTTAAATTAAATAGGTTAATAAACCCAAGACATTATTAATATTATAAAGAAAAAAGGTAATAAACCCAAGGGTTTAATATTATAAACCAAAGTAATTGATGAACCCAAGAGATAAATATTAATATTATAAATAAGAAATTAATACACCCTAATAATTAATATTTTAAACTCAAGAGATAAACAAACCCTAAGAATTAATATTTTAAACTCAAGAGATTAATAAACCCAATGGGTTATTAATATTTTAAACATAAAGAACTAATAACACCAAGGGTTTCATATTACAAACCAAAGGAATTCGTGAACCGAAGCGATAAATATTAAAAACCTAAGGGATCAATAAGGCCAAAGGATCAATATTAAAAACACAAGAGATTAATAAACCCTAAGAATTAATATTTTTATCTCAAAGACCTAAGAAATTAATAAACCCTAAGAATTAATTTTTTTAACTCAAGAGATTCTTAGATCCAAGGGTGGTTTAATATTATAAATGAAAAAACTAATAAACCCAAGGGATTTATAATGAATTGGTGAACCTAAGGGATAAATATTAAAATCCTAAGAGATCAATATGAAAAGCATAGTAGATTAATAAAGCCTAAAAATTATCTTAAACAAAAAGGTTTAATAAACTCACATGATTATTAATATTATAAACTCAAGGGAATAATATTAAACCTAAGATATTAATATTATAAACCTCAATTATATAAAACCTTCAGATAAATGTTATAAAGCTCATCTATATAAAAATATTTAGATAAATACTATAAACCATAAAATAAACATGGTCGATCATGCTTGTTTTAAACATTGAGACAATTATTGTGACAATGCGACGTTGGATTAAGAATGACCATGGTTTTCCATGATTGATTTTCATATTGAGACAATATTTGTCACAAAGTGACATTCAACCATGGAAGACCTTCATTCACTACGATTAACTATGATTAAGAATGGTAGCGCATGGTTGATTTCAATATTGAGACAATGTTTTTCATAATATGACATTGGACCATGCATTAATATTAAAGTGTAAGACTAATATTTAACACCTAATATTACCAACCCAAAGAATTAGAAAACTCAAGGGCCTAATAAACCCTAATAATTAATATCTTAAACTTAAAACGTAAGAAATGAATAAACCCTAAGAATTAATAATTTAAAGTGAAGAGACTAATAAAACAAAGAGATTATTAATATTATAAACCAAAAGATCTAATAAACCCAAAAGTTTAATATTATAAACGAAAGGAATTGGTGAACCCAAGGGATAAATATTAATATTATAAACCAAGAAATTAATAAAGCATAAGAATTAATATTTTCAACTCAAGATATTAATAAACCCTAAGACTTAATATGTTAAACTTAAGAGACTAATAAACCCAAGGAGTTATTAATACTACAAACCAACATAATAAACCCAAGGGTTTAATATTACAAACAAAAAGAATTGGTGAAACCAACGGATAAATATTAAAGACCTAAGTGATCAATAAGGCGAAGGGATCAATATTAAAAACAAAAGAGATCAATAAACCCTAAGAATCCATTTTATGAACTGAAATATTATAATCCCCAATGTTATAAACTATAAATATTAAACACAATATTATAAACCCTAATATTAAACCCAATATTGACCCCTAATTATAAATGATATATATTAGAATCTATATTATAACCCAACATATTACGCCATAATGTAAATCATAATATTAAAACTCAAAAGATTAATAAACCGAAGGGATAATTAATATTATAAACCAAAAGAACTAATAAACCCAAGGGTTTAATATTATAAACCAAAGGAATTGGTGAACCAATGGGATAAATATTAAAAACATACATGATCAATAAGGCCAAGAGATTAGTATTAAAAACAAAAAATATTATTAAACCCTAAGAATAAAATTTTTAAACTCAAAAATCTAAGAAATAAATACACCCTAACATATAATATTTTAAATTAAGTATATTAATAAATCCAAGACATTATTAATATTATAAATGACAAGAAGTAATAAACCCAAGGGTTTAGTATTATAAACCAAAGTAATTGGTGAACCCAAGGGATAAGTATTAATATTATATACCAAGAAATTACAACCCTAATAATTAATAGTTTAAACTCAAGAGATTATAAACATAAAGAACTAATAACACCAAGGGTTTGATATTAGAAACCGAAGGAATTGATGAAAGGAAGGGATAAGTATTAAAAACCTAAGGGATCAATAAGGTCAAGGGATGAATATTAAAAACACAAGAGATTAATAAAACCTAAGAATTAAAAAATTTATCTCAAAAACCTAAGAAATTAATAAATCCTAAGAATTCATATTTTGAACTCAAGAGATTATAAGACCCAAGGGTGCTTTAATATTATAAACGAAAAGAACTAATAAAGCCAAAGGTTTTATATAGTAAACCACAGGAATTGGTGAACCCAAGGGATAAATTTTAAAATCCTATGGGATGAATAAGGTGAAAGGATTAACATGAAAAACATAAGAGATTAATAAAGTCTAAGCATTAATATCTTAAACAAAAAGGTTTGATAAACTCACATGATTATTAATATTATAAGCTTAAGGGAATAATACTAAACCTAAGATATTAATATTATAAAACTAAAGTATATAAAAACCTTTAGATAAATATTATAAACCTCAATTATATAAAAATATTTAGATAAATACTATAAAACATAAAATAAATATGGTTGAGCATGCTTAATTTAAACATTGAGACAATTGTTGTCACAATGCGACGTTGGACAAATAATGACCATGGTTTGTCATGGTTGATTTTCATATTCACACAATATTTGTCACAATATGGCATTAGACCATGGAGGACCTTCATTGACTATGACTAACTATGATTAACAATGATAGCCCATAAGTGATTTTCATATTGAGACAATGTTTTTAATAATGTGAAATTGGACCATGCATTAATATTAAAGTGTAAGAGTAATATTTAACGCCTAATATTACGAACCCAAAGAATTAGAAAACTTAAGGGATGAATAAACCCTAATAATTAATATCTGAAACTCAAAACCTAAGAAATTAATAAACCTTGCGAATTAATAATTTAAAGTGAAGACATTAATAAACCAAAGAGATTATTAATAGTATAAACCAAAAGAACTAATAAACCCAAGGGTTTAATATTATAAACCAAAGGAATTGGTGAACTGAAGGGATAAAGATTAATATTATAAACCAAGAAATTAATAAGGCATAAGAATTAATACTTTAAACTCAAGAGATTAATAAACCATAAGAATTAATATTTTGAACTCAAGAGAATAATAAACCCAAGGGGTTATTAGTATTATAAACAAAAAGAACTAATAAACCCAAGGATTTAATATTACAAACCAAAGAAATTCGTGAACCCAAGTGATAAATATTAAATACCTAAGGGATCAATAAGTCCAAGGGATCAATATTAAAAACACAAGAGATCGATAAACCCTAAGAATCAACATTATAAACTTAAATATTATAATCCCCTATGTTATAAACTCTAAATATCAAACACAGTATTATAAACCCTAATATTAAACGTAAATATTATAAACCCAATATTAAAGCCTAATTATAAACCCTATATATTAGAATATATATTATAATCCAACATATTACTCCATAATGTAAATCATAATATTAAAACCAAATATTATAAGCCTTATATATATATTAAAAACTCAATATTATAAACTCTAATATTAAAACAAATATTATAAGACTTATTATTAAACCCAATAATATAAACCTTAATATTATACCCAATAATTCTCTCAATATTTAGCCACCTTTCATGAGGTTTCATGTTCGCTTACCTTGGTGACTTTTATATAAATATTTTAATTAGTATATTGTCTTGTATTTTGATTAATATTATTAAATATTTTAATTAATGTTGAAAACTTTACCGTTTTAATAAATGTTGTCAATGTTTCATATAATCTTAAAAATTAATTAATTAAAAATAGAATTAATTAATGTTAATGTTTTCATTAATTAATATTAATGTTAGTTATTGTTTCAATAATTTAATTAATTAGTGTTGTATTAATTTATTTCCTTAAACATGTTTAAATTAATGATATTGACCATTTTTAAATAGATTTTTTAATTAATATATTGTCAAAAATTTTAATTAATATTTTAAAGTTAAAAACATTAAGTACAATTCAAACATTTTATTATTATTATTATTAACCAAATCTCAATATATTAAAGTTTAGATATTTGACTAATATAGTTAAGTATAATAATTATGTATTAATGATTTAATTAATATGTCAATGTAATAATGACAATATAATAATTATTTCACTTTATTATTAATTAATATTAATATATTTTTTTACAATTTTTTGAATTAATGTTTAATGTTATTAAACATTTTATATAAAAGTTTTAATTATATATTGTAAAATGTTTTAACTAATGCGATTAATTAATAATTTAATTAATAATGTTTAATGTTTCAATTTATTAATATTTTAATGTTTTAATTAATTAATTTATATTAATTATGGATTTCATTAAAATACAATTTACTCATGTAGAGTGGTGAAAGTAGATTTTTTCTATGTTTACAACGTTGAATGATTATTAAAATAGATTCTAAATCTATAATTTATTATTATTATTATTATTATTATTATTTTATATAATAATAATAATAATAATATAATTGGATTAAAATAATTTCATTAAAATTTAACCTTAAGGTTTATTGCTTATATAGCAATTATGTTTTAATGAAACTTTATTATTAAGTAAATATTTCAATACATCAAACTTTAATACAAATGTTGAATAAAACAAGAAGTATAATTGCATTAGTTAACTGATATATGATCATATAATAGTCACAATTTTTTTTACAACTAATTTATGAAAGTAAAAGTATATTATAATTTAAACCTACAATTTATTAATTATTAATTATATTGCTTAAATAATATGATCATATTAAGTAAAGGAAGTCAACATTAAGGAAGTCCAAATAGGTAGCATACATAGTTGAATACGAGAGAAACAACTTTTTTTTCAACTAATAAAAATAAATCGAGAGGAGCAAGAATAATTTAATAAAATAAGGTTTTGTTCTTTACAGTTAAATTTAATAAAATAATATTTTGTTCTTTATAGTTAATTGTGAGTAAGAATACATTTGAATGGCATGCATATGAAACAACCACTCCATGAACCTTATAATAATTTAATAATTAAATATTATAATATAATTGTATTAAAATAATTATTATAATTTAATCTTACAATTTATTAATAATACAATTATATTAAAATAATTATTATAATTTAATCTTACAATTTATTGTTGTATTAAAATAATCTTATTATAATCTAATATTAGGGGTTATCCCTATATTGATGTTCTCTCAATTGTGCGAAAATGAAATATTATTATTAATGAGAGCTTCCAATACATCAAAAGTTAACACAAATGCTCAATACAACAAGAAGTATAATTGAATTAGTTAAGTGATATATTATTAAATGATAGTCACAATTTGTTTTACATTACATTATGAAACCTAAAATTATATTATAATTTAAACCCACCATTTATTATTTATTCATTATATTTTTTAAATAATATGAAACTCTTATTAATTTTATTATCATAATCATGTCAACCCCATTAATCATAATAGATTTAATTGTTCAGGTGGATACATTAAGGAAGTAAGTTGAAATGAGTAGCATGGAGACTTCAATACCCAGCAAAAATAAATTTTTTTTAAGGTAATAAAAAATCAATCCACCGAAGCAATAATAATTTAATAAAATAATATAAAATAATATTTTGCTTTTTATATATATTTTTTTCTATGTAAGACTAATTCTATTAAGTGTAAAGAGTACTAGTACAAGACTGCCTCAGCATCTGCTGTAAAAGCCAAACCACTGAGCTTGATAAGCATGTTGTTCATAGATAGTCTGGATCGCCCATAGTGGGAAACGGATCCTGTTAACATTAGTTTTTTGACCGCCCATGATAGGGAAACCGGCCTTAAGTTTATACAGACCAAGGTGACATAAATATAGAAACTGAAAACATCTATCAGCCATTCCAGCTGTGTTTTGAAACCAAAAAGCAAAAAACTCCAAAAATGATTGAGCAAAGGAACCTGGAGAGTATGAAGACTGCGCATATCACCCTTCATGAGTTGGAGACATCGGCTCCTCGACAATCCTGCAAGCATATTCGTAGTCGTTGCTGCTATCTGCCATGCCAGCTTGGCTTCCTTCCTTCAAATAGGTGTCCTCTGCATCTTTATTCTGCGCAGATTGAGAAGGGAGAGTAGAGGACTCCGGGAGGCTCTTTTGGCCATGGGCACTAGGAGGCGAGGGCGAAGCAGAGCGGGTTGGGGCATGATAAGGGATCTCCTCGCGGAGGGAGACAGTAATAAGGGTAGTGATGATGGATTGAACGGAAGTGCAATGAAAACGAAGCTCAGCATGCTGAGTGGTTTGCCTAATAGAGGTCCCCGAATGCGCTCTGTCAGCAGGAATAGGATTAGAAGGGGGGATGGAAGGGCCAGGGTGCCCAGAACCATGAATGCTCCCACGACCTCTGCCTCTGCCTCTGCGTGAAGCAGGAGGATGGACAGGCTCATCACTGGCAGATGAGGAACCTGAATCTGAGGAGGGCGTGGGTCGATTAAAATAGGTTTGTCCCCGGCTAACTCCACGCCGACATCTCATCCTCCGACGGAGACGAGGCATGGAGAAAGGAGCAGAGCAAAGGTGGCACAAGGAGGAAGAGACGACAGAAGTCACAGGAGCCCAGAGAGCAGAGGGACAATGACAGAGGAGGGCCAATTGGTCACTGGTAGGAATGTCTGAACCTTCCAAGAGCTCTGCAGAAACGCCCGGAGATGTAGTAGCACTGCAAAAGGGGCTGTTAATGAAATGTTGCCCAGGGAGAGTCTCTAGGCAGGCCAGAAGACTACACCGTCGACCTGTCTGTGTTTTGACGCTGGAGTCGGCGAAGCCAGGAGGGCATTTGCTGTGGAGGGGGGTCAAAGCTTTCCCACAGCTGCTATAGACATGCTCACGATCCATATTGAGTGCCAAGTTTAGGTGCTCTGCCATATAGAATGGCATCGCAGGGCAATTAAGAGGAGGTTTGACAGCCCGAGAAGGAAAATTAATGGCGTCATTAAGGTGAGGACAAGGGGCCATATGGGCTCTCCATGCGAGCTCCATCGGGAGCTACGTAGGGGCCCAAGTCCCATGAGGCTGCTTCCACATCCGCATCCGGAGATTTTGCTTTTTATATTAACGTGTGATCCATCATACATTTGAATTTGAATGCCCTACATATGCAACCACTAGGTTAATAGAGTGGAGGAAAATATTTTAAACACTCACTTGCCAAGTGGTATACATTTGAGAATGCGGATAGTTATAAGTTTCAAAATTAATCCATGTTGCAATGCATATTTTATAAATTTTTTTGTTTATTTCATTTCTAACTAATTAGCATGTGTGGTTATCAACAATAGACACAGTAAATTTTTAATCAGTTTTTTTTAAAAAATAATTTAAGTATGGTTTAAACATGTGATTTAGGTATGCAAGGAAGTTATGACTTTTAATTCCATTCGTTGATGGAGTGGCAATGACGAGAATATACCAGCATCATCCAGTTCACACCATCTGATCAAAAAGATTAATTAGAAAAATGATTAAAGTAGCTAGTTCCAATAGGAGGACACCTATCGACGTAAATATAATTTGTCAATTCTTCACAATTCTCTTCTAGTGTATCCTAGTGACTTAAAAATTTTCAATATTAAATCTATATATATAATAAATAATAATAATAATAAAAATAAAGTAAAAAAATATCCAACAAAACTTCATGTTTAAACAACGCCCAGATCATGCCAAGCAATTGAAATTAGACACTAGAAATCAATAATTGTTAATGGTTGTAACATAAACCCTATTAATGACAAGTTGTGATGGCATGTGGTCTCATTGAGATTTTGGATTACTATTTTTTAATGATTAATTCCTTTCACAAATAAATCGAGTAGAATTTTTTTAAGATGATAGGAAGACTTGTTAATTAATCCTTTGAATAAATTTAAAATTATATAATATATTTAAAAAATTAAGACATTTAATTTTTTATTTTAATATTTTGCTTAAAAATAATTGGTATTAGATAATTAAAAATTATTTTTCATAATTATTTAATTATAAACCATTTTATTGGTAATCTGAGTGATTCACTTGAAACATGGTATTGGTAATCTCAGTGATTTGACACAATGATTAGCTATATCACATTAGCCTAGATTCATTTTATCTCTCCATCTATCAAGCCCCCAGAGAGATCAAATCTCTAGAGTTGCAAACCTCTTTTTTGAGTGCAAAACATGAGGAAATGTTTATACCTCGAGAGATTTGATCTTTCTCGGTGCTTGATAGATCCGGAGTTAAGATGGATCTAGGCGGTTTCAGTGGTGTGCGGCTAGGAAAATCTATCAAACATATTATTATTTTTATCAATAATATGTAAATACATATAATATAGATAAAATGATTTTATATATGCTAAATATGTATGATACTTATTTGGTCATTTTAATTTTAAAATTTTCTTAGTCACGTCAGTTTGTTGAGATGATAAACATTATAGACAGATAGAAAATCTTTCAGATTAATCATATCATTAGGATTTGGTCAATGTTCCGAACCATCTAATGTGGTTCATCCTCAGGAAAAGGTGGGACCACATTAGATGGTTCGAAATGTCGACCAAATCATAATGATGTGATTAATCTGAAAGATTTTCTATCTATCTACATTATGAATCATAAAAGTCTTAGATCTAACATGATAAACATTGTTAATAACTTTAATGATGAAATAAATTTTTTGAATGCAAAATGACAACTTAATAGTGATGAATGGTAGAAAATATGAATAATAAGAATGCAGTCAATTACAAATAGTCTTCGTTGTGATCAATCTCAAATTATTTTCTTCTACTATTATTATTGTCACACTTGTTAGTTTTGTCATATTTCGTATTGATTATATGAAAAGAATAGTAGAAATCATAAACCATTTAAATATTTAGCTCGAACTATTGTACTAAACATCATACATGGTCTCTCTTGCTCTTCAATATTAATAGGTGGAATTACTATAACACAAAAATCAATGTACATTGTCAATAATTTTATGTGCTTGAAATCAATGCACAATGTTAATCCGATCACTTTAAAATTAATGTACCTATCATTGTACATCCAATTACACAAAATCAAAAATCAATGTCTACACTGAAATCAATGCATCTAATGCAAACAATCAAATAAGATTAGAAAACAACATTTACACTGAAATCAATGCATCTAGTGTAGGTAATCATACAAGATCAGAAATCAACATCTACACTGAAATCAATATATCATGAGTGCAAATAAGAAAATAATATTAGAAACCAACATCTACACTAAAATCAATGCATCTAATGCAAGCAATCAAGTAGGATTAGAAATCAATGTCTACAATGAAATCAATGCATTTAGTGCAAGAAATCAAATAGGATTAGAAATCATCTACATTTAAATCAATGCATCTAGTCAAGTAGTAAAAAATAATTAGAAATAAACATCTACATTGAAATTAATGCATCTAGTGCAAGAAATCAAATAGGATAAGAAATCACCATCTACACTGAAATCAATGCATTTAGTGCAAGCAACCATATAGGATTAGAAATCATATACATTGAAATCAATGCATCTAGTGGAAGAAATTAAATATAATTAGAAATCAACATGTACCCTAACATCAATGCATCTAGTGTAAGAAATCAAAATAGATTAGAAATCATCATCTACAATGAAATCAATTAATATGGTGCAAGAAACATTCTTCCCTCTCTCCCTCATCGAACTACATCTCTCTTTCCCTCCCTCTCTCCACTCTCTCACATCCTCCCTGTCGTTCCTCTTTATCCATTTCTCTCCCACATCTCTATCTCTCTCTCTTCACCCTCCAACTCTGTTACTATATTCCTCCCTCTCTACTCCTCTCCTCCCTTCTCTCCATCTCTCCTTCTTTGTCTCTTTATCTCACCAAAAAACATACACACTCTCTCCCCATCTCTCCCTTGTCACTTCATCTCTCTCTCCACGTCTCACTCCATATGTATTTCTTCTTCCCTACCTCTCTCCCCCTCCTACTCCATCTCTCTATCCATCCATATCTCCTTCTATTCCCCTCCCTTTCTCCCCCTCCTACTCCATCTCTCCTTCTATCTCCCTTCCTCTCCCCCCCTCCTACTCCATCTTTTTATCCCTCCATCTCTCCTTCTATCTCCCTCCCTCTCTCATCCTCTCTCTTGTCCTTCCTCTCTCTCCCTCTCTCTCTATCTCTCTTTCTCTTTTCCCTCAAATTTTCTCTCTTCCCCCTCTCTCTCAATTCTTCTCTCTTGTCCTTCCTCTCTCTCCCTTTCTCTCCTCTTTCTCTCTCTTTCTCTCTCAAACTATGTCACTATATCCCTAACTTTCTCCTTCTCTCTCCTTCTTTCCTCCTCATCTCCATCTCTCCTTATTTTTCTCTTTATCTCACCCCTAAATGTACAAACTCTATCTCCATATCTCCCTTATCACTCCCTCTATCTCTCCACTTCTAACTCTCTATGTCTTTCTTATTCCCTCCCTCTATCCCCCTCCAACTTCATCTATCTATCTCTTCATCTCTCCTCCTCTCTCCCCCCTCCATATTTATGTCTCCCTCTTCCTCTCTTACCCTTTGTTACCTCTCTCACTCCTTTCCCTCTCTCTCTCTCTCTCTCTTCATTCCTCCTCTCCCCTCTCCTTGATTTTATCCCAATCTCTCCCTTCTCACTCCCCCTATCTCTCCACCTCTATCACTCTATGTCCTTATTCCCCCCTTCCATATATATCTAGAAATAATATATATCATGATATATTAATTTATATTATAATATAACAAATTTAATATTGTGTTAATCCAAATTTATTAAATATAATAATATTAACATCAATAATAGGTTTAATAATAATAATAATAATAATAATAATAATAAAATTTTAATATAAATATTAGGGCTAATAATGTTTTTTTTGGCATGGTATTAATAATAATTTGGCCCATTGTATTTGGCCCATAGGCTTCACCTAAATAAAACCTCTTTTTTTGAGCGTTCTTAAATATAAAGAGGATTATGGAGTAAATATAAAAAGAGATTTTATTTATTTACCACACCTTTGGAGTATGTATAAAAAGAGGTTTTATTTATTTACCATAGCTTTGGAGTAAGTATAAAAAGAAATTTTATTTATCTAGCATACCTCTCGTTTATTTATATTTTTAATAAAAGTTTTTAAATTCTAAACATTACATTTACTTTTACATTTTTATGTTGTTTTTAGGTGACCATACTGGGTTGTAGAGATAATACATAGTTATATTTTAATAATTAATTTTAGGCTACTAATAAAGTTATATATAATATAAATAATCAAGTTATATATAACTTAAGATTCAAGTTAATGTTTTGGCTGACATTGGTGAAAATTATTATTATAATTTTTTTAGGACGTGATAAACTTACACATGGGGGTCATATTGGATTGTAGAATGCACCTCTAGGAGCAATAATTCATCATTTTTTTTTTAGTATTACTAATCTAGGAATAAATTATATGAGTTTAATTCGTTATTAAATCAATGTAAATGCAAATAATAAAAAGGAGAAGTTGAATTTTAACCAAAGCTATTTAGTCACATATTACTGATATATGAATGGTGTGAATCTAGTTGAAATAATATTTGTGAATCATAAATTGTTTGAAATAAAACTATATCTATAAATGCATTAACAATATATTTATTTAAAAATTAATATTATTTTTAGGTTTTTAATAAAAGCTATTTATTTGAAGTTTTTTAATAAAAGAATTTTATTTCTTTTTAATTATTTGCTAAAAAAAAAAAATGTTTAATTATCTTAAAACTTTAACATAAAAATATCATTATTTTTACTTTTAAATTATTATATAAATTTGCATCTTACTCTAGGTTTTGCAACTTCTCCAAATCAATCATGTAAAAATTCTAATAATGTAATTTATTAATTTTGTTGTAATTAACTTATTTATACTTACATGAAAAAAATATTTAATTCTATATATATATATATATATATATATATATATATATATATATATATATATATATATATATATAATTTTCTATTTAATAACTAAATATTAAGTGATTATAATTTGTATATTTTGAAATATTTAGAAAAATATATAATAATACCCATTTTTATAATTAACCATATTCTATTTTTATCTTTCTAAAATTTTTTATTTGAAGTATAAATTTTATAAATTAAATTTATATTTTAAAATTTACTTAAATTTAATAATTGAAATATTAAAAAAATGTTGGATGATAAAATTTATTGCAACTTAATAAATACAATATCGTGGAAAGTATTTCACCTTAAATTTCACCAAACTCAAGGAGATCCACAACTTTCCAATTGTTGTATTTGATTTTTTTGTTAATATTAATTTCAAATATGTTTAAATGTAAATGTAAAATGTGAAAATCCACAACTTTTTTATTGTATTGTGATTTCTGGAAAATTTCAAAATAGGTAATGTCTGTGATGACTATTCACTGTATGTTATAGGTGTGATGTGTGTGATTTTTATAGGGATATGTCTGTGATGACTATTCACTGTATGTTTTGATATTATATATTATATAAAATAAGCTCATTTTCCAGTGTGACAAAACAAAGTCTAACTATTTGTATCACCCTGATGCAATGTACTTGTGTACTAAAGTAAGTGAGTTCATTCCTCTCCCACTGGTCTAAAATCACTTTACTAGCTTTTTTGTGCTAAGTTTCTTTTCAGTTTATAAACATCTGCATACTTGTCTCATTAGTTTGCTTAAGGATTGAGGTTTTTTTCCATGAATTGTAGATGGTTTTTAGTGAATTACAAGAATAAAACAAGCTTAAATAACATTGAACAGTAGTGTAAAGCAGAGAAATAAGTCACCACATGAAACTTACATAGTAGGCATGATGAAGAATTTCAACCCTCCTGGGCTACATCTGCTGGTCTAGCTCCCAATGGCATGTCCATCTTTCATTATGCTCAAAATTTTTATATTACATGTAGTTTTAGTGCTCTAATGGCTATTTTCTCTACACCAATGGCTCCAGAATGCTCCAATTAGTTAAAAATGACTCTTCAATATTCACTTAGAATGGTCGAAAATTGGGTCTCCTACACTTCTTCCCAGTTCCACTTAGAAAAACTCCACTAACGGTGGATAACTCCACTTAACTAGAGTTAAATTAGACATTGGATGCCAAAAATGGTGCACCCGCCAAAATTTCTATCGAAACTGAATTTCACAATAAATGTTTGTGGTTGTGGTGGCCACATGCCAACCCCAAACCACGATTATCGCAATCGTCAGGTGGAACCTGGGGTAGTAACTTTGGTTGACCATATTGAACTCTGGTTTGAAGTGTTGGGTTATGTAGACCGCAGGGAAGGTGGTTATGTTAACCGTATGCCATTTGAAAATATACGTGGAACGTTGGCGGGTTCCATAGACCATGCGGAGGTGGTTACATATATTATTTTCCATGTGAACACTCTGGGGAACCGCTGATGATTTGGGACCGTCGATGCGGAGGTGGTTCCATATATTATTTTCCATGTGAACACTCTGGGGAACCGCTGATGATTTGGGACCGTCGACGGTTCCCAAACCCCCATACACCATTTGATTAAATGATAATACCAACTCGACTTGCAATATGGTTAAGTAACTCATTTAGCTTGGGTAATAAGGTGTGTGCATGCTTGGCAGGAGGTCTGGGTGTCGATTCCTGTGGACCCTCAATAAATTTTAACACTCCATTTCAGGGACATGTGGCAGCCTCAAGGGCAGCCACGTGGTGCCCTTTAATTGGCTCCTCCAAACCTCGTACAATGAATAAAAAAATGACACTTGTCATCCATTGATTGGCCCGGTGGAAAGGAATATTTTGAGGAATATTCCTTTTTTGCTGACTGTACCTCCACCTCACTGACTCCCATCCCAGTCAAACCTAGTCAAACTGTCGAAAATTTACTTGTTTAGCATTTCGATCAGAATGTGATATCTCCCTCATACGACATCAGTTTTTCGAGCCATTCATGACGCTGGAATCAAGAAGACGAGATCCACGTAACCATCCTGGTTTCAACCCAATCCTATAACTTTGAATTTTGAGCAACATTTATGAACTTCTGATCATTCCTCCCCATTGGGAAGCTTTTGGACCCCAAAATACTTGATTACCTGTTTAGTAGATGAGGGTACAACTCCCTCACCTTTCCAACCTCCATCCATTTTGACTTGCTTGGTTTAGTGCCTTTGAGCCCAAATCAAAGGTAGTCAACAATTTCCCTCTTTGATGCTCTTGTCCTCCTGTAAAGAATTGTATCTTCTTTGAGCTCATCCAGAAATTCTGGCGAGAAATATTGAATAGAAGGTAGTTTAACATCACTTCCTTGATCATCGATCAAAGGTGGCTCAAACAATCGTAAGTTTTCAACATTAAAAACTGAATACATTTGCATGTAAAAAGGCAAGTCAAGTTGGATGCATTATTACCAACTTGTTTTATGATCTTGAAAGGACCATAATGAATGGGTTTGAGATTTTTACCTTCTCCTTGCATCCTTTATTTTCTAATGTGTAACCATACCTCATCTCCCTCTTGAAACTTGTGATCAACCCGGTGTTTTTCATGCCTCTCTTTGTATTTTCTTTGACTTTGCTCAAGCTGTTCTTGAACTTGTTGATGTATAATTTGAATTTTATCAATGAAATTTCGAGCCTTATCAATATCACTATGGCCATCAATTGAAACATCCTTCCCAAAGATGAAGTCTAATGGGGATTTTTTCAAATACCCAAAGCATACTTCAAAAGGTGAGGTTTTTGTAGAAGAGTGCTTTGCCCATTTGTAAGCGTGATGAATATAATGTAGTTTTTCATCCCACAACTTAGGATGTTTGCTGCAATATCCTCTCAATAGATGCTCAAGTGTTATGTTCACCATCTCGGTTTGTGCATCTGTTTGTGGATGAAAATCAGTACTCTTTTTCAACTTTTTGTCCATCATTCTCCATAGATTTAACCAAAAATTCCCGATGAACCTAGAATCCCTGTCACTAATAATAGAAGTTGGCAATCCAAAATGAACCCAAACATGTTGAAAATAAATTACAACAGTTTTTTTAGCAGTAATGGTTTTCTTACATGGCATAAGTATATGCATTTCACTGAATCTATCCACAACTACAAAAAGACAATCATGTTTCTTTCTTGACATAGGTAGACCTCCAACAAAGTCCATGGGGACACTCTCCCATGGCCTTGATGCTACCGGTAGTGCCATGTACAACCCAAGCTTCCTATTACTAGGCTTAATCGTTGCACACATTGAACATCCTCTTATAAAGCATGACACACTATCTATCATGCGAGGCCAATAACAATACTTTTGTAGATGTTTCAATGTTTTTCTTACCCCAAAGTGTCTAGCAATAAGAGATGAATGAGCTTCTCTCATGACACTTAGCCTCTCTCCTTGTGGAATACATAGAATGTGCAAATGAAACAACAAATTTTTATGCATGTGATAATCATTTTATTTAAATTGATTCCCTTCACTCAAACTAGCATACACATCTTGAAAATCAATGTCATTTGCATATTGTTTTATGTAACTCTCATGTACAATAGAATCAATTTTGAGTAAAGTAGAAGCAATTATGATTGGTCTTGAAAGCATATCTGCAACTTTATTGAAAATACCTTTCTTGTAGCTTATAACCAAGTGAAACTGTTGAAGAAATCCCATCCACCTGAAATGTCTTCATTGCTATAATTTTTTTGGTGACTGCAAGTACTATAATGGTTGGTGATCAGTGTGTACAATACTTGTTTTACCCATCAAGTAGTGTTTCCACTTCTTGAAAATTTTTACCAACGCATATATTTCTTTGTCATATGTAGGATAATTAGTCACAACACCATTAAAAGTTTCATAATAAAAAGCGATAGGCTTACCATGATGCAAAATTACTGCACCCATGGAATAATCACTAGCATCGGCTTGAATCTCTAATGGTTGTCTCAAATTTTGTAATGCAAGGACTCGAGCTGAATTGATCTTGTATTTTAAAGCTTCAAAAGCATGCTGTTGTTTGCCTCTCCATTCGAAGCCTTTCTTCACACTTGTCACTACATTCATAGGAGCCGCGATGGAAGAAAAGTTAGCAATAAAATTTCTCCAATATTTAGCTGCACCTAAGAAACTTCTTACCTCGGTTACTGTTTTGGTTGTGGTCCAATTCAAAATGGCTTCCACTTTAGAAGGATCAATCCTCAATTCTCCTCCTCCTATAATATGTCCCAAATAGACCAAATAATTCTTTCCAAACTCACACTTTGACATCTTAAGAAACAGTTTCTCTTCAAAATATCAAGAACTCTATTCACATGCAAGACATGATCTTCTCTTGTTTTGTTGAAAATGAAAATATCATCTAAGTAAACAATCACAAATTCATCAAGGAATGGTCACAAAATGCTATCCATAACTCGCATGAAAGTTGTCGGTGCATTACACAAACCAAAAGGCATCACTAGCCACCCAACGAGTCCTTGTTTGGTTTTGAATGTAGTTTCCCATTTATCACTTTCTGTAATTCTTACTTGATGATATCCACTTCGTAAATCTAACTTACTAAAAAAAAATTCTTCTTTCAGCTGATCAAGAAAATCATCTATTCTTGGTAGTGGGTAATTATTTTTTACCATAATATTGTTCAAAGCTCTAAAATCTACACACATGTGCCAAGTCCCATCTTCCTTTGGTTTCGAGACTATGGGTGAACGACATGGAAAGGTGCTCAGCCTTATGATTCCTTTGTCTAACATCTCTTTAATTTTCCTCTTTATTTCATAATTCTCCATTATGGACATGCAATACATACCGATATTTGGAAGAGGACAATCTTGCTACAACTGAATCTCATGTTGAATTTCCCTTTTCGGAGGCAATCCCGTTGGCTCCTAAAACATCTCATGATGTCCATTAACCACATCATATAAATCTGATTTAAAATTAGCATCACATCCTGCAAATGATTCATGATTATTATCATCTTTAGGCTTAATCATAAGAAGAACAAAATTCTTACTTGAATTTACCATCCTCTTTACCTGTCCAGCATTTATCATAGCACTGTTTGTCTTCTTGCGATGTGCTCTAACAATGAACTCCTTGCCATATTTGAATAAATGATACTTGTTCTCATGGCGATGGAAGATCAATTTCCTGTCATACAAGTAAGGACTCCCTAATACAATACTAGTTATGTCAAGCGGAACCACATCTAATTCAACTCTGTCAACAAAATTTGCAGTGATTTCAAACCTCAATATACATTTCTTTGAAACCTGTAGATTTGCATCCTTACAAGTCCAACCCAATAGATATGGTTTTGGATGTGGTATGGTCTCAAGGTTAGGTTTCTTGACAAAATATTCAGAGATTAAGTTTTCTTGTGATCCACTGTCAAATAGTGTGTCAATCTTGGTATGCTTGGATATGACCCTCACATGAAACAATTATATTCTTTCTACTTCATTTGGATTTTTTATGTAATAGTTTGATGTACTAGTACTGGGTTTAGTTTCAATTTCTTTTCCCTTCATTTTCTTCAATACCATGGCTATAATTTTAGATTCATCACTTAAATCAGATCCTAAATCATGTTGAGCTGTAGTAGCAGTTTTTTATTTCCTTTTGTTATTGGGTTTCTTTGGTCTCAATTCATGATGTAATTTCTAGCAATGAGTTTCATCATGGCCTTCTTTCGAACAATGTTTACAAACCACTTTTTCTCCCTCTTTCTTAATATATTCATTCTTTTTGTTTTTACCTTTTGAGTTATTTTCCTTGGCTTTACCCTTAAAAGGTTTTTTTCTGCCCTCTTCAAAAAATTTCTTCCCTCTAGCTTCTAGATGTGTGGCCTGAACACATACTTCATCTAGACTGGCAGGGTTAAACATGATAATAGTATGTTTTAGCTAGCTATGTAAGCCTCCTATGTACTTTAGAAAAGTATCTTGGCTCTACAAATCCACCCTAATAAGAGAGATCTTCTCCTAAACTCGTGGGTGTATTCTCGCACATTTTGTCCCTTTAATTTCCTAAATTTCTGCCAGTTCATGATGGGTTTTTGCATCTAATGGATTAAACTGTTGTTTTATAAAAATAATGAAATCTTACCATGATAGAATAATATTACCATGTTTCTTGATTTCCAACTTTGTCTTGGCTTCCCACCAAACAAGTGTGGCACCTTCCATTCTCAATGAAGCTAATTGAATTTTGGTATCATCATCTTGAAGGTTTTTTATTCTCAACTAGACCTCCAATTGCCTAATCCAATTATCAAGATTTTCTGCATTTACTTCACCATTAAAAACTGGAAATTCAAACTTAAAATCAAGTTTTAAAAAATGATTTTTACTCGTGCTCTTTGACCTGTGTGGTTGATGTACTGAAGAAGAAGTAGAGGATGATGATGATGAGGTTGAGGATAATGGCTCTCTATTTCCTCAATTTCCTCCATTTCCCTTCTTTGAATTATATTAATCATGGTGACCTCCTGAAGATCCTTGTCCTTCCTTGTGAATTTTAGATCCTTCTCCTTCCAATCTCTCATTACTTTCTTGGTAAACGATTCTAACCATCTGAATCATGTTAAGGAATTCTTTCCTGAACACTCTTTCTTCCTCCTTGGGATCAAATTTTTCATGGATTTCCCCTTCTTCATGAGGCATTCTTAATGGAACTTCTACTTCTTTAGGAGGTGAACTAGGTGGTGGAGTTGTGGCAATATTGCTCTCCTTTGCTTTGGCTCCTTTTGAGACCCTTCTTCTTCCACCAATTTCCCTTCTCCTCACTTGAGCTTGAGCCTTGTAGGCATCTAAAATTTGCAAATAGTTAAACAATTATTCGCACTAAAAAACACCAAAGAATAAACTCGAGCACTGATACCAATCTGATCTAAAATGACTGTATTAGTTTTATTGTGCTAAGTGTCTTTTCAGTTTATAAACATGTGCATACTTGTCTCATTAGTTTGTTTAGGGATTGAGGTTTTTGTCCATGAATTGAAGATTATTTTTATTGATTTAGAAGCATAAAACAAGCTTAAATAACACTAAAGAGGAGTGTAAAATAGAGAAATAAGTCACCACATGAAATTTACATGGTAGGCATGATGAAGCAGTTGACCCCTCTTGGGCTACATCTGTTGGTCCAAATCCCAATGGCATGTCCATCATTTGTTATGCTAAAAAAAATTCTATTACATGTCTTTGCAGTGCTATAATGGCTCCATAATTATCCAGTTAGTCAAAAACGACTGTTTATTCACTTAGAATGGTCGAAAATTGAGCCTCCTACACTTTTCCCTAGTTTCACCTAGAAAAGCTCATCTAAAAGTAGGGAACTCCACTTAACTAGAGTTAAATTAGGCATATGCCACCAAAAATGGCGCACTCGCCAAAATGTCCATCGAAACTGACTGTGGTAATAAATTTTTGCGGTTGGGGTGGCCACATGCCAACCCCAAACCGTGGTTATCGCAACTGTTGGGAGGAACCTCGGGTAGTAACTTCAGTTGAATGTTTTGAACTCCGGTTTGAAGTGTTGGGTTACGTAGACCATAGGAAAGTTGGTTACATTAACCATATGCCATGTGACAATATGCGCGGAACATTGGAAGGTGTCATAGACTACCTGGAGGTGGTTACATATATTATTTTCCATGTGAACACTCCGAGGAACAACTAGCGGGTTGGGACCATTGGCAGTTCCCAACCCCCATACATGATTTGATTAAACGATAATACCAAACTGAATTGCAATATGGTTAAGTAACTCATGTAGCTTGGGTGGTAAGGCATGCATGTGCTCAGGAAGAGTTCTGGGGCTCGATTCCTGCGGACCCTTAACAAATTTTAACACTCCATTTCAGGGACACGTGGTAGCCTCAGGGCCAACCACGTGGCACACTTTAATTGGCTCCTCCAAACCCCATACAACGAATAAAAGAATGACACTTTTCATCCATTGACTAGCCTAGTGGAAATGAATATTATGAGGAATATTCCTTTCTTGCTGACTGTCCCGCCACCATGATGATTGTGCATCCCAGTTATGCCTGGTCAAACTGTCTAAAATTTCCCTGTTTGGCATTTCGATCAAAACCCGATATCTCCATCATACGAGATCAGTTTTTCAAACCATTCATGGCACCAGAATCAAGAATAAGAGATCTATGCAACCATACTAGTTTCACCCCAATCCTATAACTTTTAATTTTAAGCAAAATTTAGGAACTCCAGATCACCCACATACTCATACATGGTGAAAAAGATAAACTTACAACCAAATAAATCCAATATGAGCAAGCCTTAGAGATTTTTTTAGATTGAATGGCGTATCTTTTCCTAGATTTTAAAATATTTACATTATATCAGTATTTAATATAAATTTCAAATATAATTGAAAAAATAAACAATATCATTTATAATATAAGCCGAAGTATGTACTCTCAAGTTAAGTAAATCTAGATGTTGTGAAAATTTGTAATAGAGGAAGGTTGTAATAGTTGCAATAGAGTAGGCATTAATTAAAACAAAATAGGAAACAACATTGCAGTTTGAAAAATTTCATATAATATTACAGACATGGAGGTAATAACCTCCCATGTAGGTTTCAAACTTTCAATACATTACTCAGGCGTAGCATCTGGATGAATTTATCTTTTATATAAAACAAATATTAGAACAAATCTTAAATGGATGGAATCCAAAAGCCTCAAAGTAGTCAATGCCCATTTACTAGACACTCTCTCAAAATATTATCTTGATCATGCTTCCCATAAGAGGATGCATGTTAGTCCTTGATGGAACTTTTTTCCACTCCGTCCAACACATTTCATTTCAAATTTGGTCTTTATATGGGATTCTTTGGGCGCATCATCTTGCCTCTTTTTGTAATTTCTCACATGAAAATAATTGGAGTAAATTGGATTAGCTTGAGGACTTGAAAAAATACAAAGAAGTTAATAATAGTAGAAGAAAAAAGGATCACATTTATCTCTTTAATTTCGCATATAAATTTGTCAACATAACAGTAGAAAGTTGATGAATATGGATATTATTCATCCCCTCTAGGGGCATGTGGGCATATAAGTAATCCATATTTTCAAACTTTCAGAAGATGGATATTGAAAATCTTCGGATTCGATAGAGGCCTCGTCATACCAAACATGAACACAATTTAGATTAACCTTGAGGTAAGGTGGGCACTAGTGTGGAGGGCAATGCATGAGAAAGATCTGGAAATATCTATGTCATCCTCTCGATGCTGACATGGGATAGGATGGACACTACTATTTTTTTTGGTATCTTATTCACCTACTTTCTTTGATAGTCTGAATATGCATGTTTTCTCTTTCTTGTAATTTCATAAGTCTCAGCTTAACCTTTCACAATAGAGCATCCAAGAAGGAATTCAAGCATAATGGGCCCAATACAAAATGTGTGTGGTGTTATTTCCCTTGATAAGTTTCTTCTGAAGAGGCTGAGGAATCATTTGTAAGGCCCATAAGCATAAAATATAGTTAAATCATTCATGGGGGGCACTATCAGGGCCTAGGGTTATAGAAGAAGGCCTGAAGGGAATAATGTTTCTCACGGGAACCCTATCAAAAAAATGTAGTAAGGAAGAGAGGAATTTTTGCATGCGTGCGCATCATTGGTTAAAGGTCAAGTGGTTTCTCGGTGGATAATTGTCCATTCTCGCCTGACTGCCACCCGAAAGTAGTTTGGAGTGGTAAAGTGCCAGAATGATAAGAAATATCCACCCCACCTGGAGTTGAAAAATCAAATCATAATATGACAAACCAGATTATTTCCAAGGGGTGAGCATGGGATTTTACCTCCAGCTATTCGACCCACTGGAGGATTGTGGGGACAACGCGCCACATGAGCCAATATGTTGCCATCGTTTTCAAGCAAGCATGAATTCAAAGGTAAAATGGTAACCCGAATGCCCTTGCTCCTATTCACCCATCCCCTGTCATCATCCAATCATGTCAAGCCACGTGTCCCTCCCATGAATTCATCCCATGCCAGCTGACCGTTGTTCCCCCCCACTAATCAAAAACAAATTCCCACCTCATATTTTTGAAAATTCTCGCATCTCTTGGTGTAAGATCTCCTGCGAGTCGCCTCTCTAGAACTTCATTGAAGCTCTCAGCTGGCTAATAACCTCCTCCCAACGTCGTCTTCGACTTGCACCACAACAAACAGGTAACTAGATACCCTTTCCCACTTGTGAATTATTCAACTATTTATAAAATATGAAGAAGTAAGCTCCTGAGACACCAAAATATCATTAGAAAAAACTCTCCTCCAATGCTGAACACCTCATTGACACATAGGTATAAATTTTTAACCTTGCAAGTGCCTACCACCTTGCTCACCTCTATTTCAACCTATTTGGAAACCACGTCAGGGGGGAAGACCCATTACTGGAAGTTGACTCTGGCTTGTATTACCAGATTACTCCCTTTGTGCACCATTTTCTTGAATTCAAATCCTCATTGACTACAACCTACATTGAAAATAATTTTTTCTTAATTTCCTCCTCTATGGCCAAAATT